>JARFXV010000228.1:0-600000 GCA_031761425.1 Cosmopolites sordidus | reverse complement strand
GATTTGTAATTCGACAATTCGACATTCGAAAGGTAGAGAGAGTGAGCGAGATTTCTTAGAATATTAAGTTTGTATTACTTTTTACATATAATAAAAAAGCTGGAGACCTAATATATATGTACTTTCACTTGTACTTAGGTCCATTTTACATTTGCATGTTTTTATTGTCAGTCCTACTTTTTTGATTTATCTTTAGTTCCTTTAGCATATAATAATTCATTGCTATTGTTTGCCATTAGCATAATGTCGTCTACAAATTTTATATAATGCAGTTGTTCTTAATGGTAACTAATTTTGGTAATGGTAACAGTTTTCTCATTTTATCGAAATTTTCTCTGCTAAAGTATGTAATCTGATCTTGAGTACTTCTTGCCTGTTTACATATGTTTTCTATAAGAATATACCCGAATCAATTCCACAATTTCAGCGTAAGGACCATTACTTCAACGGACATAAAAGCCTTTGTAGTCTACAAACGTCATATAAATTTCGATATTATATTCTATAGCTTTTTTAACTAGATTTTTTGTGTGTTTTAATGTAATATAACGATTTGTAACTTTTTCTAAACAAAACTCATTGTGGAGTTTGATATTGGTTCATAATTCTTACAATTATTTGTATAACCTTATTATAGTAGTTTGTATATTTGGCTAAATAAACTTATTGGTGCATAGTATAATTCTATTTAGTATTGTTATTACAATGACATTGCTCCAGTCGTCTAGTATTCTCATCTTTTTAGGTATTTGTTGAAGAGAATCTTTCAGCTTCTTAGCAGTTCTTCCCACTCTGTTATAAGTTCGGGTGTTCATTTCACTTGTTGTGTTTCTAGTTTTACCTATGTCAATTTCCGGCATTTCTTCTGAACCTACATTCATAACCTTTGTTTCATTCATTTTCTTGTTTATTTTGATTTTTATCATGTATAGTTCGGATTTTAGTTTCGTACTTTTTCGTAATTGTAATCATTTCCTTTCTAGTAGTCATTTGCAGATTGTTAAGATTCTTGTTTTTTTTATCACTTGTTTTCTTATATGGGATTTGTGGAACTTTATCATGTTCTCTTTTGTTTTCTTCTTTATTATTTTGTTCAGCTCGATGTATTTGATTTGAATTAGATGACGTCATTGATCCATTAGCTTCCTTCTTTCTTCTAAGATATGTATATACCTAAAACAAAATGTAATGATAATATATTGTTTTCCGACCGATGCTCAAATGGTACTACACAGGAATCAGTTTGAGGCTGTTAATGTCGTCAATAATCGAACATTTCTCAAATAAATATAGATTGACACCCGGAAGAATAATTCTAAAAAATTAGAAATATTTTCTATATGTATATAATATCAGTTATATATATATATATATATATATATATATATATATATATATATATATATATATATATATATATATATATATATATATATATATCCAAAAAATTACACCCGAAACTTTTACAAAACATTTAAAACTAAATTAATAGGCTATCAACCGCAAAGTCTTTGCTTCCAAAAGAAAAACGGACAATTAGCTCTAAATAACCAAGGCAATTGCAAAGAACTTGCGAAATATTTTGAACAAATACTAAACTGTCTTGAGCCCTTAAACAAATTACCAACACTAAACCCTAAACAAACAAACCCAGATTCATTACCACCGAATGAAGATGAAATAATAAGGCAAATCAAGCGACTTAAAAATAACAAAGCTTCTGGAGAAGGTGGAATCACTGCTGAACTTTTGAAATCCGCTGGTCCAGGCACAATCAAGGAAATAACCTTGATTGTGCCTAATTCTACAAAAAGTTTGGCGAACTGAACAGATTCCAGAAGATTGGAAAGATGCTCTAATCCATCCACTATAGAATAAGGAAATATTACGGATGTAAACAACTATAGAGGGATATCTCTTCTCCCAGTTTGTTACAAGATTCTATCTCAATGTCTACTAGACAGACCACAGCGACAGTTAGAACCTAAAACTGGTGAATATCAAGCAGGTTTTCGACCGGGCAGATCCTGCCCTGAACAGATCCTGAATCTAAAGTTGATCCTAAGACATCAAAATCTGTACAATAAAAATCTCGTCTGTATATTTATAGATTTCAAAAAAGCATATGATTCTATTGACCGCGAATCTTTATTCCGAATCTTGAAAGAACAAGTACTAGATCTGAAAACGCTGGCAATTATTACAGCAACATTAACTAACACAAGGTCAAAAGTTTAATTTATGGGTAACATCTCAGAGCCCTTCGAAATTAAAACTGGAGTGAGACAAGGCGATGGACTTTCGCCACTCTTATTTAACTGTGTTCTAGAAAAAGTAATACAGGTGTGGCGTGAAACAAAGTCGGCCCTGAATATTGACCAGCCCATTAAACTGGGGAGAACCAACATCAAAATTGATTGTCTGGTGTTTGCTGATGATCTAGCAATTTTGGCTCAAGATGTATTAATGGCACAAAAGAAACAGCAGAAAAGGTAGGACTCCAAATCTCCTTTGAAAAGACACAATACATGACCTGCAACAGACAAAGAACACCATTTCTAAAAACAAAATATGGTAACATCAGACGAGTCTCTCAATTCAAATATTTGGGTGAAATAATTATGAAAAATGGGTTGGAAAAAGCGGCCAATAAGGGTAGATGTCAAAAAATGAAAACGGCATTGAGACTTACAAAAATATTTACAACAAAAAATGCTTATCTAAAAACACAAAACTGAGACATTACAACACAGTTATTAAGCCAGAATGTCTATATGGGGCAGAAACGCTCATTTTGAACAGAAAAAGAGAAATCGAGGACATTGAAAAGAAGGAAAGAAAAATCATAAGAAAAATCCTAGGCCGCAAAGAAATAAATAGCACAACATACCGACTTCGAGAAAACCAAGAAATCCAACAATATACAGATATACATAGCGATATGAGAAAAACAAGACTTAAGTTTTACGAACACATAAAACGGATGAATCCGAGTAGGCTAACTAGACAAATAGTCGAATTTTATGAAAATAGGAGTAGAGCTAAAGTAGAAATAATTAAATGGATTGCTGCAATTAAAGAGGACTTAAGATCAGCAAATATTACACAAAGTGAAATTCAGGATAGAGGCTATTTCAGACACAAGGTTGACGTTTGGAAGGTTGGCCAGAGAAAAAAATGTAGGAAGACTGGAACAACTTGGTCTGACGAAAGAAAAAAAGCTCCTAGCGAAAGAATGAAATTAGTATGGGCGTAAAGGAAGGCTAACAACAACAAACGCCTCTAATTGTACTTCGTGTGGTCCACCAGGGCCCATAAGTGAATAATAATAAAAAGCTAAGGAAGTTCACCCGTTCTCCATGTCGTGCTTTCGAAACTGGTTTCGATCATACCTGGTACTTACCCGAGGTTAGACGGGTCACGAACGGTTTCGCACAGTTTGACTGCTGTGACCGTTTACCGCAGAATGGCGTGGCTGCATGTGATTGCAGCCTCCATTCGACATGGCCAATTTATACGGTCATGGCTTTAGTCGTTGCTTCATCCGCTCTTGAGGTTCCAGCTTGAGGCCAATTGATGACGGCTTAAGGCTAGAAACCGGTCTTGAGAGACGCTTGCTAGTTCTTTGGATGACGGATGAAGGAATGGCAAAGCACGACGTGGAGCACGAGTGAACTTCAGTTCACCATTTTTCGATCATATATATATATATATATATATATATATATATATATATATATATATATATATATATATATATATATATATATATATATATATATATATATATATAAATACATTTATAGGTTAAAAATTCTTTTTATTTTTTTTGCATTACAGGACGAGGCACTCCATATTAGAGTATTTGTAGTCGGGTTTCCTAGAATGTCTGTAAAGAAATTCACAAATTAATTAAATTTATTTAGGTGTTTTAACTATATGTGGATGTTCACTTTTCTTTTTAACATCTCTTATCTCTTATTATAAAATAAATATAGGATGGCGCAAAAGAAGGTTTCCTGTTTTGAATTAAAATGTTTTATTATTTATTTCAGAATAAGATGTATTTTAGTTAAAGATGCTTTTTCCAAGCTTACAATATGCAAGTTAAAAGTCATTCTTTTTATTTAGTGGGTCTGAGTGTCAGGCTGGAAGACAATGCAAATCACGCCCAGCAAGATCAGCTGTAAGCATACCACTTATAAGGGAAAGTGTAAATTTGTAAGGGAAACTTGGAAAAGAAAATGATGGACCCGACAGCGTATTATTAAAGTAGTTGGTTCGATTCCAGCGCTCGGATGGTTGTTTTTCTTTCTTTCTTCTGTCTGTTTACTTCCTAAATGTTTGTGATTGTTTCTAAGCAAGAGTGTAAAATCCGACTACGAATTACCCTCAGTCACGCCAGTTAAAGGCTGGGTAAGGCCGGATGCCTTCTGAGAAGTGTTCTACGTTGGTAACTTTCCAGTCGGTAGGTTTCCTGATAGATTTATGGGTAGGCACATAACCAAAGGTTGATAGCCTGAGGGGGGTGCTGGCCTGGATTTGTCGGAAGCTGATGACCGTGGTTCGGAACCCACGTTAAGCTGTAGTGTAGCGACTGGTCCAGTCGCTAAATAGCCTAGTTGCTGATGCGCCTCTAACCCTAACACTTTACCTTTTACCTTTACCTTCTTAAATTTTGCAGATGCATATGAAAATTTTGTTAAGACATTGAAGAAATCAAAATTAAAATTGAAACAAAAAATAAAATTTACGTTACTGAAGCACAGAAAAAAATAAAATTGATGAAAGGCACCTCAAGAGTCCTTTCTTCATGAAGTCCTTCTCCATGAACATTTCTTTTTTGAAAATGAATGGAAGGAAAAACTAATAGACTATGAACTGTGAGCATTATAGACAAATACTCAAACACTTTACTTAAAACTGTTAGGAAACACTGAGGTTTATGGGTTTCAAAAAATGCTGTTACACTCTATTCTGTAAGGCCTATAGATTTTAAAAATGATACTTACGTCTGCACAACCCGGTATAAGACGTTTTACCCTTATAGAAAATCCTAGACAATGATAACTTTTTTCAATAAGAAATTTTTTCTTTCGACTTTTTCTGTCATTTCTTTCTGAATGTATATTAAATCAACATTAAAAATGAATTGATGTCATTCATAATAATCAGATACTGAGTAATCTATTATTGTCAGATGATTACCGCTAATATTTGTGAAATTTACGGTCTACTGGTTTGTTTTGTGTTATTGCCAGAAATAATGATAATTAATAATTATATAAAACACGGAATTGATACATTGATTTTTTCTTTAATTTCTGGCCTATCTCCTACATAGTGGGCTGATAAACGAGCCCACCACCAGTCCTTTCGAATGCGATTTTTTTTCACGAAGGGCGGCAAGGGACGAGTGAAGACGCAAGGGGGATCCACAGAGCTGACTACGCCCCTCATAAAGCAAGGTGAGGGAACAACCCCAAACAGCGACCATTAAATCAGCTCGCCACCATGCCATCGACGCCGGCGACGAAAGAACGAATAGCGAACGGGGTTAGCCTGGCTTTTTTTCTTTTTAATGACCGTTCTTTGGCATTGCGATGCAAATGCAATGGTGGAAGCAGACTGGATTTGAATAATTTCAGTGATACCGTGGCAAATTGGTTTTATTATTCGCGAAAGAACGACCATAAGCCGCAAATTTGATGCGACGAATTGGAAATTTGGTCTGAATTGGTCGTGGATAGAGATAAAAAAAATTGCGATGGTAGAAAAATGAGATTTTAAGATACACAAGTTATACTAAACTCGAAGAGATGTACCAATAAACACCAAATCATTTTTTAAATTTACGTTTAAAACGTAAAACGTACAACCGTTCCTAATGAAGCGTGTAAAAAATCATGAACGGTAAAGCGTTACATTAATCATTAAAAAAGTTGGCTGAGCGGAATAGGTCCTTGATTCCCGGTTCACGGTTATCTTACATTTTTCTATTTGAATGCTTTCATAGGCATCTAAAGTCCTTTTATTATTTACACCTTTTTCGAGTTTTAAGTCACTAATATCTATATTATGGTCATGCTTGAGTGTATGTTGGGCAATATAAAATTTTTCTTTTCTCCCATATTGAAAGTGGCAATTTAATTTGCCCAATATTCAAAAAAGTCTCGTTCGGACTGCTAGAGTAAATACGTAAGTGTGGATGGTTAATTCTTTTAGCGGATATTATCACACATTTTTTTTACAGTAAAGTAGTTCTAAGAGTGTGATATGCAAACAAATATACCATTTAATTATATAACAAATTAAATAAATATATTTGCAGCGCATTCAATGAAAATATAATTGTACAATTGGCGTTTTTTCAGTGTGAATAAAATTAGTTGTTTATAAATAGACTAGAATAATAGGTAAAATTGAAAGTCGCGCGCATACACCTTCCTGTTAGCATTCGGAAAAAATACAGATATACTAGAGAGATTCAAGATTTAGAGACACAGACGAAGGAAATGCGTCTGAAAGAAGTAAGAAAAGAAGAGGTAGTCCTTATATTTTACGAAAAGCACAATTATCAAAAGAACCCCATTAAAGAAAATAGAAAATAAAGAAAACAGGGATGAATTAAATTATATGATAAAGCAAGTACTAAAAAAAGTTAGGAGAGTTACTAAAAGAGTTAGGAGATTTAAAGAAGGAGCAGCCTGAATACAGAGATAAGCAGGGATTATAGAGATAAACAGGGATCTAAAGAACTTAAGAGAAGAACTGAAGAGTGATGAAGGATTTGAATTTTTTAGTTTAGGGCTGCGTCAGAAACTGAGGCCATTTGGCAATTCAAAAACTAATACAAATATTTGACATCGTCAATAATACGATAATAATAATGAATGAGTCAGGTGTTTAAAGGCAAACAAGAGTTTATTAGAGAAATTAAACGTTTCCCACGAGAATAATGTGGAGTTCAAAAAGGGTCTAGAAATAATAGACAAAGAGAATAGAAAAAATAAGATGATAATGTTAGGTTTATAAGTGGATGCAGAGGATGGATTCATGGTAAAGGAAGCTGCAGAAATAATTCTGAAAACCATTTGGGTATAAACCGATCAGAATAGAAATGGAAATATTTGATGGAAAAATGGAAGTTATGAAAAACAAAAATAAGTTAAAATCCGTCAAAGATATCACAAAATTAATTCATCACAAAATTCATCAAGGAACAGCAGAAAATTTAAAAGATGATTAGAAAAAAAGTATATCTTGAAAGAACAGCTGGAAACAATATGAGGACAGGTTATAAAATGATTGTAATAAATAATAAAACTTGGTTCTGGAGCCTAGTGGAACAACGATTAGTTAAGAAGATGGAAAATGGTCCCGTTGATAGAATTGTAATAAAAAACAGAAAACTAACACAGGATTGGATACAATGGAACAGAACATGACATATGAAATATCGAAATAATAAAGTAGAAGGGATAGTCACCCAAAGAAAACAAACATTTCTGTGGAAATTTGATGATTTTGATGAAGATGATGAATTAATAGATGAATGCGACTAAGAGAAAGGGAAACGTATCAATTAATCAAAGAATCGACAAGGACAAATGTTGTATATTGTATTGACAAAGACAAATGGGCCCAGGAATGAGTTGGATGCCTAGATGCATAGAGATAGCATAAAACTTGTTTCTAACTGAAAGTTTATAAGCGAGAAGATAATGGATTTCCAATGGCAGCTAACAAATGGTAAGAAAGAGTATATGCTCTTAACAAAAACAGCAAGCAAACAATTAAAGAACTCTTCGGTTAGAAATTCAAGACCAAGTAGATAAAGTAGAATAGTATATGATAGTGGGAAACTTAAATAGAAAACATATCTCATGATTAAATGTGGTACGTTGTTAAAGAAAAGAAAATACCATAAAAGAAGTATTTATAGACGGGAAGTAATGGTGATTATAATGTATATAAAGAGAAAAGGAAACAAATCAACGTTTCGATTAAAACAGCAAAACAGGAATCCTGGAAAGACTTATAAAATGGAAGAACAAAGCAAAGGAATCCTCAAGTAAAGAAAGTAAAACAACAACACAATATATCAAAGATAAAGACGGCCGGCTGCTGACATCGGAGAAAGACATAAACTTATGATGACTGGAATATTTTATAGAATTTCATGAAACGAAAGAAGATAATGATGAAGTTCATGTTCCTCAAGTTCAATGCTGAAAGAACTAAATGATAAGATACAAATAGAAGAACTATTAGAGGCATTTAGAAAACTGAAATCTGGAAAAGTCTCTTGGTACGACGGAATAAAGCTGAAGATGATTAGTCCCCATTCTTGGGACAGGATGGTATATTCGTGTTACATAGGATTATAAATGTAGCCTAGAGAACAAAATTGATACTAGACGATTGGAAATAGGCTGTAAAAGTTCAGATCCGACAATTATAGAGGAGTATCTTTGTTATCAGTGAATGGAAAAATGTATGAATTCTAAATTTACTAATTCTAGAAAATTTACTTAGGAGAGACAGAGAGATCATTAGTAGACAATAAAGCAGTGTTCAGGACGGGAAGAGGCACTCAAAATTGGATCTTTTGGTTCAGATAGATATATAATAGTATTAATATATTCTTAGTGAAAACGGGAGGTTTTTTTTATGTGCAATAGTCCTGAAAAGACCTTTTAATAATGCACTAAATCTAGTCTTCACGAAAGAAGAACAAATAATACATGTACAAGAATTTTCAAAAAAAGGAGTTAGACGGGGGGAATCTTGAGCCCGAGTTTATTCATAGCAGTCATGGATGACATTGCCAGGAGTGACAGCAAATAAATGAAAAGTATAAATATAAGTTTTCGACATTTCAAATAGATGATTGCGCAAAAGAGTATGCCGATGATTTAGTTTTAACGTTTCTACTGAAATCGAACTAATAAGGTCAGTTGAAGTATGGAAAGAATCTTGAAGATAATTCGGGATGAAAATAAACCAGGAAAAAACGGAAATTTGTTTAGTTTGTAAGGAAGAATATTATATAATATTTAATATTGATGGGCAGATGTTAAACACAGCGAAGGAGCTAAAGTATTTGGCAGGAATTATGAACAATAAAGGGAAAATTGAGGCGGACGTTAACAAGAGAATATGCTTTAAAAATAGTTTTTCTAAACAAGACGAAAATATCTACAATGACCAACATATGGGAGTGAATCATGGGTTCTAACATGGAGATAAGAATATTGAGGAAAATTGAAGGGGTTACAAGGAGGGATAGGATGAGAAATGACGTTATTAGGAAAAAACTTGGAGTGATTCCTATTACAGCACTGATTGAGAAATGACAACAAGGATGGTTTGGTCACCTGATTAGGATGAAAGTTGGTAATCCTTTAACCGGATTATTAACTTTTGGAAACAGAATGGGAGAGGAAAAGACGGAGAGGGAAGGACGGACGGAGAGGAGAGAGACCAACAAAAACTTGAAAATAAGAAGTAGCCTAAAGTCTTAAAACTCGAAACTGCAACTGGAACGAAGCTCTAAGTAAAGCCAAGAAATGTATGATTTACCTGATTTATGAATTGTTGTTAAAGCCTGTTATATTGGAACTTTTGGATTTGAAATATGTAATTTTCAAAGAAGGAGAAATAAGACTATTAAAGTATTTCGATGTATTTTTGACTTCATTAAATTTTGATTTAATTTTTTCTCTTGATTAAATTTTTCAACACGTTGAAAATAATCAGATTTGTCCATTATTACAACCATAATATCCTCATCTGTTTTTAAATAAAAACAATCGTTCCCTTGTAGACGCTTGACAATCTTGGAATCATTTGGCATATTCTGATTTTTATTTAATATATTTTTTGCAATTTTGCCTTTACATGACTCTGATTTTGAAAGACGCCGGTAAGTGTTTACTACCAGTTTCAATTTCAAACTTAACGATGTCATCAATCCATCGTGCTTTCGATTCATATATGTGTATATATATATATATATATATATATATATATATATATATATATATATATATATATATATATATATATATATATATATATATATATATATATATAGATATATAGATACGAGCGGTCCTGACTGCTACGAGCATTCACCTTATGATGGCGTGAGTTGTCTGCGATCACGACCCGTCATTAAAATGGCCAGTTGATCTGGTCTGGCCCCGATCGTCTCTCCGAACTGCTTTCCTTGCGTTCGTCTAGAGCTCGGCTGATGACGGCTGAAAGGCTAGAAACCGGTTCCGAGAGACACGTGATGTCGCATAGTTGACAGTTCGGCGAAGGCGATCGGTGGCACCACGTGGAGAAAGGGTGAAAGATTTCTGTAATATTTCCATCCACGGTTCCGTTACGCTACCTTGTGGGCATACCTGGTACTATACCCGAGGTTCCAGGCAGAATGTTACGAGCGGTCCTAACTGCTACGAGCATTCGCCGTATGATGGCGTGAGTTGTGTGCCATCACGACCCGTCATTAAAATGGCCAGTTGATCTGGTCTGGCCCCGATCGTCTCTCCGAACTGCTTTCCTTGCGTTCGTCTAGAGCTCGGCTGATGACGGCTGAAAGGCTAGAAACCGGTCCCGAGAGACACGTGACGTCGCATGGTTGATAGTTCAGCGAAGGCGATCGCTGGCACCGCGTGGAGCAAGAGTGAAAGATTTCTGTAATATATATATATATATATATATATATATATATATATATATATATATATATATATATATATATATATATATATATATATATATATATATATATAGAGGTGGGACGGGTTAGATGGGCCACGAACGATCCCGCACAGTTTGTCTGTCGCGTTTGTCTGTCGAGTTGCATGTGAATGCAGACGCCATTCGACATGGCCGACTTAAATGATCATGGCTTTAGTCGTTCCCTTCATTCGCTCCCCAGGCGTTCAGTTTGAGCCCAGCTGATGATGGCTTAAAGCCAGAAAACCGGTCCTGGGAGAAGTTTGCTGGCGCTTTGGATGGCGGATGAGGGAAAGACAAAGTACCAACATGGAGCGCGGGTGTATTTTTTTGTTTTTAATATAGGACATAAAGACTATAGGACATGAAGACTATATGTATAGGGACAGAAAGACCTGCACATGGATCAAAGAAAGAACGAAAGTAATATCAGCTTGATCAGATGACCTGGGAAGGCGGCATCGGCAATTTTCTTATTAAAAACTAAAAGAGATCTATCGATTTTTTGAAAAATATGGACCATGACGGGTCATCATGATAATATGAGCATTAGAACTAAATGATGTCTGATCCGATATACAATCCTGATTTATAATCTTGTGCTTTCATTGCTTTCGAATATTTAGAATCGAATAACAAAAATTTCTATTTTTATCGAATGATATTTCCAAAACTGCAATTTCTGAGTGGCATACATTTTTCGAATTTTGTGCTTTTTCTAATTGTTTTAGAAAGATTTACAATGTGTTTACAGTGTTGAGATATTTCTTTGGTACAATTTGAAACTTCAGGTAACAATCATTTGTTAGACGTTATAGTTGCTGTTTTACGGTATATTCATGTCAAATGCTCAAACAATGGCATTAGCTTTTTGAAGCACTCTTGTGTTGCGTAACGAAGCCCTTTTGAATGTTCTTCGACGTTTTTCGTGGCATAAAATGGCGGTAATTTGCCATGCCCCGAGTCTTTTCCTCGGTTCGTTAGGCGCGATGATGGAAAGCAACCGCCCCCGCCCTTCTACGCCACCTCATCCCGCGCTGTTTGAGGTTTCGAAATTAAATCGCGAAAATTCATAATGGGAGAAGTCGCAATTCTTCACGCGCACCATCGCCATGTCGCTTAATTGACTTTCGAGCCGTCACAGACAATCGGCAAATCAGCCCTCGACCGACTCATTTTGCCGTCTAAATAAATTCAATTTTGTCGTTTCGAAGAGAATGACGTCCTCGGATTCTTTAATTAGTGATAATTCACGCGGATTGATAATTATTTTAATTATCTCGAGGATAACGATGAAAACATTAAAAAAAAAATCGCTGATAAAGTGACAGTTGTGAAAATTAAGGCTGATAACAATAATATAACATTAAGTTTAAGATTTACTGAACGATTGTCTAGAATGTACTTTTGAATTGTTAGCAAGAAGTCAAGAAAATTTATTTGCACGAGGATAATAATAATCACTAATTAATATGATTTTTGTAACATTGATGAGAATGTTCTTTTTGCGTTTCATTTAGATAGTTATTACAACACCTTTTCACAGAAATGGCCTAGCACGTCCCATTTTCAAGTACTACTTCTCCTTTATATCATGGGGATATTGAAATTATTTGTACCTGCTTTTGGACTGGACAATGTAGGAATTATCACCAGATCGTAGAGAGGGGATTTCCACAGTATTCTATGAACCTTTAAGGGAAGCTTTATTCAATTCTTCTATTGTAACCTTCGGTGTGATTGTAACCTTCGACTTTTTTAAACTTCTGGACGCATGTTTCGTTAACCATGTTAGCATCATCAGGATATGATTTATCTAATTCTAAAACTAAACTATGTTCTATTTATATGATAACCCAACCTAATGAAGCATGTAAAAATCATGAAGCATGAAGTTTACAGAGCCTTACATTAATAATTGAAAAAGTTGACTGAACGGAATAGGTCTTTGATCTCGGTTCATGATTTTCTTACATTTTTCTATTTGAATGCTTTCATATGCATCCAAAGCCCTATTGTTAATTACACTTTTAACCAGTCCTAAATTACTAATATCTATGTGATCATGTTCGATTGCATGTTGGGCAACACAAGATTTTTCATTTCTCCCATATCTAATGTGGGCAATGTGTTCTTTATATCTCGTTAATATGGATCTTTTCGATCGCAATCTTGACAACTAATTTCATAAATCCCCGACTTTTCATGTTAATCTACTTAATCCTTTAGATTACTCAGAACTTCTCTTAATGTATTATATGGTTTGTACCTGACAGTAATGTCCACTTTTTCAAAAATTTTTCCTAGCCATCGTCTTAATTGGGTATCAAACGGTATTACCATGAATTTATTTTTGTTCTGATCCTTTTGAAAAGTCGAATATTGTTTCAAACATTTTCTAAACTTATGTTTTCTAATTAATTTATTTACAATGTATATATATATATATATATATATATATATATATATATATATATATATATATATATATATATATATATATATATATACAGGGTGTTAAGTAAACATGCGGCAAAAATGCAAGGGTTTATTCCTTGTCTTATGATGATTTTTGAAAAACCCCTTTGTTTTCGCATCCCTCTATTCCTGACACAAATTCTTTTCACCGATGAAGCCACTTTCGCAAGAAATGCAATAAGGAATTTTTATAATAACCATGAGTGGGCAGATGAAAATCCGCATGAGGTATGCGAAGATAGTTTTCAACATCAATTCTCGTTGAATGTTTGGGTTGGAATTGTAGGTGACTAATTGGACCGGAATTTCTATCACAAAGACTTACTGGCGAGGTGTATCGCAACATTTTGAAAACAATGCTGCCTGAGTTTTTGGAAGATATACCGTTGGCAACAAGGCATGAAATGTGGTTTATGCACGATGGTGCACCACCACATTTCAGTTTGGTTGCTCGTGATTTTTTAACGTCAACATACAGATATCGCTGGATTGGTCGAACTGGGCCACACGCATGGCCTGCTCGATCCCCGGATTTAAATCACCTGGATTATTTCTTCTGGGGATATCTGAAGTCATTAGTTTACGCTACTCCATTAAAGACATTTGCGAAGAAAATTGCGAAATCGGATAATTGCTGGGTGTAACTCAATTAGAAACGACCATGGTGTGTTTGAAAGAGTTCGACAGTCAATGACGAGAAGATTGAATGCTTGTATCAAGGCTGGAGGAAGTCATTTCGAACATTTATTGTACATTGAGCTACTTTACATGTACCTTTTTATAATAAAATGTTGTTAATGTCGTAAATTTTGTTCACCCTGTATCTTCGAAACAAAGGGGTTTTTCAAAAATCATCATACAACAGAATATTCTTAGAATAAGTCAAGGAATAACCCCTTTCATTTTTGCCGCATGTTTACCTAACACCCTGTATACATATATACGGAGTTTCTTTTTTTTTACTTCTTTAGACTGCGTCCAACACCTAGCCTAGCCTAAACCAAACCATTGCTTATATATATATATATATATATATATATATATATATATATATATATATATATATATATATATATATATATATATATATATATATATACAATTTAATTTTATTATAACCGTTAACTTCGGATAACTCCTTAATTAATTTTAATTCTTTGTTATCATTATGTTGGCTTAAAGGAAAATTGATTAATCTATTTACCATAAAATTTAAACTAGCCATCTTATTTTGGAAGCAATGATTCGAATCGTTAGAAATATAAGTGGTGGTGTTTTTCCTAAAAATATTAAAATCTAACCTATTTTTATTATTTCTACTGGCTAGAACGTGCATAAATGGTAAACTATCGTTGTTTTCGAGTTCAAGCGTGAATACTATGTTTTGGGATTTACTATTTAAGTTCGTAATAAAATCATCTAAATTTTCATTTTTTGAAACGAAAATTGCAAAAACGTTTTTATTTAACAGCTAATAAGCTGAACGTGAAGTCTAAAAAAGTGATTTGATGATTTAGTGGCAAATCTCTTCGAGTTTTGGCCGTTTTATATAAAATGACATGTTCTAGTCTTCGATTTTGCCAAAATCTACGGATAATTTTTGTTATATATTCGGACTATTTCTTTGTGTGAGACAGTAGGGCAACAAAAGAACATTACAGTAAGGAAGATTAACCTCACAAAACTTCTTTTAAACCTGGTACCTAGATTGTAAACATATGTCGTCTCCTTTTTTTTCCACCACCTGTAATAAATTAATAATTTTCCATTCCCCTGTAATAAAAAAACTGTACGTGTTACAGTAATTAGCTTATCATTTTCGGATTTAGGACTACAAAAAACTTCATACACACCTATTTTTATCAATGTTACCTCAAAAAAGTTTAAATTTGTTGCCCTGTATAATCTTTTTTCCATTTCCAGGAATTTCATTCTTTCATTTTCAAAATATTTTTTAGTGGAAATTGATGTTGACATCTCATGGTTTTACTAACAATGAATTTGGCAATAAACGGGGTGGTTGGTCCATAAGGGCACGTGCCCCACCTAGACAATTAAAAAATGAAATGAAAATTGGATGTCTGACAGTTACACTCGTATTTCTACACAGAAAAGTGTGTGTATGATACTAAGAAATGTAAAATTTTTGGTTGCGACGCGTTTCCCCATTCCCATTCCAAAATTTGGTTATACGTGCCCCACCTGCTTTTTCCCCCACGAACCGCCGTTGCCAAAGAACAAGAAAATGTAACACTATAACAATATATATTTTACATGATTAATAATATAATTTTTATGTCCATTTTGACGGTATGCTATGAAAAAGAAACTAAGAACATTTACTCACATGATACAAAAACTTAATAATTAGTAGATCCAGCATGGTTATTACAACACTCTGTGATTCATCGCGGCATGGACCGAATTAGATAATCATATCTTCATGTGGCAAGTTAATTTAGGTACATTTTAGACATGCTTCAATTTTATTGAAGTTGCTGGCGGCCGGAGTAATCTATCAAGAGTTGGACCAATACGATTTAATATTTTTTCTATCGGTATTAAATCTGGAGATCTCGCCGGTTTGTCCAGTGTCGTTGTCGAAGATGGAGTGGACGGCCCAATTTACGATACTCACCCATAAAACTGGTGTTCAACTATTTTATTCCAGACACCTCTGGAGAACGGACGTTGGCACCATAAATCAGTAAAATACAGCCTAGACGGTGGCTCATCCAATGTTGATGGAAACTCATCTAAGATAGGTACCATGGGGGAAAGGGTGCCCTACTATATACTGTTGTCTCTACGTTGGCGAAGGATTCGTGTGGGTAATGGCGCGAGCTAAATGATCGAACTGCTGTCACGGGCTGTAGCCGAGGGGCATAAGCTAGTTATTAAAAACAGAAGACTCATCTAAAAAGTGTACTGTTTAACCTGGTATATATACGATTTGACATTATTTTTATAAAAGATAAGATTTGAATGATCTGGCATATATGGCTTAATGCCGAGCTGCAATATTTCAGTTACATAACGGGCTGCCTTTAAACTTTCTCTGATGGTTACTTTGGGTGATGGTTGATAGGGTGATGGATGAAGCGACCCGTTTTCTACATATATAACTCTCCAAACCATAAACAATGTCCCCCATATGCTCACGACTTTGAGATCATGACGAATATTGTTTCATAAGGACAAAACAAACTATAGGAAAATGCTAAATGGCTGGACATCTTGGTTCTTCAATTGGTAGTGTGATACTTGCCTCCCCCTCCCCCTGCATCTTCGTTATGAATTAAATACAATGCTTCTGATTTCTCAAAGTTAAAGTGTGCATTTTTATATAAAATTTATAACCCAAAATGTTAATACTTATTCATCTCAACAGTGACAACATCTCCAACTTGGACACCACTGACAAGATATTTATCCACTCTATTTGCCGTCCCTTTTTTAAACTTTGTAACATCTGAAAGTTAATACGATGGCTATTGAATTTTTTTCTAAATACAAAATAAGTTTTTTTTAGGAAAAAATTTTCAAACCCCAAGTAACTACAAAAATATTTTTCTCCATATTTTAGAAAGTAAATATTGTGAAATAAATTCGTTTTGGCATTTGAGTGCGAATAAATAAACTCAGAAAAAATTTTAGCAAATATTATTTGGTGAAAGGCACATCAAGGGATTTCGAGAGAAAAATATTTTCTTTAGTAAAAATAAAATAAGTTGATAAAATCTAATAAAAAAAGTTGTTAATTTATTCATTCAGATTTGCTTGGTCGTCTCATTTAAAATGATTATTCATGTATAGTTTAACCCTTTTCCATCTAGTTGTTTTACTAAGGGCCGATTCTACAATGCAAGTATAAACCGAGTATAAACGGCGAACAGTTATACTCGGAATAAGTTATACCAGGTATTATTCTCAGTATATCTGGTGTTGGCCTGTTGCCTACAACGCCTTTAGTTATACCTAAAACAAAGCCCTAGTAGTTCTAATATGCCAAAATAGTAGGTGGAATTGCGCCATCGTTGACAGTTGATGGCGTGGGAAATTATAGTATTTTATAAGCCTAACCTAACGTGAATGGTTTGGAAATTATAAAAATATTAATTGATTGATTTGTCCGTTACTTTGTGTTGACAAAAGTGTAAAATTAGGTACATAGGATAAACAGCTGTAATACTTTAATTTTAAAGTAGTGTTTGAGAATATAACATCTTTTTATGAAACTATACTTACACAATTTAAAAATAAAAGTGATAGATAACAAAGTATAAAATTGTTTTATTCTATTTATACAAATATTGTGTCATCTTATTAAAATGGAGAAAAAGCGGTGCAATAATTTCACGATTGACGAAATTGTTCTGTTAGTCGATTTGGTTGAGGCAAGTAAAGAAATTGTCGGTACGTATAAAGTTGTTTTACGTAGTACTAGTGCCGGTGATCCTCGCATTATTCTATTCCAGAGTGGAAGAAAACAGACACCCTTTCTAATAATACCAAAGATATAGAATGGAGACTCATTGAAGGAAGGTTCAATAGTTTGTGGTACAAGAAGAACTGCCAAAATGTTGCCTAGCAAATTCATTGCCTAGCAGGATTCACTAAAAAAATCAATAAAGGAATATGCGGAATAGAAACAGGTAGGGGCCCAACGAGAGAAACAAAGTTAGATAGTGTTGGAAATAGGGTGCTGCCTTTGATTGGTGTTGGGGTAACGGCATTGTATTATTCTGATGTTGGTATGGGTTATTTTATATGTTTATATTCACTCAGTTATATTGTCTTGTGTATATATTATATTGTAAATACAGATTTGCCGGTTACAAAAGACACTGCAAGCCCCATCACTGAGGCTTTTGTAGAAGAAAATATAAGGTAGTTGGAGGTACTACAGATGAATCTTCTAGTGCCAATATAGAATTTGTATGTATACTCAAATGAAAAAGATTTGTAATAAAATAAAAGTAATTAATAATTATAGGCAAATTGTAACTGGAGTTTATGGAATCCACACCAGTTGAGACAGCCTGAAAGTAAAGTGTTACAAATCGCAAATTATATATGTCAACATTATTCAAGAAATAAGCAACATCTTCCTTCTTCAAAGTTGCAACAAGGATGCAGGGGGAAAGTGTATGAAGAGTTGGCCAAAAAAAAGATTGAGTTCATTGATTTTCAAATGGCACTTCTGGAGGAATCAGAAAGGAAAGAAAAATGCTTGGAAAAAAAACATGAGTTGGAAATGAAAATATTGAATGCTCAACTCAAAAGAGATAAAAGTAACAGCCATCTTAATTAATTTTATTTGCCAGTCACAGTGTATGGCCAATCACACAGGCATTCTATGTTTATAATTATGATTTATTTATAGATGTTAATATTACATAATTAGCTAGCATTATAGATAAGGAATAAATAGTTAGCATTAAGGAGTTTTATTTATTTTAGAAATTGATGTATTATCATGAGGCTTGAAATAAAACGTTAAAAAATGTACTTCCGTTTTTAATTTATTTTGTCGTTTATCAACAACATAATTAGGTATATAAATTTATTTCATCAATTTTCCAAGTTACCGTTCTTATAGAATAATGTTTATTTGTTTTAAGCGAACAAAATAGCTGCATAACTAAACAGGCATAAGGAAACAAAATTACATACTAAAATACAAAACAAACAATACAATGTTTTCAGTACACAACATAATTAAACCGTATTAAATTATATCAGATTAGAAAAATGGTTTTGAATCAGTGATGTTTGCATTCTGTTGTTTTCACGGACATCATGATTTTGAACAATAGGAGGCTCAATTTGCAGCTCATGTAAGTCTTGTTCGACTGGTGGCTCTTCTTCATGTTCATCTATTGTGCAGAATAGCAGTTCCAACTATTATTGCCTTGGAATGTTCCATTAACACACGCATACCATTAGACAGAATAGGAAATCTGCGTTTCCAAACTCCATAACATCTTTCTACACAGTTTCTTGTTCGGATATGGGATTCATCAAAAAGGATTTCCAATGGAGTATTTGGGTGTTGTAAAGGTACTATTAAGACATTGGTAGTTAAAAACAATTTTGTTGCAGGTTTTATTGCACGATTACGATCTGTTGAAGATTTAATTTCATCTTTAATAAAACTCAGCAACATTACACAAGTTCGTTTTTGTAAGCGAAAACGTTTAAAAAACTCCACGAAATAATCAGGCCTAAAAAATGTAATGTACATTAAAAATCGTATAATAAATATTTTGGCCTCGAAGATAAAAAACTGCGTCTTCAAAATCAGTTTCATCAGAATCATAAATGTTTAAATTTATGGGATCCACATCAATTATTTATTTCACTGTTATACTTAAAAATTCATAAAACTGTGGAATATAAAGGACAGGTTTTGTTTATTAATACTGACAACTGAAGCCGGCCAATAGAAAGCAAGAATAACTATATTCGGAGTATATCCATCTAAATTCAAGCGGATAACTTATATCTGTCGATTTCTTTCGAGAATAGCTTTGTTCGGCGATTGTAGAAGGGGCGTTTCAAACTTTATTCCAAGTATAGCTTATACCAGGTATATACTTGCATTGTAGAATCGGCCCTAAGAAACCACAAATTTGAAAATGTTTAGTTAAGTTCCTAGTGGCTCGTGTTTAAAACCACCTATTGTAGTGGTTGCTTAAATACCCGATCTACTTAATAATGTTGCCTTATTTTATTCTGGGCGTAGATGTCAGTCAGTGGAACGCATGGTATTCATTTCCTCTTATCTGTTATAAGGTTATAAGTTATATATACGATTTTTGTGAGCTTTTCTTAGAAATGGCAGAAATGGTTAGTTGGCAAGTGTTGTTTTATTATATTATTATATGGTGTAAATTTATCACAGAAACATGTGTCATATGTTTTTTTTTTTGTTTTTATTATGTATACATCAACGGAAAAGTTGGTGGTTTCTAGCTGAAACCACTAGGACACTAATGTTATTTTTTTTATTGAAGAAAAAAAAATGTATTCACTGAAGGAGTTGGAGAAACTAGCTTCCAATGACTTATTCACATTCTTAGATGAAATTCCATCAGATTGTGAATCTAAAGAATAGTGTGATGTAGATGAAGATACTTTAATGGATCTCACTAACTTGCTTATAGTTCATGAAGATATCCATCCGGTTGTAGATAACAGAATAGAAATTGATTGTGAAAATGTTATGACTGATGATGGCACCTGGGAGGAGTAGGAGGAGGAAGACAATATTCTACTGTCTGTGGTTAGGAACAGAGAACTTGCTAAAAGAACAATCTGAACGCAATTAACAGATTATTGTCTTACAATACTAAGGAGTTTAGAGAAGAAACTGGTTCCCAAATCCCGGATAATCTTGAGACACCAGTGGATGCTTTTTTACATTTCTTCCATAAAACTTTCATTGATAAAATTGTATTCTAAACAAACTTATATGCGTTTCAGAGACGTGGAGGCCACTCTTTATTTATAACAACAAATGCTAAAGAAATTGAAACTTTCATAGGCATAGATATTTTGATGGTGATAAAAAAATTACCCAGGTATTGTGACTACTGGTCAGCAAAACCAGAATTAGATCATTACAT
The DNA here is from genome assembly GCA_031761425.1 of Cosmopolites sordidus. NCBI lineage: Eukaryota > Metazoa > Arthropoda > Insecta > Coleoptera > Curculionidae > Cosmopolites > Cosmopolites sordidus. The sequence continues at coordinate 579,139 of JARFXV010000228.1, read as the reverse complement.
TAGTTCAGTAATGACTAGAGATCGATTCGCTTAGCTTTTGGGAAACTCATTAATGCCAACTCATTAATGCCAATTAAAACTCATTAATGCCAACTCGCAACTCTCCAGTGTATTACAAGCTGCATAAAGTTCGATTATTATAGGATACATTATCTGAAACTTTTGACAAACCATACAACCCATCAAAATACCAATCAATTGATTAAAGTATGATCTAATTTAAAGGTTGCAGCTTTTTAAAACAGTATATGCCCCTCAAACCTAGCAAGCGAGGATATAAAGCTTGAATACGCGCTGACGAGCATAGATACGCCAATACGAATTGCCAATTCCAGATATATGTTGGCAAAATCAATAATCAACTCGAGAAAGGTTTGGAATGTAGAGTTGTTTTAGATTTGACAAGAGATTCGGCAGGGAAAGGCTACCACATATATTTTGATAATTTTTGTACAGTTACAAATATCGCTTCAGAAGGAATTTATTTACGTCTGTGGTATTGTAGGGGCCAATAGAAAAGACCTTCCAAATAATATAAAAACTGACAAAGAATTGCAAACAAGGGGCTAATCTGACTGGAGATTCAGTAAATATGGACTTGCGTTTACAAAATGGAGAGGTTGCAAATTAGTTTTTTTTCTTGGAGATTATCATGATTCTTCAAATGAGGTAACTGTCACCCGTAAACAAAAAGATGGGAGTTTACACACCGTGGGATGTCCAATTATGATCAAGGACTATAATCAGCATACGGGATATGTTGTCAAAACCGATATGCTAAAATCCATCTATGAAATAGATCGCAAATCAAAAAAATGGAGGCATAGGATAATGTGGTATTCATTATATTCAAGCAGAAAGCACAATCAGCAGTTCCAAATCTAAAATTCTTTAGGATGTTAGTGGCTCAGGTTTGATATGTACTGGCGTGAACTCACAAATAAAATTACATCGAAGTTCTCCTCCCATAGTAATAAATCATTTCAAACCTGTAGTACCGTATGAATCACGGTTTGATCAGTGCTTACATATGCCACAACATAGCACATCAAGAAAATACGCCCTTTAGATACGGCCCTAAAGAGCCGCACAGAACAAAGTGGACGTACATCACATGTCAAGTGGGTTTGTGCCTTTCTGAAAAAAGAACTGTTTTATGTTATATCATAAACAATAATGATTTAGATTCCACATGTATTTCTAATAATAAAGATTTTGTATAGTTTCTATATCTAGAATTTACACCTACTCTACTCTATTTTCTTAGCGGTTACATACCGAGACAATGGCCGAAAATGTATCAAAGAAACAATTATCACAAAATATTTTTTATATATTTTGAAAACATTAAGGAACAGTATTCTTCATGTTTACCTAAACTTTCTGGAAAAAATTGTCGGGAACAAAGCGTTAAGCCCCTATTCATTTCTACAGTCTTTGCAGAATAAAAATATGTAAATTTATTGTTCATTAAAATTCATCGCCTTGCAAATCGTTAGAAGTATTGCATTTAATCATAAAATCACAAATCTAGAGTAATCATTTTGTTGAAAGGCGGGCATAAAGTTGACAGTTCTCTACTTTATGCCCGCCATATTGATAGACTTATAACTCTTCTTCGTTATGGTTTTTTTGTTTCCTGTTATTTTTGGTAGTCTGTGCTTTTTCAACTGCTCGAAATGTTTATTACAATGATTTTTGTCTGTCTTTTTACTTATTAGCGCAACAGTATTATTTGCTTAATAGCTAATTACTTATTAACATAACAATAAGGGCACCAATCTTTAGGTTTATTTTTCTAATTTGCTTCAACGCTCGTGATGTTATTTCGTACCTGGATCTACAATTTAACATGGATGCTGAACTATGATAATCATTTATCGATTAATAATTTTCGGTTAGTATATCCCAAAGACTATCAAGTTTAGGTGTGTGCTTAATTTTAGTGCTACTTTTACCTATTCATTTTCTACCACCTATCTGGTTCTTTGAGACATTTCTCAAGATTGAGGTAATCATGTTAAAGCAAGGTGTGATCTGTTTTTTAAAATTATCATTTCTTGTTGTGAACATCTTACATGCCTAATCTTTCATATGAGCTTTATTTTCGAGGTCGATTTTTTTTAAACAACCTAAAAACAAAATTAATTTCCTTACAATTCAATAATAATGCTTTAATTATTCTTTTTTCAACATCCACGTCACATCAATTGTATTATAATGATAAAACATTAGTTAGCAAATAATAATTTTTAATATTATAGATATATTTATATGGAGATTGAGTGAAAAGCCAGACACTTTCCCGATAGATGGCGCTGCAATCGTCAAGGTGACTGAAAGTAGGTTCTTTCTACGAGGAATTTTTCAACTTTCAATATTAAATGACCAGAGATCTGTGCTTCTGAACCTATTGGATGCGTTCTGTACAGTTGCGGTTTTTCCATAGGCTTAATATATAAATGTGTCACCACACGATCTGGGTGAGCTTTCAGCCACTTCGATATTTCTTGGTTAAAATATTTTTTCAACGGTCCATAGAAACACACATCGAGTGGCTGCATTCGGTGAATGCAGTGTGGCGGAAGGCATAAAATGACTATGCTATTATCTTTGACATATGACAAACATTCAAGACTTTTGTGGTTTGCGTGACCATCAACGATAAGCAGTATCATTTCTTCCACACTTGCCTTCGCATGTGACTAAAAATTATGTAGCCATTTAACGAAGACGTCAGCAGTCATCCATTCAGACTCCCGAGCGATTCCCAATGTCCCAATGTTTCAATGGGTGCGTCATTTATTAACTTATTTTTCATATTCTTTCTAGGGAAAATCATGCATGGAGGAACATATTAACCGGAAGCTTTCATACAACAAACCATCGTCAAACGGGCTTAACGTCCAGCACTGGTAAGGCATCCCACCTCCTTTCTACCTGTCGTCGCCAAGATTTTTCAGCGCCTTTGAACTGTAGAAAGTCCAAATGCATCTACGCTACAAGTTCCTATTAGGTGGAAAATTATACTGATTAATTCTTCATAAGCTCTTAAAAACTGAACTTGTGGTTTATTAAACGCTCTTGGAACATGGTTGCAGAAACAAGTTTTGGCTTTCTCTCAGAAATACCTTTATATCTCTTAAGGAATCCTGTTAACCATTCTTGCTCAGCTCTTCCTTTTTCAGTGTTAAAGTTATGTGCAAAGCCATTTTTTTTCAGAATCCAAATAGACGAGTTTCTAATAATTTGAAATGGTTTGCTATCTTTCGATGGCCGGCGAGAATGTTAACTGAAATCTCCCCAACCTTTAGTATTAGGTATTAATGTTTTATTCAAATCCAATGCGTGATGTCCCAAAGCAGTTTGTGGGACACCGAACTTTTATGAAACTAAAAGTCATCCTATTTTATTTTCTTTTACAGCTTTAATGGCTTCTCCCATTGATTTTTGGCTCCATGATAGCCAATCGGTCTTCCTTTTGTCTTCTTTTCTTTTGGTCTTCCAAATTACATGTCATATGTCGATTTGTCCATAAGTACTGTATATCATTTTAACTACACAGTATCGTAAACATATTTTATGTTCTGTTTTCGCCTAAAACACTCTATTTTGTTTTAAAAACGACATGTAATTATTTGATTATTTCTAAAGTACCGATTTAAGTTCAAAGAAGAAAGTATAATTGTTAAAAACTTGTTAAAAAAAAAACCAAACCGAAATCATAAAAATAAGTCCAGTAAAAACAAAACTTTTGTAAGCCACAAACAAGTTCTTACCTGTAACACATCGACGACTGAGCGGGCGGTGGAGTAAGTTCAGCTGATATACAGGTGTTGCTTTAGGCACTTTTTGGGTAAGAAAGTAATGTGCTAAAGCCTGCAGTTAAAAAATAGACTAGTGTTTCATTTTGTCCCTATATGTCATTTTGTACATACTTCCGTAAGTTGGAAATTGTTTGGCGAAGCGCATTGAACTAAAAGGAGACTATGTAAAAAAGTAAATCAATGTTCGATCAAAAAAAAAAAGTATTTTGTATAAAAAGTATCTGACTTTTCACTTTATCCTCGTATGCTGTAACTTTTGGATCATAAAATGGTGTATCAATAGAACAGTAAAAAAAGCAACAGATGTACATTTTTTTCACATTCTGGCCCCATATTTTACCCGCACACACATCAGATCCGATCTTTTCTCACAGACGAAAAATAGCTTCCCCACCAATAACCGTGAATTGTCATTGGTGGCCCATAATTGAAGGAAGGGTGGCACGTAGCGTACGTTATTCAATTACCCTTAATTGAAGGGGTGAATATGACGTAAAACGTCAACCCTTATGTGATTTCTCCATTATGGGTGCGCGGCAGCGTCTAACTACGTAATTTTGAGAATGTGATGGCCCACTCGAATTTTTTCGATTAACATCCGAGGAAATTTTACGGGTGGTCCCGATGTCCTGGGGGATAACCAGAATTTAAAATTAAATATGAGGGTTTCACGTGTTAATAAAGCACTGATGAAGTTCCTGTTTCTTTCGAGCATTTATAGTGGTGTGAGAAACGACAAGAAAAACTACTTCTCTCATATATTTGAAGTGTCTATAAGTAATGCCGTTTTACAAAATTCTAGTTAATTTAAGTGTTAATTCAATCTTGATCTGCAATACTCTCTGATAAACTTTCTTTTTTGAAAACATACCATATATCTAAAAAGATGATAATCTGATGGTGTAAGATCAGAAAAATACAATGGGCGAGAATGTACTTCCCAGCATAACTGTTTGAATTTTTTTCGGGTGATTCTGGTACTATGAGGTACTGCATTGTCTTGCCTCAGAATGCCACCGTTTTAATTACATTGAGCACCATAATATTCACCACTTATAGATTTATTAGGATTCAAAACATCATATAATTCCTGTAAAATCTTATCATACTAACAGTAAGACTTTTTTAGGGTGAATATCTAGTTTTGGAGTGGACAAAGGTTCTTTCTAATGTGACATGCTGTATAGAATCAACTTTTCACGGCCAGTAACAATTTGTTGTAGAAAAAGGTATCCGCTTAATCTGGAGGAATTGTAGAATTTATAAACATTTCAAAATTGTCCAATAAATATATTATTCATAAGATTGCTTTTTTGTTCTTATGTATTGATGTCATGTATAGTATCAAGTTCATGCCATATATAGTGTTTGTTTGTATAATAAAAGGTTTTCAAATTAAGCGTTTTTTTTTAAATTCTTGAATAAAGTATAGAAATTGGGTTGATTTCAAAAAACCTTTTCTTCATAATTGAATCATAGTGTATAACATTTAAACATGAAAGACAATATCTGCCTAATGAACACCTCTTGCAGCTCCACAGATGTCCACTATTTTGCCGAAATTTTGGATGATATTTTGGCATAACCGTATTTCTATCTTACCAGGGACTCAAATAATTTCATCCTTTAGTTCAGGAATCAATTGTTGACTGTTCGTACAGACGCCTTTTGAAGTAACCTCAAAGAAAATAGGTCCAACGGTGTCAAATTACACGGTTTTGGTGTATTTTTTTCTTTTTTTGGGTTTTCGTCACGATCTAAAACTCAAAAAATATCAAAAATATGTGTTCATATGTAAATAAAGAATCACTGGGTAAAATCAAAAAATCAAAAACGAACAAAATTTTAAAAATATAAAAATATTCTAAATTAAATACAAACTTTTAAGATTTACGTTTCGGGAGATCTTCTCCACCTGTTTTCAAAATGAATCTAAAAAATAAATTATTTTAATTTATATATAAAAAGCAAAGATAGGAAGTAAATATATTTTTTGTGTATGTCAACGATACTTACATATATATATATATATATATATATATATATATATATATATATATATATATATATATATATATATATATATATATATATATATATATATATGCCCACAAGGTAGAGTAACGGAACCGTGGAGGGAAAATATTACAGAAATCTTTCACCCTTTCGCCACGTGGTGCCACCGATCGCCGGCTGAAAGGCTAGAAACCGGTCCCGAGAGACACGTGACGTCGCATGGTTGACAGTTCGGCGAAGGCGTATGATGGCGTGAGTTGTGTGCGATCACGACCTGTCATTAAAATGGCCAGTTGATCTGGTCTGGCCCCGATTGCCTCTCCGAACTGCTCTCCTTGCGTTCGTCTAGAGCTCGGCTGAAAGGCTAGAAACCGGTACCGAGAGACACGTGACGTCCCATGGGTGACAGTTCGGCGAAGGCGATCGGTGGCACCACGTGGAGAATGGGTGAAAGATTTCTGTAATATATATATATATATATATATATATATATATATATATATATATATATATATATATATATATATATATGCGAGGTTTTCTGTATTGATTGTGTATTGAAATATTTTTTTAGTGTATTCTTTAAAATCGGGATCCATATTGAATTTAAATATACCAAAGGCATAGCAATACAATTATTTTTATTTAAATTAATTATAGCGGTTTCTTTTAATGTTCTTATTTTGTTACCGATTCTTTTAATATCGTTTTAAAATTATTCCAATTGATTTTATGTCCCGATTTCCATGCGTACTGACAAATACTAGATTTAGTAAAATCGCCCTTTCTAAGAAGGTTTTTATATGTTTTTATTCTAATATCTAACGGTCTAGATGTCTCAACTATATAAAATTTGTCACATTCGCAGTGAATTTTATAAACCACATTTTCGGTATTCTGTTGTTTCGTTAGCAGAGTGATGTGTAGCGCCATCTTGTTGGAATCACATATCCTCCAGATCAATATTATTCAATTCAGCCTACAAAAATCCAGTTATCATCTCACGATATCGAACACCATTCACAGTTACAGCTTCACCTGCAGCATTCCGAAAGAAATATGGCCCAATCACACCTCCTGACCTGATAATGTACACCAAACAGTGACTGGTTTAGAATGTAAATGTTTCTCATGAATCAATCGTGGATTTTCCTCACCTCAAATGCAGCAATTTTGTTTATTAACACAGCCACCAATTTCAAAATGTGCTTCATCAGAAAATATGATTTTTTTGAGAAAAGTCATTTGTGTGTTCTTTGATTCAGTTGACCAATGCTTTAGTTTCTCTATTATTTGAATCTCATATGCCAACAAAGTTAAATCCTTTCGTAAAATATGCTATGTTGGGGATTCCCTGAGTCCAAATTGTTGTCAACGTCAACTAATGAAAATTTCTGGTTTTCATGTACCAAATCAATACGTTTATAGGGATGCGACATTGGATGAAAAAATCGATTAATTAATAATCCATTTTTTCACTACTTAATCGAAAATAATCGATTCTTCGATAAAATCGTTTTTTTTTAGAAATTCTGAATGCTTTTCTATATAATAAAAAAACCAAGCTAAGTGGTCTTAAGACAAACGAATATGGGTATCTGCAATTGGGTTGGGTATCTATATATGATAACCTTTTCCCAAGACAAAGAAGTACTCATAGCTTACTTGGAAATAACCCACATCAGCATCAGCCGTCATGTTTTATAAATGTTAGTTTTAAGAAACAGACGACATAGAAATTATAATAATACTTTATTAAAATAAAAATAAACGAAAACGAAATAAATAAAAAATCAAACTTTTGATCTAAAAACTAAAAGTAAAATTTGACAAAACATACTTCTGTTTTCAAAATTTAAACCATAGAAAAACTAAAAAGAATTTTTGCCATAAATCATTCGTAAGAGTATTTTTATTTCCATCTGAGCCATATTCTAAAATCTTCGAAAAAGAAGCTTTAATTTCTGATTTGGCACGCTTCGATGTTGAAGTTACATCCCCGCTTTCTGTCGCTGATGAAGATAGTATCGATGTATCATCCTGATGACCTGACCTTATTATAAACACTACCTATAATAACTTTATATTCTCCATATAAAAATATATCCACTAGCAGGATTTGAACTCGCGACTTCAATAACCAGCTACTGGATCTTCCAACTGAGCTATAGTAGATTCTACAGATTATGGCGAAATTTCTGAATCCCTTTTCATTTTCTTTTTAACCGTTTAAGTGGCGATATTTGCGTTGTCACCATTTGATATTTGCCTACATATCAATGTACCGTCAAACTTTATATTATTAAAATATAGTTTAAATAAAAACAAAACAATAAAAAAAGTTGTTAAGAATCGAACTCGCAACTGTTGAGATTTGACTGACACCTCTAACCATTATACCACAGTGGACAGATGAACTATTAGTAAAATTGAATACCATATGAAGCTAATACCTATAATAACACTGTTTATCAGGAAAAAAATAAACAACGAAATGAAATACAAATCAATCACACATCATTATTAAATGTAATATTTTTTCTTACCTTATTATCTAGTAGGACAGGCAGTCCTGCCTTTCGGCAGTATTTGCATTTTGCTGTGGCAGGAGATTCGATAATTCTAATCGCTTAGTATTGTCTGTTGACAATACGTCTTGAACAATTTGAATCTTTTAGGGAAATATGTATGTCACTAAAAATTCTGCGTGAATTACGTGGACAAATTTCCAATTGTGCATCGTGTCGTCGAATTGGGAGACTCCTCCATACGTGCAATATTTTAAGCGTATCTCACTATTTTTGGGCTTCAGATGCGGGAGATATCCTCAATTGTTTCGTTGCTTGAAAAAATGGTAAATTGCACTAATTTTAACACAAATCGCGTGAAAAAAACGATTAACACAAATTTTTGTGTCATTTTAACATAAACGCTTTGTGTCAAACATGTAATACAAATTAATGTTATTGTAAAAAGTAACACAAATGTGTTAAAATACTCTACAATCAAGCATTGAAATTTTTACATTTTTAAATGTTAAGCTGGGTCCACACCAATAAAATTTTGCGTTTATATCGAATTTACTGAAACTATTTGTTTGAATTATCTGATGGAAAACAGATGGTTCGTGTGCGTGCTGTGCGGCGATAATATTTGTGTATGACTTTGTAGATTTGTCATTGATAGATTTGATAGATTTGTCAGAGCGTGTAAATTGGCGCGTAGGCATACCACATACAACACATACTGCCCGCATAAAGCAAATTTGTATTGATGTGGACCCAGCTTTAAATGTTTACAAATGTTTAAAAAAATCCTACTTTTAGAATAAAATGATGAATAACCTCACTTTGTCGACCGCGGTGGTCTGGTGGGCTGATAGCTCGCCTGGCAATCCAATGGTCCCGGGTTCGAATCCTGATGGAGGTATGGATGTTTAGTGGTGTAGGGTGTGTTTGGTCTGCCCATTTGGTGCATTGCAGAATTTATAAAGACTAATAATTTATAAAGATTAATGTTCGGTGGCCTCGGCATGGTTCAGAACCAGACCGTCCGGGGTTGCTAAAGAGATTAGTGGAGCTGGCATATTGCACAACTTGGAGCAGTGCCAATAACGAAAAAAAAAAAAAAAAAAAAAACCTCACTTTATTGCTATATATTTAAATATAATTTAAATACTTTTTGCGTTTGCGTTGCGTTTCGTTTCGATTGTTATTGATATTTTACTATAATTTATAATAATTGATAATATTTATACCGTGCCACGATGAACATGTAAACACACAAAGATAGCGTTCTTCAACAAACAATAGGTGGAAGGGAGTCTTTAATAGATGACTAGTGAAAAATCAACACAATTTTGTGTTAATTTTAAAGTAACACATTTAAAGTATTACTATTGAATGAGATAACAATTTTTTATCATAAAAAATAAAGCGAACGAACAACACAATCGTATTGTGTCAAACCAATACACATTAGTGTTGAAAATTTAACACAATTTTTTTTTTACACAATGACTGCATTTTTTTTACTGTATAGGATATTTGCGCCTAAATTCACTTTGAATTACTTGCATTATTTTTTTATACAAATTATAATAAATTCATTACATTTTTGAGCGTGTATTTGTGAATAATAAAACTTGCACGTCTGCACTACTCAGCAGCCAACCTCATACTGTTATAAATATCACAGAAAAATGACGTCAAAAAAAATAATAGCTTTACAATTGCATCACTTTTTATTATATACCCGCTGTATCCGCCCACGCGTTGCTGTGGCTCAGTCTGGTTAAGTGGAAAAGGGAGAAAACAGAAAGCACACGTTTCTAATATGTTTAATTTTACAATGCTTGTGGGTATACAATATTTTTTGTTGTTCCATTGTCTGTGCAAACATAGAAATTGTCTGGCTTGCCGACTCTAGAACACGCAACGTATAATTGTCCATGTGAAAAGCAATCCGGCTCTAGATCTAAACTGTACAAATCTAAAGTTTGGCCCTGAGCTTTGTTGATGGTGATTGCAAACGCCAATCGAATTGGAAATTGCAATCTCTTAATAAATTGAAATGGTATATCCGTTGGAATCATACGAATGCGAGGAATGAGGAGATTTGCACCTTTAAAAGGTCCTGTCAAGATTTTGTTGTTTTTACGATGTTGCTCATTTTCTTTAATGTAAGCTGCGTGCCGTTGAATAGCTTTGGCTGGTTGGTATTTCGCAACATGATAATCACGTCGATTTTTAATTGCAGAATTCAACAATTCTGTTGGATAATTAATCGCTTCATGTGCTTCCATAACAGTGTTGACGGACTTGTATATGACTATACTCACGAAATGAACGCTATGATAAACGACACAGCTCAATTCCAACGCAGTGTCACACGAAATAATTAAATCAAAATGAAAATAAATCTAAATCTATAAAATTCAATTTAACAATGCAATGGGAAACATTAAAAATGCGAAATGACAGCAGCTGTCAGGAAGCACGCTGTCCAGCATGAGCAATGTTTAGTATTGCGTGGGTTGCTGTTACGTTCAATAGATGGCGCTCTCATTGACGTAACCAATTAAGTATAGCGTTTTACGTCTAACTGATGGCGCCGTTTTACAAAAAATTATGTTTTTTACCTGTCACAGATGTGACATCTATATAATAGGTAAATAAAAACTCGCGCGTATTCGAATGCGACGTTGTGTCAAAATTTCAAAGCACTCGATGAAGAATTTTCGGAGATTTAATATTTTGAACAAACGAACATTTACATTTTTATTTATATAAATAAGACATGTAAAAAACAGTCAGCACGATACTCGTGCTGGAACCACATCGAAGTAAATCACTTATGCACCATGAGGATGAGAGTCCCTCTGATATTTTTTCAACTTTTCTTTGGTTTATTAGATGGTTTTCCATGCAAAATGTAATGTTTAATTAACAGAGGAAATTGGTTTTTTGCTATGATTGCAAAAATATCGAATCTATATACTTTTGAAAAGTGTCATTACAAAACTAAATACCATATCGGCTTGAAATTCACGGAACCTTAATAGAAAGGAAAATTCCTTTTAGAAATGGAATTACCTTTGCGATCGCCTCGCTATCCCTCGGAAAAGCATATGACTTTTCTTTCAATCCTCGTACACTTGTAGAGTTGTACACTTGTACAAGAGAAAAAGCCACATTTTAGGGTTGAAAATTACGTCTAGTTAAAGCTAGTTAGTTTTTTTTTGCGAACTTGATTCTTGTTTGTGCCCACAAACATTCGGCATCATTTCGATAAAAGCCGTTCAAGCTCTTGTGCAACGTCGAGCTCAAAGTCGCTCTCGAAATGTCAAAAATTCCTTTTTTCTATCGTTCTTGCTTTTAACAAAAGGGTCTGACTTTGAAAAGTAAGAACATAATGAGACATTCTGCTTAAAAGCACAATTACAGTTTCCATTCAAAGGCAGAAGGAAGTATTTTCGTTTATTTTTTATACGCGAAGAGGGTGTAACTATATAAAGATGTCTTCTTGAATGGAGTATTTACACGAACATGTTACGCATTTGTTATTTCAAAACAATACAATTTTTAGAAAAGAAAATATACCTTTATTCTATAAATTTTTGCATAAGGGTATGTTAACTAAAGATGTGAATGAAATCAATTTAATGGGTTGATTCAAAATTCGTTTCATTTTTTGTATATATGCAGTTCTGTTAATGACCCTTCTCCATCTCTCCGGTAGCTGCACAATGACGCGCTCCTAAAATTTCTGATGTTTCTAGCTAAAGACTAACTAAGACTACTTAAGAAGATTTTAAGGATCAATGTCGTTGCGCTTTAATAGAGAATCGCAAGCAGAAATTTGCTCTATCAATTTTTTCTTCGTTCTCAACTTATGCGGCATTCATATATCAGCATCGCTAACGATGGCAAGTTGAAGTAATCGATTACCTTCAATTAGCGTCCATAGTTCGTTGCTATCAGTCTCGGCCGGTCGTCCAGAATGTGCATTGTTAAGAATAAAAGTGCTTTCGTGAAACTTTCTGACCCACTTACGGCATGTGGAATCGTAAACGGAACCCTCATCTTACACAGTACACATCTTCTTTAGCGCTTACGAAGCATTCTTACATTTTGAGCAATTAAAAATAACATGTTGCAAACGCGCCTTATTTTCTGCAATATTGAATGCTTAACGAAATCTAAAAGACCCAACCAAATAGTACAATTTTTCCCAAGTACTCGCTGAAATTCCTTCTATCAAACATCAACACTTTACACATGTGACATCGATAACTCTTCGATTTTAATACAATCCGTGTTAAAAACGGGACGAATTTTTACATCAACCCAATAATAATAATTGAATAATCTAAAAACATCCTTGAAAATATTAAGCAATTCTTGATCCTTTGAATGCAAACACACATAACAATTGATTTCATTTCAATCATTTAATTTGGACATATAAAGCTAAATTATAAAAATCAAAAAACAGACGTCTTTCGAAAACTCAAATTGGAAAGTTGTCAATGTTGGAAAGTTGGAACATTTCATATATGCGCTATCCGACGGGAAGTTGGCGAAAGTGTAGGCTGTTGACTGTGGATGCAGTCTCCCTATTCTTGATGGGAGAGTATGTGTTGGTACCCTGTCGAAACATATGTTATCCAATTGAAGAGATGGGTGGGGCTCGCCCCCAGTCAAACACCTTACAAAATGTTCATTTAGGCGGAGACGCAGGTTGCTGTGTGTTCCACATGAGATTGTGGAATCCAGCGGTTGGGTGTAGGTAACACTCAGATGCTGTTATCTCATTGGACGCTGTCCAGGGAAATCTAACATTTCATATATTCGACGGGAAGTCGGCGAAAGTGTGGGCTGTTTACTGTGGATAGATTCTCCCTATTCTTGACGGGAGAGCATGTGTCGATACCCTGACGAGTCTAAACATCAAGAGGCGAAACATATGTTCTCCAATTGAAGGGATGGGTGGGGCTCTGTCAAACACCTTACAAAATGTTCATTTAGGCGGAGATGCAGGTTGCTGTGTGTTCCACATGAGATTGTGGACTTCAGCGGTTGAGTGTAGGTAACACTCAGCTACTGTTGTCTTATTGGACGCTGTCCAGAGAAATCTAACATTTCATATATATATATATATATATATATATATATATATATATATATATATATATATATATATATATATATATATATATATGCAATGTTAGATTTCTTTTGGATAGCGTTCAATGAGACCACAGTAGCTGAGTGTCACACACACCCAACTGCTGAGTTCCACAATCTCATGTGGAATACACAATAAACTGCGTCTCCGCCTAAATGAGCATATTGTTCGTCGCATTAGGCTCGTCAGGGTACCTTCGACGACTTCCGGTCAGATGGCGTATATATGCAATGTTAGATTTCTTTGGATAGCGTCCAATAAGTCAATAGTAGATGAGTGTCACACACACCCGACTGCTGGGTTTTACAATCTCATGTGGAACACACAACAACCTGCGTCTCCACCTAAATGAGCATATTGTTAGGTGCTTGACTGGGTTCGAGCCCCACCCATCCCTTCAATTGGAGGGCATATGTTTCGCCTCTTGATGTTCGGTCTCGTCAGGGTACCGACATATGCTTTCTCGTCAAGAATAGAGAGACCATATCTACAGTCGACAACCTATACCTTCGTTCACTTCCCGTCAGATATGCAATGTTAGATTTCTTTGGACAGCGTCCAATGAGATAACAGTAGCTGAGTGTCACACACACACCCAACTGCTGGGTTCCACAATCTCATGTGGAACACACAACAAACTGCGTCTCCGCATATATATATATATATATATATATATATATATATATATATATATATATATATATATATATATATATATATATATTATACAGCACATATCAGCTGTGAAAAGAAAATGCTGGGAATAAAAATAGAAAAAATTAAGGCAACAGAAGTGAAGAAAGACGAAGAACTGAACAAGACGAAGAAAATTACCAAGGATTAGTTTATGCCTTTTTGAGGATTAATACCCTAATCTGTAGTTAATGGTGTAGCCTTCAAAATTCGTACGGATAAAGGCACATTACCCAACCTTTGCACATCACGTCCCAATAATTGTCTATGGGTTAAAGGTCTAGTGATTTGATTGACCATGCTAATTGGTTAACAATAAACCTCCTTAAAATGTTTAAAGACATTTTCACTAATATTGTCGTCTTTTTGCCAACTGGAGCGACCATGCTTGATGATATTAGCTATTTATTGACTGTTATAGTAAGACGGCTTTTGTGCATCGTTTTCTTTTGCATTGAATCTTTTTATTTTACTTTTTCATTTCAAATTCAATCATTTGCTTTACTTGTTGATAGTACTTATCTTGTTCTGTGAACTTCGCACAAGTTTTATTACTCCTTATACCACACTCTTTGTATGTATGTTTAATATTATTATAACCTTTATTATTATTATAAGTTGCCCAGAAAATTGTTTAAGGGTAGGGCCAATGCTACACTTTCCATGTTTTATCGGCGATAAATCTGCGGATCATACCAGCCAGTCGGGTCTCATTCTAAAATGATACTGTTTGATGAACTGACGTTATCTTAGTGAATGATTAAATTTAGAATCAAGTTGGTATCTATTCATTGTTGTTTGTGGCATTTTCGGTTGTTTGATTCTTGAAATACGAGAATTGCATGTATTTCCACATTTTATAATTAATTTTTAATTAGTGGCGACTCGTGAGCGAGGGCGTCGGAGCGCAGCCTTTCCAACATTTATCACAGTAAACAATTTTTTGCATTTATAAAGTAAACATTTTTATATAGGGTTTCAATAGCACGAAGAGTAAAAAGGAGAAGGGGGAAAGGAAAAAGTCTTCAGCAGCACTATTTTCTCCTACGCCCTCTTACTTTAAAAACCTACGAACGATCACTGTTTTCAATTCTTTCTCACTGACTGTCTCTTTAGTTGTTCTTTCCAATTCTTTTTTAATTTGGGCCACAATTGCTACATTGAACGTATATGCAATTAATTTTACTCATTTCTTATAGATTGTTCCTGCATTTGCTATTTTATTGATAATATTGAAGTGAAGTGCAACTACTAATATTAGTAATGACAGTTATATCCTTCTTGCCGTATCTCTCTCTGGACTTTAATCTTGTTGGTTAAGTCTTTATCGTATTTTATTCTGTATTATTATTTTTATATTGTTGCTTTTGATTCTTATTCTCGCCATACGTAATAATTTCTTTAAGATTCTTGCCTTCTCTAGGTCAACTAACAATTTGTTTATCATTATTCTGTAGAGCCTGTCTAAAATTATTAAATATGATGTCATGTTGGTAACATTTGTCCACAATTTCTGAACTTAATACATATAGAGGGTGATTTTTTAGTATACCTGAACTTCCAGTAGGGGTCGCTGGTCAATCATCATGACACATCAAATGTCTGGCAAATCATCATGTAGTGTTTAACATCAGAGCAACGCTTGCAATTTTTCGAAATTTATTATTTATTTATCAAAATCAGTGTTTTGTGCGCCAAACTTATAGAGTCCTTTATGGTGCTCATAATCGCCCAACGGAGCGATGTATTTCACCCTGCTCGTTAATAAAATAAAATGAAGAGAAAAGTTGTGTGTTCTGAAGAAAATATCGCCACTGTTGCTGGCAGTGTTGACGAAGATTTAAATTTATCAATTCGTTAATAGGGATCAGTATAGAGTAATGATCAATAAATTTATTTCCGAATTTGAATGATATTGACCTGGAGGAGATGTGGTTTTAACAGAACGGCTCCACTATCCACGGCTCCACGTCTATTGAGGGAACAATTCGGTGGGAAAATTATTTTGATGAACGAACCTGTTAATTGGCTACCAAGGTCATGTGATTTAACCCCTTTAGATTATTTTTTTTGAAATTATGTTAAATCTTTAGTCTATGCCGATAAAACAGGAACTATTGAATCCTTGGAAGCCAACATAAATTGGACAATTGCGGGCATATGACTCCAGTTGCTTGAAAAAGTGGTCGGAAATTGGATTTAATCGCGGCTATTTAGAGCCGTGGTGGACATTAGTCCAAAGTTGTTTTCAAACATTAATTCCATTGAATATTATTTTACATAAAATAGATAGTTTCGAGGCATCTAATTTGGCTTGGCTTCAAGGCATTCTGGTTTCAAGGTATCTAATATGGCTTGGCTATAACTTCAGTCCCCACCAAAAGGTCAGCAAGAGTTTCCCGACATCGGTTTCTGGCCTTAAGCCATCATTAGTCGGACTCGAACTCAGTGCTTGGAAAGCACCTGAACGAACGACCAAAGCCATTACCATATAAAACGACCATGTCTGCCAATAATTCATGGTTTTAGCATCGCCATCCCGCCCCATCGCACACTGCATGAATTATTCGTCAATTTTTCGTTAAACATCGAACAAATACCGTTCCTCAAGTACCATATTCACCAGATACGGCATCGTGTGATTTGTTTCTGGTCCCTCGATGCAAGAAACTAGTTCATGGATGCCATTTTGCGTGCATATAATCTAGTCAAGAAGCTTCGCTGTCCGCTTAGAAGTAAACACCAAAAGTCAAATATAAAAACTACTTTGAATACGCGTATTAGAGTGTATTACAGTGAGAGGGGATTGCTTTAAAGAAGACAAAATAAATTTGGATGAATAAACGTTTTGTGTTTTATTTAATAAGTACTATATTTTTTGATTATACTAATATGTTGAGTCCTCATAAGTGAGTTTTTCATTTATTTTTATGTATAGACTTATTATTATATAGATTATATAGTACAGATTTGTTAGAAATAAAACGATTTAAATATCATGAATAAAAAAGTTTAAAATATTTTTTCACACAAAAAATATATAATTTAATATAATATCAGTAATAAATTATGATGCTTAATCCTCGATATGCGAATATTTATTTATATAAAATTAACCTGGACCCTTAAAGGTTAAAAATTAAAAAAACTTGATATAGTTGAAAAAATCGTTTAAAATGTTCCAAAGTGGTAAAAAATTGGATGTGATTCAAAACCCATTTAGGATATCTTTGATATATATTTTTGATATCAATACCGCAATTATTCTTGGCAAAAGCTCGCACGTGTGTACATTTAACCATCTGTGTCTCTGACTCTCAACACCACACATCATTAAAACGATATTAAAAATAATGATATTCCGACAAACCATTAAGCCATATACCATTCTTTATATCTTTTTTATAATCTTTCGCATTACAAACAATAACGACAATGGGGAGTGACAGCCCCCTACTTCTGCCCGTTTCTGTGTACACACGTAGACACACACACACTCTCACGGACACATCAAAAGAGGTGGAGGTATATATCGGCTCAAATCTCACCTATTGAAAAATCAAATCTCTATCAGCGAAAGAGATCGGAAATGAATTCTGACATTTAGGTACACAAAAGCTGTTTGTTATAACATTTTGCTCGGGTGTTTAGTGGCGGAGGTGGAAAAGTTGTGTCGCTTGAAAGGCCGTCTATTTTATAGTCTGGACCACAACATTGACAGTACGGGCAATCAGTAATCCAGCGAATTCCAAACTGGAAAGCTTGAAAACGTTAACAAAATGTTAATATATATCTATATATAATATATATATATATATATATATATATATATATATATATATATATATATATATAAATATACATATATATATATATATATATATATATATATATATATATATATATATATATATATATATATATATATATATATATATATATATATATATATATATATACAGAAAACGTTTATTCATCCAAATTTATTTTGTCTTCTTTAAAGCAATCCCCTCTCACTGTAATACACTCTAATACACGTATTCAAAATAGTTTTTATACTTGACTTTTAGTGTTTACTTCTAAGCGGACAGCGAAGCTTCTTGACTAGATTCTATGCACGCAAAATGGTTTCCATGAACTAGTTTCTTGCATTGAGGGACCAGAAATAAATCACACGATGCCGTATCTGGTGAATATGGCGCTTGTGGAACGGTATTTGTTCGATGTTTAACGAAAAATTGACGAATAATTCATGCAGTGTGCGATGGAGCGGGATGGCAATGCTAAAACCATGAATTATTGGCAGACATGGCCGTTTTGTATGGTAATGGCTTTGGTCGTTCCTTCAGGTGCTTTCCAAGCGCTGAGTTCGAGTCCGACTAATGACGGCTTAAGGCCAGAAACCAATGCCGGGAAACTCTTGCTGACCTTTTGGTGGGGACTGAAGTTATGGCCAAGCCTTATTAGATGCCTTGAAACCAGAGTGCCTTGAAGCCAAGCCAAATTAGATGCCTTGAAACTATCTATTTTATGTAAAATAACATTCAATGGAATTAATGTTTGAAAACAACTTTGGACTAATGTCCACCATGGCTCTAAAAAGCCGCGATTAAATCTAATTTCTGACCACTTTTTCAAGCAACTGTTAATAGACTAAAGATTTAACATAATTCCAAAAAAAACAATCTAAAGGGGTTCAATCACATGACCTTGGTAGCCAATTAACAGGTTCAGTAACAGGTATATATTTTAAGTTCAGAAATTGTGTACAAATGTTACGAACATGACATCATATTTAATAATTTTAGACAGGCTCTACAGAATATTGGTAATATAAACAAATTGTTAGCTGAGCTAGAGAAGGCACGAATCTTAAAGAAATTATTACGTATGGCGAGCATAAGAATCAAAAGCAAAAATATAAAAATAATAATACAGAATAGAATACGATAAAGACTTAACCAACAAGATTAAAGTCCAGAGAGAGATACGGCAAGAAGGATATAACAAATTGTTAGCTGAGCTAGAGAAGGCACGAATCTTAAAGAAATTATTACGTATGGCGAGCATAAGAATCAAAAGCAAAAATATAAAAATAATAATACAGAATAGAATACGATAAAGACTTAACCAACAAGATTAAAGTCCAGAGAGACATACGGCAAGAAGGATATAACTGTCATTACAATTACAAGTGCAACTATTAATATTAATAGTTGCACTTCACTTTAATATTATCAATAAAATAGCAAATGCAGGAACAATCTATAAGAAATGAGTAAAATTAATTGCATATACGTTCAATGTAGCAATTTTCGCCCAAAACGAATTGGAAAGAACAACTAAAGAGGCAGCCAGAGAGCATTGAGCACCTGTATATATATATATATATATATATATATATATATATATATATATATATATATATATATATATATATATATATATCCTAGTAGTCCAAAGAAGTCAAAAAACTCCATTTATCAGCCATCCGACGAGAAGTCGGCGAAAATATGAATTGTTTGATTGTGGTGGGGGACTCCCCCTTCACCTACTACCCGATGCTTTTTATTCATTTAAATGTTATATATTTCATTTTGAGCTCTCAGTAGTAATTAAAAACAGATTTTATACATGAAGAAATTGTTATTTTATTTTTATAAAATACATTTTTCACTCCAATATAAAAATGTATTCATATAAAAAGATCACATAGAAGCAGAATCAAAAATATTTAGTAAGATAATCAATATAAGTGAGAATAAAATTAATATCTAAAAAGTGTGAAAATTCGATTTTTAATGAATGGGAAAAGTATCGTCATTTAAGCAGGGTTGGTTAAACGGCATCGATTTTTTTTTCAAAATTGTCTTTAGGCTCTAAAGAAATGATTTAGAGGCTACTCAAAAGAAAAAAGTCAATTTGGGAAATTTGGGAAAAAGTATTTCAGCGGTGTGCGGTGATTTTTTTTAGTTTTTGGGGTGGTTACTAGATACTGGATTATCAGTGGCGACTCGTTAGGGGGGGGGGGGGTGCGTTGGGACGCCGCCCCTCCAGCGGCGTTTATTACAGTAAACAATTTTTCAGAACAAAACGCCATATTTTATTTCCGTTCAGTTTATTTCCCTTTTTAAGATATTATTAAGATAAAATTTATAAATCTCCAAATGTTGAAGAACGTCTGTCGATCCATCACACCAAATAATGCAGATAAAAATTCCATCCTCTCACCACAGTTTTTACATCGTTGGTCGGATGTTTACCTCCAGCGACCGTAAGCCACGTCAACTTCTCACGTTGTGTAAAACTTGCGATTTGGACTTCTTTGCGACCGAGCGTATCGGTAATTAGTTTTAAACGCTGATTTGATGGGTAAGAAGCGTTTGATGTGTCTCGAAGAAGCGTTTGATGTATTGCGTTCGCCTCACGAATACTTGTTTGACTTTTCGATTTTGAGCTTGATTAAAACATATTTAAGAAATTCAATGGGGGAAGATAGAGTAAATGCTTTAGGTATGTTAAATATTGAGAGGGCTATGGTCGAACTAATTCCAGACTTCAATGAAAAAGTTATTGAAAAATTTATTTTGGACAAAAACAGGCGAATGGAGTTTCACTTTAAAAAATAGGAAACGGCGAGGTGCTATTCACCGACAAAAATGTGTACAATAGCCCTTTTTTCGAACTTTTTTAAATTTCCTCTATTGATTAATAGTTATAGTAAACTGTTTGAATGGTTTACTCTTCGGGAAACGGTAAGTACCTACTAATTCATTCCTCTATCTGCGCAACAAGCAACAACCCATCCTCCGATGTCCTTGTATATATATATATATATATATATATATATATATATATATATATATATATATATATATATATATATATATATATATATATATATATATATAACCAATATTTCGATCATACGTACTTACCCATACGTACTTACCCAAGGTTAGACGGGTCACGAACGGTTTCGCACAGTCTGACTGCCGCGACCGTTTACCGCAGGATGGCGTGACTACATGTGATTGCAGCCTTCATTCAGGTGTCCAGCTTGAGCCCAACTGATAAAGGCTTAAGGCCAGAAACCGGTCTCTTGGGAGACGCTTGCTGGCGCCTTGGATGGCGGATGAAGGAATGGCAAAGCACGACGTGGAGTAGGAGTAAAGTTCCTTAGCTTTTATATATATATATATATATATATATATATATATATATATATATATATATATATATATATATATATATATAGTGTGATTTACGGTGGATGGTACATTAGACGTTTACGGAGAACTACTTGGGGTCATTACCCATCATTTTTAAATTTTGGATACTTATGTAAATGAATATAAACTCTATTTAAAATATTTTCTGCGCTGCAGTGTTGCCAGATCTACTCGAAACTGATTCTAACTTCATTTTTTTAAATATAATATCCTATATGTTATTGCATTTCTAGATTGTGTGAACCATTTTAAATCCTTTTTATAAAACATATACTATACGTATCTTGAGCCGTTTCGGAAATAAAAAATATTTTTAAAAAATTTGGCAAAAAACATTCCTGAATAAAAATATATTTATTTTTACAACCAACATAGATAGATACCTAAATTTTTGAATACGGTTCCTTAATAGGTTACTTTATGACAATATGACATGATAATTAGTTTATCGCATACAGGGCGTTTACAAAATATTGGCCTTTCGATAGGACTTAAAAATTCATGTTATGTAGGAATTTTAAATGAAACACTCTGTATTTTATAGTGGAGCTCAAAAGAGCAATACATTCTGTAACTAAAAGTATAAAATGATGATATACCTATTTTTAACGGTTTTCGACTTAACAAAAAAACAAACTAATACAATTAAAGCAAAGATAACGGTTTATTTTACTTTAGTAAAAATTACACAACATTAAAATTAAAAACATAATACTAACTAAAAAACTATTTTTATAGCAAATGTCCGAAACGCTGACCCTTTACCTCCAAACACTTCAACATTCTAATATTGACCCCTTCCAGGACGGCTTTTCTTATCTCAATAGGATCTAAGGCTGCGAATGCTTGATTCTCCCGATGTTATAACTCATCTCTAGTTTTTACTGACGTTTTGTAGATATTGTCTTTTACAGTACCCCAAAGATAGAAATCAAGGGGAGTTAAGTCGGGTGATCTCGGCGGCCAATTCCACGGACCCAAACGTCTAAACCACCGGTCTTGAAATAATTCATAGAGTTGCCTGCTTAATTTTTCTGTATAGTGTACCGGAGCATCATCAAGCTGGTACCGGCTGATTCGATACATTGCCTGTAGGTTTTCTGTCAAATCCTCTACTAATGTTCTTATTAATTCTAGATACTTTCGTAAAGTTAATTGTTCATCGTAAATGAAGTATCGAATTTGTTTGTCCATGATTAAACAAAAAACATTAAAACTAAATTTCTCTTGGAATGCAGAATCCCTGGTAAAATGAGGATTTTTATTGGCCCAGAAGTGACAAATTCGTCTGTTAAAAACTCCTCTCGAAAATTTGGACTCATCAGCCAGATTATTTTTTGTAAACAATATGGATCTTCCTGGAAATGAACTAATACATTTTTACAAAATTTCACTCTTTTAGGGCAGTTGTCTGATTTGAGAAACTGAGCTTTTCAGAGTCTTCAGCTCTTCTAATCTCGTTAAATACGAGCTTTTCTAATCTCTTAGTTAATCTCGTTATCCTAATCAGATGTTACTGGCTTGGTTAAATTCCGGGGTGCCTTCAAAAAAACCAAAATTTATAAAATTTGTTTGAATCCATCTAAATTTTCTTTTATTCATTCGGGCTAAATTAGCGTACATTGCGTTAAATTGTCTGCAGGTGCGGTCGATAATTTTGTCAATCAATCCATATAAAATAAATAAATTCATTTTCACTGCATTTGAATAGTTTATTCCTCCCATTCTTTACTGAGGCAATTACTTAATTAAATACGCTAATTATGAATTATTAAACTAATAATGTCAAATAAAAACATTTTCATAATATTTGTTTAGAAGTAATGGCACCCTAGCCGGCCGTGGCCTACTACTAAAAGAAACCAATATCTTTGCATTAATTGCATTATTTTGGTTTATTGCTTATAATCGAAAACAGCTAAAAATAAGTATATCATCACTTAACACATTTACATACAGAATTTATTGCTCTTTTGTGCTCCATTATAAAATACAGGATGTTCCATTTAAAATTCCTACATAACATCAATTTTTAAATATTTTTTCTTTTTTTAGGTTTTTCGCCACGATCTAAAACTTAAAAAATATCTGTTCTTATTTAAATAAAGAATCACTGGGTAAAAACAAAAAAAACAAACGGAGACAAATTTCTCAGTGATTCTTTTCTGTAATAAATTTGCCTAACGAACAACATTTTAAAAATATAAAAATGTTCTAAAAAAATACAAACTTTTAACGTTAACGTTTCGCAGGGTCTTCTTCCCCCGTTTTCAAAACTAATCTTATAAAATAAATTATATTAATTTGTAATATATAAAGTAAAGAGAGGAAGTAAATATATTTTTTTGTGTATGTTAACCAAACTTACATTAAACTTGAAAAGATAACACCTAAACACCAAATCACTTTTTTTGAACTGCTCGAAGCACGTTTCGCTAACGTTTCGCTAATCTTAGATTAAATGATCTTCTGATGATGCTAACATGGTTAGCGAAACGTGCATCGAGCAGTTCAAAAAAAGTGATTTGGTGTTTAGTGGTAAATCTTTTCAAGTTTAGTGTTTCACACCTAAGGTTCCAATAGAAGAATTGATACTTATATTGACAACAATAGATTTTTATGACAGTGACATACTACCAATATATATATATATATATATATATATATATATATATATATATATATATATATATATATATATATATATATATATATATATATATATAGCTAAGTTTTACTGTGATTGTTTACTGTACTGATTGTCTATTCAAATACTTAAATGTGCTTAATTGTATTCTTTGGAATCGGGAACCATATTGAATTTAAATCTACCGAAGGCATAGCAATACAGTTATTTTTATTTAAATTAATTATAGTGGTTTCTTTTAATCTTCTGTATTTTGTTGCCGATTCTTTTAATACCGTTTTGGAATTATTCCTGATGCGTGTTGACAAATTCTAGATTTATTAAAATCGTCCTTTCTAAGAAGGTTTTTATGTTTTTTTATTCTAACATCTAACGGTCTAGAGGTCTCACCTATATAGAATTTGCCACATTCGCAGGGAATTTTATAAACCACATTTTTGGTATTCTGTTGTGTGTTGTTTGAGTTGGTTATTGTTGATATAGATCTAAGCGTATTTTTTGTTTTAAATGTCGTTCTTATGTTGTATTTATTTCCTACTCTTTTAATTGTGTCAGAAATACCGCGGATGTAAGGAATTGTAAGGTTAATTGTTTGAGAGTTATTATTATTGTTATTAATAAGTTGTCTGTTTTGCCTGGTATCAAAAGTTTTAAACGATTTATCTATGAAAGTTTTGGGTAACATGGTTTTTTATTAAGATGTCTAATGTTAATAAGGACAGATATTTTTGATATTTTTTGAGTTTTAGATCGTGGCGAAAAACCTAAAAAAAGAAAAAACATATGAACACGCCACAATCATTCAGACATTAATCAATTTTTAAGTTCTATTAAATTTGCACTAAAAATACCCTGTATGGGATAAATTAATTCTCATGTCACATTATCATAAAGTAACCTATTAAGGAACCGTATTCAAAAACTCAAATATATAGCTATGCTGGTTGTAAACAGAAATATTTTTATGTTCAGGGCTGTTTCTTGCCAAATTTCTTAAAAAATATTTTTTATTTTCAAAATGCCTCAAGATAGGTATAGTATATATTAGTTTCAAAATACCTTATAGAATGTAAAAATGTAATATTATATAGAATATTCTATTTTAAAAGTTCAAAGTTGGTATCAGCTACGAGTAGGTTTGGCAACACCACAGCACAGAAAATATTTTAAATGGGGAGCTCATATTTATTTACATAAGTGTCTAAAATTTCAAATCTTTACATTAAGTAGTTCTCCCTAAACGTCTAATGTACCAAGTCACCGTGAATCACCCTGTTTTTCTCCATCTGCTCTACTTTTTTAGCTACATCCACTTATTTATCAGTTTTTTTCAGTTCTGTATATTTAAGTATGGGTGTTCTAAAATTATTATATAACGATTGGTTCTTGTATATTTGCCCTATTGACAGCTGCAGTTGAGTCAGTCGCAGGAAAATCCACTAAATGGATAATCATTTCTTTTTCGGTAACTGAAGTGACTTTTAACGCTCGAACTAGAGTTGAGGTTAATTTGTTTGTTCTCGCCATGAAGGGTAGAGCGAAGTTGGCCTCGCGTGAAAGTTGTGTTTAGGAAATAATTGTTATAAAGTTATAAACCAAATTGTTATAAACCAAATCTAAAACGTACTGTTTTGTAGATTGTTGTATTTGTACTGTGAATGGATGTAAAATGAGTTCAAATAGAAGAAGTTGTGTAAATCATCCTGATGTGTTTTGCTGCATATGTGGAGAATACACGTTAAAAGAAAACAGAAAAACTGTTAGTAACTTTGTAAAGAGAGCTCCTCTTGGATACTTTGGTGTTAGGCTTGGTGATCAGGATAAAACCGGGGCACCACATCTAGTCTGTAAAACTTACAGAACATTTACGACAGTGGACTACCGGGAATATAAGTATAAAATTTGGGGTGCCGATGGGTTGGAGAGAATCCAAAAACTACTTCAATTACTGTTATTTCTGCCTAGTAAATATTACTAGAATCAATCGAAACAACCATAGCAAGTGGATTCATCCTAATTTAGTCTCAGCAAGACGTCCGGTCCCTTACCCAAAATTTCCTTACCCAAAGGAACCCTACGCTTGACCACCTACCAGAGCTCTGTGAAGACGGTATTGTCTCTCATCGATGATTTTTTCCTCCATCTTTGTGTATAATAATATTTGTATAATATAATGATATACATTCTGCGTATGGTTTTTTTGTTTGATCCACGAATTTAACTTAAAATAGTGTAATGAGTATTTCACTAAAATTTTATTTCTTGTAAATTTGAGCTATTAGGCAAAAAAATAATGCCATATTTGAATTCAGGGCATCAAATTCGTATGAAATCAGCTCCAAATACCCAGGCACCAAAACAACTGTTAGTCTGTGTTATCGACCGTCAGAAGAACAACATGCCCAAGATCATTCAAATAGGGTAATTTAAGGCATATCTCTCGATATGCCTCGAACGAAAGCATAATACTACTGAGATAATTAAAAAAATGCGAAATGTCAGGAAAAATGCGGAATTTGCAGAAGATATGGAGAGATAGCGACATAACACAGAACACAAAGAAACCGATAGTAAAAACCGTAGTTTATTGATACGAGGGTATTTAAATAAGTTCTTACAAAAAAGATTCAAATTATTTTAAGTAGATTTTTTTATTTTTCAACATAATCTCCTTTTAGCTCTATACACTTTTCCAAGCGTTTCAACTTGTTTAAGCCGAGTAAAAAGTACGATTTTGGAAGGTCCTCAAAATAGGCATCTGGTTGGGCGATGACCTCCTCGTTCGATGTTAACCGTTGTCTGGTGAGCCATTTTTTGAAGTTCGGAAATACAAAAAAAATCAATGGGGGCCAAATCCGGTAAATACGGTGGATGTTGTAATAATTCGAACTTTAATTCCATGATTTTGGCCATTGAAATTGTACAAGTATGCACCTGTGCACAAATTGTCTTGATGGAAGAGGATCTTTTTCTTTTTCAAATGAGGACGATTTTTCTTCATTTCTTCGCTCAACCGGTACAATAACGATGCATAATACTCTCCAGTTATTGTTTTTCCTTTTTCAAAGTAATCAGTGTAGATGATTCCTCGTGCATCCCAAAAAACGGAGTCCATAACCTTGCCGGTCTATTTCACCATTTTCGCCTTCCTCTGAGCCCGTTCGCCTTCAAAAACCCACTGTTTTGATTATTCCTGTATTTCTGGAGAGTAGTAGTGTATCCATGTTTCGTCCACAGTTATGTATCGACGCAAAAATTCATCAGGATTGCGACGAAAAAGCGCCAAAACAGCCAGAGTCGACCACACGAATGCGTTTATTCTCCATTAAGCAAATGCGGCACGCATCTTACCGAAATTTTTTTCACATCCAATTTTTCGTGCATAATTGGAAACACTGTACCTTACGATAAACCTGTGGCCTCAACTATTTCGCGCACTTTGATTTGTCGATCACTTAAAACCATGTCGTGGATTTTGTCAGTCATTTCGGGAACAGTCACTTCCACTGGATGTCCCGAACGATGTTCATCTTTTGCGGATGTACGGTCAGGTTTAAACTCATTTACCCAATTATAAGCAGTTGCAAACACAGGAGCAGACTTGCCATGAACTTCATCCAACTTCATCCAGCTTTGATCTCTTTCGGTGTTAAGCCTTTTAAATATAAGTGTTGATTCGCCAGTCGATACTCACTTTTCCCATTTTTCTAAATAAACAAAGGTTTCTTGTTTCAATCGACAATAAAAATGAAACTATATAATGAATATAACTGAGATTTTAACAGCTATCTCGTGAATAATGATGCTTACTAAAAACAAACCATTTCCAATGCTACGAGCGCCATGCCATTAAGCGCATTGATTGTTTTGAACTTTGTTGCTGGAGATGGGTCCTGCGCATTCCGTGGACTGCCAGACGAACAAACGCATCCATTATTCAAGAAATTGATGAACCCATAAGGTCTTAATTGAACGTAGAGACGGCAATAACCTGCAAATATTGGTAGTATAGGCAGTTGTAAGTCAAATTGAGTTGAAAGTTTACGACATTTGATGCTTTTATCGGGAGTACCACCATTCAGAAATGAATGAAACAGCCTTTAGTTTAGCTAGGCCTTGTCCTTTACCCCATTTAGCGCTATCGGCTCTCATTAGAGTAATTGATGGGGCCGGTGTTGTGACAAGCCGAACGTCGCTGCGGCATCGAGATCTGATTGATCAGATTGAATTTCACGGAACCGAATGATTTGTTTTATGCTTTTGTACTTCATTTGTCCGATGGATTTATATAGAAATAAGAAATGGAGCTGTCAAGGGAAGGGTTTCGATTCCGATGCGAAAATTGGACCTGACGAAAACCCGCTCGCTTCAATTTGTTTATTGCTTCTTTGAAATATGGAGTTTGTTTGAGGCGCCGCGTCGGGTTTTGTTAGGTCATTCGTTCTTTAGCAAAAAAAAAAAAAGAAAAATGTTAAATGAATTGGAAATATGATATTATTAACGAATAAAACAGATTCTATACTTCTCGAAACTATTTGTTCCTAATGGAATTAATAATGCTCTTCTTCTTCTGAATATTTCATTATAGTGTAAGATTCCTCAACATAAGATTCAAGGATACAGACAGCATGCTTAACGTCAAAATTCAAAAAGTATTTTATCAAGAAGCAAAGTAAAAATCCTCATGCTATGCTTTTTGTATAATTTGATTGTTGATAATGGAACACAAAAAAATCCAACACTATCGCATATATATTTTATTGGATTCATTTTGAAATTTTTATAACACCATGACGGTACT
Organism: Cosmopolites sordidus; assembly: GCA_031761425.1. Classification (NCBI taxonomy): domain Eukaryota; kingdom Metazoa; phylum Arthropoda; class Insecta; order Coleoptera; family Curculionidae; genus Cosmopolites; species Cosmopolites sordidus. The sequence goes on along the minus strand of JARFXV010000228.1, from coordinate 550,234 downwards.
ATGTAATGGTACAAAATGAGGGAACTAAACTAATATTTGATACGAAAAAAATAATAAAGCAAGGAAATTGTAACTCTACGAGGCAGTTGTAACTCTGCAAGGAATTAGATCATAGGTTCCTAACGGGGGAGGTACCGCCCCCCAGTGGGGACTGGAGTCTTCCATGGAGGCGGTAGCGTGTCCAGAGGCAAATGGGGGGTGTTAAGACAGTTAAGGGGGGCGGCCGTAGCGTACCTACCTATTAAAGAAAGTAATAAAATAAAATACTTTGAAAATACCTACTGTTTTTATCAATAAATATTTGAACTAGCTCTTTAAAATGTTTATCTTATTGTTCTCGCGTAAATAAGCATAACTAAATTTAAATTAACATTAGGTATACGTATACCTAATTCAGCTTAGTATTGTCGGTGACAAGTGAGTGTATCGGCATAGCAAATAAGCAAAGGCATACAAGTTGATGCGTATACAAAAAATAAATCTATAAAAGGCAGGGATAGCTCTAGAAATGTCTTATTATTTTTATGTGCTACGTCAATAAGTCATATTCGTAAGAGATAAGTCATTAGTGAGTGATAAGTCATTATAGTTATTATTTTTATAACTATCTATAAATCTGAAGTTAATTTATTGAAACCATGGGAAATTTTGTATTTCAAAATGTCTGAATCTAAGAAGAAATGATGGTAGTAAAATAATGAGTATTCTTCGACGAACCAATCTTTTTTTTTCAATAAAATTTCGTTTTTTCAAATGAAGCAATGAAAACTTCTAGGCTACAAAAGCATTTGTGATTTATTGTGATTTATCTTATTTTCAAGGACTGGAAAAAATATTTAAAACACCTAATTATATCGAACCTTTTTTCGCTCTCTATACAAAAAGATGATGGACTACCAGCTTCATATAATATTTCATTGTTGATCGCAAAAACGGGAAAACCACACAAAATTGTCGAGAAATTAATCTTGTCAGCAGTCAAGGAAGTAATAAATATTGTTCTTTATCATAAGACACCGTCAGATATCATCAGGAAAATTCCTCTAAGTAATACTTCAATGCAAAGCACTTTCCCACATTATCAGCAGTCTCTGCAAAATAGAAAGATTTACTTACTTACTCTCAACACTTGGACGTTCTTCATGCTGATATTATAGAGCGATTCCAAGATATTTTAAAAATGAATGTACTGATTTGGGTTTTAGATTCTTTCGCAAATGCCGATACAGCAAAATCATCAAATTTCGAAGAGGAACTCGGAGAACTCACAAATAACGAAGAACTAAAAGTAAAATTCAGAAATAGATGACACCAAGAGTTCTGGCTTCAACAAATCTATACCAGGATTGTGGGAAATAATTGAGAAATTTTTGCATTTCCTTCATTCTATTTAGCCGAGCGTGTATTCAGTGCAGGAACCAATTTACCAAGAAAAGCAACATACTGCACATACCTGAACGTAGCGATTTGCGATTGATGTTAACGAAATTGGAATCCAATATTAACAATTTGTTGAAACTCCACCAGCCTCAACCATCTCATTGTTTTTTAAATGCCTTATTGCTTTTGTGTTTATTTTTAAATTTTTAATAAATAATTCTTTACCACATCTGATTTTATTTTTAATTAATTTATGCTTTGTGATTCTTAATAGACAGGCAAATACAAATAAAATAGGTATACATAATGTGCAACAATATTTTAATATTTGTTATAATTAACTATTATAAGATGTTGTATTTTTTTTCTTGTAAAGGGGGCAGTGTTTCAGAAAAGGTTTGGTTTTCTATTTTTATATTTGGTTTTCTATACTATCTATTATTTATAAATATAACACGTCTTAAAATTTCTTCATCGCCTGGACGTGCAAAATTTGTGAAAACTTCGTCAGTGTCGGATTCTGGTACAACCTTAGTATCTTCGAGAATTTAAGCAAATTTGGCTCTTTGCTTTGAAGAATCACTTCTTGAACTGCAATTTCATCAATTAAGATAAAACAAGACGCTCTTGGACTTCTTCGCCTAACTAAAAATACCCCAATCACGAGGATAGTAGATGCCTTGGTGAACTCTTGGAAACTCTGTGAAATTTGACATTCCCTTACACTGTGACAAAAATATAGAGACACTGAATTGTCAATTTTTGAGTTTATATTTATTTCTTTGAATAGAATTTCGTCAATTTTGCTTTAAGCAAAGTTGTTTCATATTAATTGATCATTGCACGAGTTGATTAGCGTGAGAATTTTCCTAGATTTGAAAAGATTTTAAATTTTCTTGTTACTTTGTACTGCGATAAAAAGATTATTAGAGATTAAAAGGTTAGAGAAAAGAGACATTCAAAATTAAAAACAATTAAAAGAGAACGAAACTTATAACTCCTTTATGCATTTTGTAAATCCTTCGTTAACCCGAATTATCATACTGCTTATATATAAATTCTTCCTGCAATTGTTTCAAACAAGGGTTCGATCTGCTTTTGATCAACTTCGTACAAGGCGGTTAAAATTGAACTTTTCAGCTCTCTTTCAAAGGATCTACCTAATAAGATTTTGTATGATACGAAATTGTTTTCAGCTTAATAATAGGTTTTATGAACAACAAGAAAGAATGTCAATTGACAATCTTCTGTCATGGTTCTTAACCAATTTATTCATGAGCAAATTTGAATCCGAGATAAATTCTTTGACTTTTCGAGGGTGCAGTTATATGGATAATATTTTTGAAATTTTCGATTTAAAAAATAAAAATTTAGATTTTGTTTGGAACATAAATGTAAATCCGAAACCATAGTATTCACATATGAATTCGAGAAAATGATAGATTATCATGATTTTGATATTTTTAGAAAAAAAAACAACTACTTCGAGATACATTCCTAACGATTCAAATTATAGCTTTCACAATAAGATGGCTAGTAGTGTACATTTTATAGCAGATTGATGAATTGATTTTTTTTTAAAAAGATAGTTATAACAAATAATTAAAATTAAGTAGGGAAGTGTTCAAAGTGAATGGTTATAATAATTTATTATTGTAGATAGATTAATAAGAAAACATACGTTTAGACAATTATTGAACGAATCTTTGACTTTTCAAAAGAAACAGATCAAAAATAAATTCAGGGTAATACTGTTTGATGCCCAACTAACACGAGGGCTAGACAAGATTAAAAAAAAATAGACGTTAAGGTAGTCTACTAATCATATAATAAATTAATATAACTCCTGGGTAATTCAAGGGATAAAGAGGATCAACATGAAAAAACGGGGATTTACGAGTCAAGATTGTGATCGAAGGTATATTGAGCAAACTAAAAGATCCATATTCAACCAACTAGGTATAAAGAACAGATTGTTCACATTAGATATGGGAAAAATGAGAAATCTTGTGTTGTCCCACATGTACTTGAGCATGATCATAATATCGATATTAGTAATTTAAGACGTGTTAAAAGTGGAAATAATTATATGGCTTTGGATGTGTATGAAAGGATTTAAATAGAGAAATGTAAGGAAAACCATGAACTGGGATAAAGGACCTATTCCATTCAGTCAACTGTTTTAATTACACTAGTTTACAAATTTTAACTTTTTTATACCCCGAAATACCCCGATATACCCCGAAAGAAATGTATATAAATATGTTAATCTACCTTCCTTAAACCTAAAAGTGTTCACGCCACTTTTTTTACAGTCAAATCATTTTTTTCAGCTACTTTGACTTTAGGTGAATATTTATTCTATCCAAACAACAAATATCTTGTTTCAAATTGAATTAAAATGTCGAATAGGAAGTATAAAGAAAGTTCTGATCGTTTTTGCTACATTTGTGGACAGTTTATATTTTCAAAAAAAAGACCCATTGTAGATTCGTTAAAAAGTGCATATCTTCATTATTTTGGATTTCCTTGGTTCCTGTTGAGAACCAAGATAAAAAGTGGATGCCTCATGTGTTTTGTGAAAGCTGTAAAGTCGTTTTACTCCAGTGGGCATTAGGAGATAACTTATACCTTCCATTTGGTTCACCAATGTTATGGAGAGAACCTAGTAATCATGAAAATGACTGTTACTTTTGTGTTACGAAGACAGTGGGATATAATTCAAAAAATAAGGCGAGTATTTTATCTTCCATATCCAATTTGTCCTGGTAATTCGAGTCAAAATATACTATAAGACGAGAATGAAAGTGATGTTGAAGTTAAATTGATTTCTAGTGATTCTGATGATAATTATAAATATCAACTAATTAGAATTAATTAATAAATTAATATCCGTAAAGTTGTAAAAGATCATCAGTTTGAAAGCCTTTTATCTCTTAATGAAAAAGTTGCTTGGAACTCATTCAAAATGGTTGTCGAAGAATTTTTGGGAAATAAATAAAGTGAAAATTATAAAGATATTGTTGGTGATTTATTAAAAAAATTTCAACAGATGGGAGTGAATATGTCAGTGATTCATTTCTTGCACTTGCATTTGAGTTTTTTCCCTGAAAACTTAGGAATTATGAGTGGCGAACGAGGGGAAGGGTTTCACCAAGATTTAAATATTTTTGAAGAACGACATCAAGGAGTTTGGGATGAAAACAGGTTAGGGAATTACTGTTGGTCCATGATAAGAGAAACCGATTCAAAAAAACTACAAAAAGATGGCGAAAATTAGCCATTTTTAATTTTTTTTATTATTCATACTAGGATTTTTTCCATTTTTAAGTAAACAAATATTTTTAAAAGCAGACGTGACATAATTATTTACTACATATATTTTCGTGACCGTTTAGTATTATTATTATTTTTTTATTTATTGGGATTTTCGGTCAATGTAAATAAGTTTTAATTTTTTATTGTTTTATTTACGTTTCGATTCTACAACGAACCATCATCAGAATACTTCTAAAATAAAAATTACTTTTATATAAAAAAAATACAAACTTACATTTAAAAACCTACCAATATCAATTAAACAATTAATTTTTTGATTTTTTTAATGTGTCAATTTTTTATAAAATTTTTAAATGACATATTTGACTTTTGACATATTTAACAATTATTCCACTTTTTTTGTTTTTTATTATAACCTAATTGTTTTGATTTTTTTATGGTGATATTAGATGCAAAAATTAAAAAAATATGAAAATTTATTATTTAATAATGTTATTATATATACAACTTAAATTATCTGTATCATTTCTGAAATTAATGGTATTATTTTTTTTTATATAAATCATTTCTTTTATATTTCTTTTTTTATATTGTTTTTCAAAATCTAAGATTTTTATGTTGTTAAAATTAAAGTTATGTTCATTGTCTATAGCATGCTTTGAAAGTGCAGTGATGTTTGGTTCTAAGTTTTTAATGCTTTTTTTGTGTTCATTAATTCTGTTTTTTAAATATTGTTTTGTTTTGCCAATATATGAGTTTGGGCAGTTTAAGCAATCAATTTTGTAAATTAAATTTGTTTGTTCCATTTTGGGTGTTTGTGGTTTTAATTTTGTAAATATTTGTTTAGTGTTATTATTGGGTATTTTTGCTATATTTATATTATATGGTTTAAGAACATTTTTTATTTTATTATTTCTGGTATGTATGGTAAAGGTATGTAATTTTCATTTTTAGTTTTATTTGTTATGTTATTATTGTTATATATTATATGTATTCTATTTTTAATTACCGGTTCGTAAAATTTTTTTGGATAGTTATTATCTTCTAGTGTTTGTTTGATTTTATTTATATATTTTGGTCTATTGTTCGGATTAGTTAAAATAACAGCTCTATCAATTAAAGAATTAATAACACTTTTTTTATATTTATTTGGTGTATAGGATTTAAAATTGAGATATCTTCCAGACCATATTGGTTTTGTATACCAATTTGTTTTGATATTGCCATCCTTATCATACGTTACGTTAATATCCAAAAAAAAATATTGTTTTATTGTTTTCTTCTATATGAGTAAATTTTAATTTGTTATGAAATATATTGAATTTGTTTAAGGTATATTGAATTTTATTTTTAGGTATTTAGGGTTATAAAAACTATCTAAACTAGTGTTATTTATGTAACGCTTAGTTAACTTTACGGTTCATGATGTTTAGACGATTCATTAGGTACGGGCCTTCGTATATGGTAAATAGAAATAGTTTTAGAATTAGATCGAATTATTTTTCGATGATGCTAACATGATTAGCGAAACGCGCGCTGATAAGTTTAAAAAACTGATTTGGTGTATAGTGATAAATCTTTTCGAGTTTAGTGTGTCACACCAAAGATTCCAGTAAAAAAAATTGAAGACAAGAAAAAAATATTATTTACCTTGCAAGGATTAAAGATTGACGTAGATTTTAAGATTTATTTTAAGGTTTATAGAATAAATAATACATAAGAATTTCCTGCACCTATCTTGAACCTTGAATTTTTACTTGGATTTATCCTCGTACAAGAAAATATCGCTGTTGTTCGAGAAGTTGCCTTTAAATGCAGTTACTGCTATATTATCAAACGACTACGATATCCCAAAATATTAACCAACTTGGTATGGCTGGAGTTAGACTATATGGATCTGAACAATATATGATGTTAACAAAATGACACTACATCGTATACAGGTGTTTTTCTACCTTAAAATTCTCGAAGATGTTCCCTCCCATCCTATGGAAATATAGATAAAAAAGCCACAAAAAATTAAAAGGATAAAATGGCGGTTCATACTTCATCCCTTTTTATTATTTTAGACTCTTTTCCACCACGTGCTGTTGCTTTTTAAAAGGAGATCATTAAAACCAGAACAATTTATCTGTCCTGTAATTAAACGAAAACTTTACTAACTTTAAAAATGAGAACCTAAGCATTAAAACATAAAAATGAAAGCAGCTTTAATCATTATTTGCCCCCGTACTTGGATTCCTAGCTGCAGGACAAATAAGCATTGCACCGTTGCATTTTGCTCGTTAAAATATTGTAATTGTTGGATGTTGTCAGATTTACCTCCAAAAATATTTTTTTGGAATAAACAGGAGCTATATAAATAAATCATCTCTAATATAGGTTTATAAATAATATTTATAACATAAACATATTCTAAAATTATATTCTAACAAAAATCATCCTAACCTAAAAAGTAATTAAGCAATGGGAGAATTAGTAGTAGACATATTTCACAACATCAGCCAGAAAGTGTGAGACACCGCATTGTGGCCAGAAGATTGGTCGATCTGAGCATTTATACCTCTACACAAAAAAGGGTCTAGAGAGAAATGCGAAAATTACCACCGTATCGCTCTCTTTCCACATGCCAGTAAAATCCTTCCTCACATTATTAATGAGCGTTTAAAATCCTACTTAGCATGGCATATTTCTCCAAAGCAGTCTGGATTCGTTCTAGGTAGATATATATGTGAGTAGATATTCAACATTTGACAAGTAATAGAAAAAGGTAGAGAAGTCAACCATCCTGTATACCTTTGTTTCCTTGAATATCGGAAGGCGCATGAACATAAAATGAGAGAAATTATGGTCAATTCTCCAGGAAATGGGAGATTACCTCATTGGCTTAATTTGTTATGAAGAATCAGACCAGACCATCAGCAATTTGTTGTTAATTATATTCAACATTTATGGTGAATATGTTATGCGTAAAACTTTCAAGGATTGTAAAGGTGGTGTCAGTAATGGCAGCATTAAAGTAACTAACTTAATATATGCCGATGAAACTGACATTAGTTATAAAAAAAATGATGAAAACCATTTTTTTCGGACTAGACATAAACCAAGAGAAAACGAAAATAATGATTATCGTCAACATCAGCCAAATAGGACAATTTAAGGTAGTGAGCCTATTCATCTATCTTGGGTATTTAATATCGAACGAAAGCGGCAACAGTCATAAGATTAGAAGAATATACGAAATTGCTAAGAAATTCAATGGGAAATTTTTAAAGGATCTGGAGGGGTAGGAACATTACATACAACACAATACAAGAAACGAATAGTAACAACCTTAGGTTTTCCGGTATTACTATATCCTGCTGAAACATAAACCATTAAAAAACAAGACCTCAGGCACATCGATTCTTTTAAACTTTGGTGCTGGAAACGGGTACTTCGCATTCTATGGACTTCCAGACGAATAAACGCACTCCTAATTCAAGAAATTAATAAATTTACTAGGGTATTCCAAATTCCTCATGAACGAACGCTAAGATTATTCGGCCACATTGAACGTAGGAATTGCAATAAACTAGAAAGACAGATGGAGGGTTTTTGATCACACGGCGGACCTCCAAAAAGATGGACAGACTGAATTGAAGACCTAACTGGTACATCTCTCCAATGTGCAACCAAGGAAGTCAGAAACAGAGAACACTGGCAAGAAGTAGTCCGGAAAGTATGTGAATGGACTGAGTTTTCATAGGTCACGACTATTCTGTGAATAATTCGAAGAATAAGAAGAAGAACAAGAAGAAGATGATTAAGCATGGCCTTATTCTATGATGCTAATACCTTTAAATATTATATTGTCTATTATACTAGGGAACAAGCAAGGGGGAACGCCCAGTATACGTATTTGAATCAATATACTTATATTCGCTATAAAGCATACTTTGAACACAGAAACTCATTTTTTTTTGTTTACTTTTATATTTCTATACGTGACTGCAAAAAATTTAATTAAAAGTAAATTAAAATAATTTTAGGTTCATGTATTTAAAAATTAATATTTTAATTCAAATCAATCATATGCTTTTAATATTAGGAGTTTTCCAATAAGAGTCTAGAACTTTGAAACGTGATAGCGGTAACACTGTTTGAAATGAAGATATCACTAATAGGCTGCTGTGTTTAGAACATTGTGTCAATTCACCCTGGAAAGATATACGATACACAAATTGGGCTCCAGGGCAGTTGCAAAGCGACATCATCACTGGATGATGCTAACATAAGATCGAGAATTTTAAAAAATTGATTTGATGTTTACTCTTCTTTTTACTCTTCGAGTTTAGTGTTTCATACAGAAGGTTCCAATAGAAAAATTGATCGACCTGCAGAGCTAAAAATGTATACAAATTTTTACTTAATATAATAAACGAATTCCAATTATTCGACAAATGCTTGGGTGATTATATTTTATATATCAATATCAGTATTATAATGAAATGTAATTATTCTCTTGTTATGCGAACAAGATGCGTTAACAAAAAAAAACATCTTAAGGGAGTGCAAGCAAATGCACTGTTGCTTAAATTTTGCTGGAAATAATAACAATAGATTCAGCGCCATTATCAGCAAATCTCTAATAAAAAAAAGTCTTTTTATAAAAGTAGCACGAACGATTTAAAGACACAACTAAAAGTTGAGGGGAAACAAACCCAATCATCTCGAATCTCATCCCCCCACGTCCTATCAAGCCTCTCCGAAGGTTACGAAAGATTGGATAAGTGTTCGATTTCGTTTCCACATAAAATGCTTCCAGAGACATTTTCTTTGGCTGACAGTTCAGTAAACACTTTTAACTTGCTTCGCAGGCATGTTGGGGGATTTTGGAACTTTTAGGCGAGGGATGTGAGGGGGAAGGCGGGCGGGAGTGTTGTGATGAGCCATTGTAACACATCAGTGGCGTATTGTCTTCAAGAGAAAAAATTTGAAAATATAACTAAAAATAGAAAAATTAAGAAAATATTGATAATATATATATATATATGTATATATATATATATATATATATATATATATATATATATATATATATATATATATATATAAATATATATATATATATATATATATATATATATATATATATATATATATATATATATATATATATATATATATATATATATATATATATATATATATATATATATATATATATATATATATATATATATATATATACATACATATATATATATATATATATATATATATATATATATATATATATATATATATATATATATATATATATATATATATATATATATATATATATAAATGTTGCGATAATATTTTTTTAGACTGTATTAAAATATAATCTATTCAATGTCAAAATACAATCTAGCAAAATATACGAGGGTGGGCTGAAAAGTTCGTGCAATTTGTTAATGTCGTTGCGTTGTCTTAGCAATGACAACGTCGTGTTTATTTCGATCGAACCGTCACATTGTCTTGTTTATTTCGATCTATCAGAATTCAATTTTTGTTTCGTTGGCCTCTTAATGTATTATTTAAGAATAAAATATAATATTTTTATTTAAAATTTAAGAAAAATTATCGTAAACGCTGAGAAATCGAATTAGAAGTTACGAAGTCGATAGAAAATGTAATGTCCAAGTGATAAACGAGTGTAAGCCAGCCACATATAAGATGGAGTGATAACATTAGGTAAAGGCGTAAACTAATCAAATAACAGGTAGAATTGCTAAATAAATTGCCGAAAGAAGAATTGCCACTACAAGAGCAATCGGGGAACATTGGCTAACATATCATGGATGGTTATTGGACTATATACCGTCAAATTAGGTCCTTTGATTTATTTGTATCTATTCTAATTTATGTTACGTCTCACAGCTCAAAACAACAGGGTGATGGGGTGGTGCCGCTGACATTCTGATTGGGATACAGAATGGAAAGGAATTGAATTTACTTATGAATCACGGTTCTTGTCTTTATGTGCTTTATGGTCTGGTATTGATTAGAAGATGTAGAAGAGAAATGAAAAACCGCCAGTTTTTTATTAGAATTTATGTGAGTTGTACTGTATTTATGTATATATGCATCGGGTTGAACAACGAAATAGTATATTTTTTCAGGCAAAGAAAATTATTATTTTACGAAAATTGCTATTTATAGAGCCGAAATAATAAATATAAACATATAATATTTATTATTGAAAATTGTTTTAGTGTTTCTCAAAATATTCCCCATTTATGCATACGTTTGAACTAATTTTTATAGTACTTTTTCCATTCCGATTGAGGTATCTCCAAAACATCGTTAACCCTATAGTTTATTCTTCACGGACGGGAACAAAAAGAAATCATTAGGTGCTAAATTAGGACTGTATGGCGGATGACTCATCAATTCGATGTTTTGACCGCTCAAATATTGAGTTGTTCAGTCCGATGTGTGAGAGCTGCAGCCACATATCCATTTATCAAATTATGCGGAATTCAATGCGCACAAATCTTTTTCACGACTAAATGTTGATGTAAAATCTTGTGTGTGCTTGTCTTTATGCCTAAGTATACCCCAATCTTACGGTATATCACGTGACGATGTTGCTTTATCAGTTCGCGCATAGTATTAAGATTTTTTGACGCAACAACCAATTTTGGACGACCCTTTTTAAATTCGTCCGTGGGCGAACGGTGCATCATCGCCAAAAGTCAAAATAAGTTGATTGATGCACTGTTGTTGAGATTATCCACGTCAAAAGTCATAGTAAATCATCGCACGTAAATTAACATGAGTTAATTCCAGTTTTTGACTGAGATAAAATTTTCAGGTCACTAAACAACACAAATAACGTTCGTATAACAAAACGTTCTGAGTACGTATAAGTCAACAATGTGAAACTTTACGATGTATTTGTCAGATGGCGCTTAGCAACACTATTATAGCCAATTTCGGATACATAAATAGCAATCCCCGTAAATTAGAAAAAAATATAGAAAACATGTTTAAGCTACAGATTTGATTTATTTCTTCAGAGTTATCCTGTAAAAAAAATCTTTAAAAACCTCTCCGTTATAACGCATAATTCCACAATGACTAAACAAATTAGGTTAAGGTCACACCACCCGCAAAATCCTCTTTTTCAAATGCTTCAAGTAAGGATTAGTCAATGGCGTAGAGACTACAATAATGTATGTTAAAATAATTTTAACTATTTGTTATTTGTAATAACGAAATAGTAATCGATGGAAGTCCACCGAGTTCATAAAATTTCTGTATTGATTAAACTACCTATTTAATTACATAAGCGTAAGGTTTGTAAATTATTTCGAAGCCTTTTTATTTTGGAGAACAAAAAAAACAATACTATTTTTTTTTTTATCGGATTAATTTAATTATTAGTACATGACGATTCAAAACATTCCACTTACATTTGATACAAAAAATTAATAATGCATAGGTCCACAAAGGTTATTATGACACTTAATAACTTTGCAAGAGATGTATAAAATTACATGCTCCAATTATATGCTCAATTTACAAGAAGTTGTGGTAGGATCTCAAAGGCCAATCGTGTATCGCCATCGTAGGCTCTTCAAACAATGTTCTGTTTCATGGACTATTAACGATCCGGAGTGAACTTGGCTTGAGATAACATTTGGACGAGCTTCCAGATATGGCCTAAAGAGAGGCGGCCTACTTCGGAAATATATAGAAAGCTGCATTTGAAATTCTTCTGATAGTTGCTAGAAGTGACTTGCTTTCCAATCATATAGCTCCCATACCATAAGCCCCGGGAGGATAGTTAAGTGGCGTTATAAAACGAAAGTTCAATTTTGTCTTTCACCATAGAAACTTCTGATCCTTTTTTACAGACTTATACTTTTAGTTCTAATCTAGGTCCAATATAATTCATTTTAACTACTAAGTGTAAGAAGAAGCACCAAATAAGAATAATACGCACGCATGTAAATAAGTAAATTTCCGTTAAAAGTCATCTTTGAAACAGTCGGATCTGTAGCAACAATAAAATCGTCATGAACTTATTGGTTATTTTCGTGTCGATTTCGTATAGTTAGAAATTCAAGATGCAGTTCGACAGGGGCTTAAATACTTTTAAGACGACCAGAATATTGTAGTCATGCATAACTAGGAGCTACAAGGTATCTTCTTCAATGGTAGAAGTAGCAGGATATGGGTAGCAAGAGATTTTGTTAGACGATCCTGTTGAAAGACATACTTCTTTGGGGAATTGGCGACCCTGCCTTTGCAAGCAAGGAATTCCATCCCACACCGCGAATTCTACCCGCTCTTATCTCAGTTCTAATCCCATTTACGTGAGCTACATCTGGTTATGAAAAAGGTTGCCAGAAACAACGTGGCAACCATATGGTGACTATGACTACTCCGGCTAGCCCAGTCGTCTCGGACACCTTCTACCACCGAATTGATCGGGATAGATTGAAGAGGCCTCCATCAGTTCTATAAAGTATGCACGTAAGCTATGTATGGCTACGAAAAAAGCTTGCCAGAAACAACGTGGCAACCTTATGGTGACTATGACTAGACGGGCTAGCCCGGGCGTCTCAGAAAACCTCTGACACCGGATTGACAGGGGCAGATTGAAGAGACCTTTATCAGTCCTATAACGTATCACAATGCCTCAATCCTCCAGCTTCCTGTCAACGATACTCATCAATACCGTCATAAAGATGTTGAATAAAACTGGGGCCATAACTCAACTCTGCCTGACACCAGATGCGGTTTCAAAAGGATCTGTCATTTTACTGTTGTGCTCTTTTACTGACATAAAGGATGTTTCCAGACGTTGATGAATTTCTGTCGTTGTTCAGTAACTTATTCTTGTAGTTGGCGGAGGCGGAAAACCATGTTTAATTGATCTATATAGAGGAGTAATCTGATTTTTTTTTATTTTGATTTTGATTTTTGGTTTTTACAATTGAAACTTTTGATCCTTTTACATCCATCATGATTATCTATAAAAAAAACTGACCCTTGATTAAAGCAAGTAGAGTTCTAATGTAGGTCCCATATAATTCTAACTACCAAGTGTAAGACGAAGCACCAAATAAGAACAATTCGCACGCATGGGAATATAAATAAATGTCGATTAAATGTTATCTTTGAAACAGTCCGACCTGTAGCACCAATAAAATAGTCATGAACGTATTGGTTATTGTTATGTCGATTTCGTATAGTAAGAAATTTAAGATGCAGTTCGAAATGTCAGTGAATACTTTTAAAATGACCAGAATATTGTAGACATGCATAATTATGAGCTTCAGTTTGATTCAGTAAGATCTTCTTAGATGATCCCCGTGAAAGGCATACCTCGCCAATGGCGACCCTGCGCTTGCAAACAAAAAATTCTACCACACACCGCGAAGCCTACCCCTCCATGCTCTCATCCCAGTTCTAATCCTATCCACGTGAGCTATATATGGCTACGAAAAAAGCTTGCCAGAAACAACGTGGCAACCTTATGGTGACTATGACTAGTCGGGCTAGCCCGGGCGTCTCAGAAACCCTCTGACACCGGATTGACAGGGGCAGATTGAAGAGACCTTTATCAGTCCTATAACGTATCACAATGCCTCTATCCTCCAGCTTCTTGTTAACGATATTCATCAATGACGTCATAAAGATGTTGAATAAAATTGCAGCCATAACGCAACCCTGCCTGATACTAGAGGGGGTTTCAAAAGGATCATTTTACCATTGTGCGACACTACTACCATTGTGTCTTTTTACCATTGTGATCTTTTGCTGACATGAAGGATGTTTTCAGACGTTGATGAGTTTCTGAGGAATGCCAAACTTTGCCACAATCAACCCCAGGGCAACTCTATACTGTCAAATGCCTTTGTAATATCAATGAAAGGAATATGCATTTTCTGTCGTTGTTCAGTACCATACTCTTGCAGTTGACGGATCACAAGAGTAAATATCGATAGATTACAGTGATTGCCTTGCCACTCTATGTATCCGGAATAAATTGATCTATATAGGGGAGTAATCTGGTGGTCAAGATTTTAGCAAGTATTTGATCATCCACTGCTAGCAAGGATATACTCCTATAATTCTCTTTTTAAAAATTATGATGGTATCTCTGAAATCTTATGGCACATTCTCCTGCCTCCAAATAAGGTCAAATAATAGTTTAAGACGTCTCCGCGTGTTTTGTGACACCATTGGGAGAGTAAAAGGATTCAAATGGGGCTGGGCAGGCCATATAGCGAGGCGATGTGACAACAAGTGGACCAGGGCATCCTGGAGTGGATACCTCTTCATCATAAGCGTCCACGTATAAGACCGAAAATACGATGGACTGTGAATATCATTTAGTCTATTGGGCCCAAACAGTAGATGAAAGTTCAGGACTGCGGGGGTTGGAAGCATGCTGAAGAGGCCTTCTACCTGCAGTAGATCGACAAGAGTTAATATATAAAACACAGTATTATTTATATTTATGCAGTATCTTCATGTTTAAATAAATTCATGGTGACCCTTACATCATTTGAAAAGGCAATATCAAATTACTATATAGCATAAGGAAACAAAATTGCATCAACCGTGCTATTACAATGGTAGCTTCCATATTTTAACTCTCCTACCCCATCCGACATTTTTTGAGCCATTTTTATTTTAACATTTCCTATTCGTTATTATTATTTTTTTTTATCATCTGATATTCTCCCCTTATGTCAGCCAGAACATACGCACACATGTTCACATTCACACCTTTGCGCGATCTGCCACATCTCATTGGTCGTTCGAATTGAAAAGGAACAAACGCGATTGGTTAAAAGCGTCGCTTTTAATTTGTTTTCGCTCTTTGCATTCAGCGGCCCATTTGTAAATTGGAGATTTTTGACGTGCAGAGAAAATTAAAACGCTCTCTCTGTTACGTGGGGAAAGCAGACACGAACTTGTCCAGAACGTATTACTCAAATTTCTTTGAAAGTAGATATTATATTAAGATGTTCGATTTCTATTTTTTTTTTTGGTAAATTTGAGAAAATAGTGTTGAAATGGCGATAGCAAAAGCTGATTTTCCATCTCTCTACAGTCTCTCTAGAACGATATATAGAAACGTAGCATGATATCACGCAGTCTTAAGAGATTAATTCTGATGACATTTTCAAGGTTATCTTTCAACGCATAGTAATTTTATTACTAGAATATTTTTGACGAGTAACGCCATCTTCATCTTCATGACTACTCTCGTAAGTTGTCAAAATTTCTTTAAACTTTTTTGAGGTTCTGGTGCCACGGCCAGCCAGGCATTTTGGCATTTCGTTCATAGAGCATGTTTAGAACATTATGGGTGAGAGTGCGAGAAAGTGGCCCCAGCCTCTTGGACTTTCGAGATTCTATAACAAGAAGTATATGTTTCGAAGTACATTAAACCTAAAAAAAATAGATCACCCAGTAATTAATGCTAGAATGTGTTGGGGAGTTCTAGGGCTTTTTAGAAGTGCCCAAGTACATTGTTAACAAAATCAATAATAAACTTCACTAATCAGTAATCAATAATAATTCATAGGTCGACTGATTTTTGTAATATTGATGAGGATACTATTTTTACGTTTCATTTAGGTAGTTATTAAAACACCTTTTCATAGAAATGGCCTAGCACGTCCCAATATTAAGTAGCTGCTTTACCTTGCTTGCTTGCTTAAATTAGTTTTACCTAACTTTGGACTGGACAATGTAGGAATTACCATAAGACCGTAGAGGGCGTATTTCCTATTTCCTACTAAGAGTGAACCTTACTCAATAACTCAGAATTAATTAAATTATTTCGTACGTGACCTGGTATTGTCAAAACAAAAATCGAAGCTTGTTGGCTCCAGACTTTAACAGTGGAACACAAGATTGTAGAGGGGATATTTCCTACTAAGAGTGAACCTCACTTAATAACTCACAATTAATTAAATTATTTGGTACGTGACCTGGGATTGTCAAAACAAAAATCGGAGCTTGTTGGTTCCAGACTTTAACAGTGGACCACAATACCGTACAGGGGATATTTCCTATTAAGAGTGAACCTCACTCAATAACTCAGAATTAATTAAATTGTTTGGTACGTGACCTGGGATTGTCAAAACAAAAAATAGAGCTTGTTGGTTCCAGACTTTAACAGTGGACCTGTTAGATTAAAATGAAAGTTTTTCAGTTTACCGAAAACGGAATATAACATTTTCAAGTTTTTATCAAATGGAACTATCGCTGTGTTTCTGTTGTGATAATGATGGTTTAATAAGTGAACCTAATATGGAACATATACCATCTAAGTGGCAAATTTTTGAATTTTTATAGATTCATCCAAATACCGTTCAAAAGCAGTCTTGCATCATAATGGAAACAAAAACCCATCTATTTTTTTATCCTATTCAGTGACAATGAATGAAACCTATGACAACTTAGTAACCATATTAAATCGCCCATACTAAAGAAGGTAATGGTTTCAAGTAAATAAAAGAAATATTTCTTCAATTAAATGATGCAAAACTAAAAGAATATTTATTGGACCTAAACGAACTTTTAGATGATTTTTGTTTTCAGAAAAAAATAAATGAAAAGAAATTGGCACCTTGGAAGTATTTTGTATGTGATTTGAAAGGATTTATGGGCAACAAGAAATATGAAAACTATAAAAACCTCATAGATGAGCTCTTGAAAGCCTATGAAATACCAGGGTGGCGCGTGTCCTAAAAATGCATTTTTTACACTACCATTTAAATTTCTTACGGAAAAGCCATTTTTCGACATCTTGGTAATTGTTAAAGTTTTTCATGGAAAGTGCGTGAGAAATCGATGAAATCAAGTGGTGATCGAAAAGGACCAAGTCCGGTGAGTACAGCCGGTGGGGCAAGAGTTTCCAACCAAGTACAGGAATGGTGTTTCAGACCGCCTCGCGGAGTGTTATGGGGCATTGTTGAGCTGCAAAATCATTTTTCCGTGTCTTGTAGCCCATTTAAGATCAATGCATGGTTCAAATTGATTATTTGTTGACGGTAGCGAACGGTATTTGGTTTCAAAAACTCATTCTACACGACATCCTTCTGATCCCACCAAATACACAGCATTGTTTCCTCTCCAAAGTTTTCCAAAAATATTCATTTTTCGTCTCCATTACGGTCCGATGTAAAAAAAGTCTTTTTTTTTTCACGCCGACAAAGTAAAATTTCGCACACCGTTTTTCGCTTTTTCATTTGTCTGTCGTTCAGCTGATTAACCTCTGACTTAACCTTTCTGCATTTATTGTTAAGTTAAATTAAGCATATCGTCTTCTTCCAACAATGCTTGAGATTCAGTTTCTTCAATTTTTTTTTGGTTGACTTAGGCATTCGTTGTCTTTTAAGTCGCGATCAACACTTTTGAATCGTCTAAACCAACGCCAACAAACGTTTTGCGTTGGGACATTGTTACTGTAAGTTTCCACAAGTATACATACCACTCCTTTCACTCCTTTTTTTTTAGTGAACAAAAAAAACAGTACCCATTATTTGGCTTGAAACTCGACATCTTTATCGCACGAAAAAAATATGACGCTAACACAAAATCGTTTAAACATCAATGGCGCTTTGAAATATACTGCGGTAGCAACAAAATGACATAAGAGTGTTAACCAACTGTGAACCAACCCACTTTTCTAGCGCCATCTCTTAAAAAATTAAGAATCATTAACCGCTACACCTTGGTATATTATAGTCTAGTTATTCGAATGTATGGGGAAGTTCGTCATTGGACGTTGAAGTTGCATGGTGGCTTCTCACTCTCGCCTGGTTTACGTTATTAGAAAGGACGGAGAATGTGAAAGAAAACCGGGATAGCTTTTTATATTCTAATATGTACAGTCTCGGTCACAATTTTTACCAAATATTTTGGAATTAACTGGAGAGCGACTGAGGTGATCAGAATTTTTCGGATTATTTATGTGCAGAATAATAAATTATTATGCCCATATTGTTCCGTAATTGTATTAGATTATTTTAAACATTTATTATAATTATAATAATTTATATTATATATTATAATTATTATAATTTATTTAATATTATTTCTGATTTCTTTGAATGAACTTTTTTTGGTTGATGGGGTAAATGCTTCGGTAAATCGTTTATTTTTTTTTATACTAACATCTAATTATTTGGCGACTTATTCACAGCATATTCATCCATGTTTTTGGACATCTGAAAACTAATATTTACCGGGGACCAACTCTGAAGAATAAGTAGGTTGTTCATTATTTTTGAAACAAGTGTTTTGACTGACTAAAATTTATATTTAATATCTCGACTACAATTTTATTGAAAGAAAGTGAGGAAATAAAAAGAGAAAATAAATCAAAGGACAAGTAAATTAAACCATCTCAAAGATGGGGTATGGGGAAAAAATTATCCCCTTCCATCTTGAAACTGTCATTCAATACAATATATATATATATATATATATATATATATATATATATATATATATATATATATATATATATATATATATATACATATTGTGGAAACCAACGGTCGGGAGTGTATTACTCCTGACTACTGTTGTCTCGTTGGATGCAGTGCAAAGAAGTTAAAAAACTCCATTTATAAGCCATCCGACGAGATGTGCCCTCCACTGTAAGGGATGGGTGGGGCTTCCTCCCGGTTAAGCAACTAACCATTGCTCATTATGGCGGAAACGCAGGTTGTTGTGCGTACCACATGAGATTGTGGAACCCAACGGTCGGGCGTGTATAACTCCTGACTATGGTTGTTTCGTTGGACGCGGTCCAAAGAAGCTAAAAAACTCCATATATATATATATATATATATATATATATATATATATATATATATATATATATATATTATTTTTTTATTTATTGGGGGTTTCGGTCAGTGTAAATAAGTTTTAATTTTTTATTGTTTTATTTACGTTTCGATTCTACAACGAATAATATAAATAAATGTAAATAATATAAATAATATAAATATAGCAGAAATACCCAATAATAACACTAAACAAATATTTACAAAATTAAAACCACAAACAGCCAAAATGGAACAAACAAATTTAATTTACAAAATTGATTGCTTAAACTGCCCAAGCTCATATATTGGCCAAACGAAACAATATTTAAAAAACAGAATTAATGAACACAAAAAAAGCATTACTTTTACTTAGCTTACTTAGCTAAACTTAGAACCAAACATCACTGCACTTTCAAAGCATGCTATAGACAATGAAGATAACTTTAATTTTAACAACATAAAAATCTTAGATTTTGAAAAAAAATAGAAAAGAAGAAATATAAAAGAAATGATTTATATAAAAAAACAAATAATACCATTAATTTCAGAAATGATACAGATAATTTAAGTTGTATATATAATAACATTATTAAATAATAATTTTTTTAAATTTTTGCATCTAATATCATTCCACATAAAAAATTCAAAACAATTAGGTTAGAATAAAAAACAAAAAAGGTGGAAGAATTGTTAATTATGTCAACAGTCAAATATGCCATTTAGAAATTTTATACAAAATTGACACATATTACTTAAAAAATTCAAAAAATTAATTGTTTAATTGATATTAGTAGGTTTTTAAATGTAAGTTTGTATTTTTTTTATATAAAAGTAATTTTGATTTTAGAAGTATTCTGATGATGGTTCGTTGTAGAATCGAAACGTAAATAAAACAATAAAAAATTTAAAGTTATTTACACTGACCGAAAACCCCAATAAATAAAAAAATAATAATAATACTAAACGGTCACGAAAATATATGTAATAATATATATATATATATATATATATATATATATATATATATATATATATATATATATATATATATATATATATATATATATATATATCATTGCCGAAATCAAGATTATGATTGGAAACGAAATAAATTAAAAAATATCCTCAGAGTTTGATATAATAACTGTTAAAGTACTGTAAGAGTTATCAGACTAGGGGTATAAAGCTTTGCAGTAAATCTAATGCTGCACCCAGACTCAAATATTTTCCAAACTAATGGAAGGGATAGGAGATAGGACATAATAAGGTGGCCTAAACTAGAGAAATAATCATATAATGTAAAATCATATCGACTCATAAGCTTACTCCTCATGGTTTCAAAACTATTCGAGTTACGTTTAATGTCCACCCAATAATAAAATCCGGAATATTAAATAAAAACAAATATTTGTCATTGAAAATGGTTTTATTATTTTTCAAAATATTCTCTGCGATAACAGATACACTTTTGCATACGTTTGAACCAATTTTCATAGTACTTTTACCATTCCGATTGAAATATCTTCAAAAAATGCATTTTCAACGCATCAACAGCTTCTCCTAGTGTCGAAAATCGTTGACCACGTAGTTTATTCTTAACGGAAGGGAAGAAAAAGAAATCGTTGGGTGCCAAATCAGGACTGTAGCGTGGATGATCCATAAATTCGATGTTTTGACCGGTCAAATATTAAGTTCATCGGTCCGATGTGGGGGAACTTACATTGTTATGGTGAAAAATGATCTTGCGTCGCAGGTTGTTTTTTTCTTATTTTTTCAAACACTCCTGGCAAACAAATGGTTGTGTATCATGTAGAATTGACCATAGCCATATGCGCATTTATCCCAAAAAAATACGCGACCTTTTGCTTCGAAGTGCTTCTTGTGCGAACAACTTTTGTTGGATTTGGCTCATTTCGAAAGACCTGTACAGTCGACTGTACAGGCATTTTTTGAGCATTTCTTTGTACCAATCGACCCGAGCCTTTTTTTTGAGCGATTCTCAAATTATGCGGAATCCAACGCGCACAAATCTTTTTAACGGCTAAATGATCATGTAAAATCTTGTGTATGCTTGTCATACTAATTCCCACGGATGATTCAATTTTTCGGTATGCCACATAACGATCTTACTTTATCACTTTTTTAAGTTAACAATAGAATTCACTAAATCAGTGATATACAGTCATTTTAGATGGTGCTCTCGTTGAGATAATCCACTGCGAAACTCGTAGTAAATCATCGTACGAAAATTCTCACGAGTTAATTCTATTTTTTGCCTGAGATGAAATTTCAACAATTTTTCGAAAAGTCACTAAACAACACAAATTGCATCCGTATGACAAAACGTTCTGTGTATGTATGCAGTCAACAATGTCAAACTTTACGATGTCTATGTCAGATAGTGCTTAGCAACACCATTGTTGCCAATTCCGGAAACATAAATAGCAACCTTCGTAGGCACATAGAGTAGTGGAAATGATTAACAGGGGACTAGAAAATATGTTTGCTTAAGTAGCTTTTTTAGATATCAGGCCTGATTTTAAGATTAAGGAAAATCTACCAGACCGATGTTAGATTCTAATAACTTAATAATCCTTTAGAAGGATGAAAATATCACAAATTTCCAACTTTTTCCTATTTCTGTTTGTTATTTATTTCTTTTACTTAGTAGTTATTTTAGTAATCTAGCTCATCTTAAGGTATATTTCTTTAGTTTGGTTTTGATCTATTTTTTATATATATTTTCTATATATTTCGATTCTTTATTTTGTAGTATTCTATATTTTTTGTTCAGAAACATGACATTTTCAACAATCATCTAAATATAGTATTATAAATCGCTGTAAAGTTTTATTTTTACCTCCACTAAAATATTGTTTAAAAAACATAAAACAAAAAATGAAATCAGTACACCTAGGGGTTTCGAGAATGGGGCAAGTTATATTATCTGAACTTGTATTTGTGGATGATATGACGATAATAACCAATACAGAGGTGAATGTAACATAATCTGTATTAAATGAGGAATTAAAGAAAATGCTCGTATCAACAAACGCCACCAAAGTGAAAATTATTTTAATATAACATAAACAGCTAAAACATTCAATGTTAGAGTAAATGGACAAACTACAGAACAGGTAGAATATTTCATATATTTCGGGTCGATGATAGAACAAAAGGGAATTGTTGGTACGGTCTAGACCGCCCTGAAAACAACATTCCTTTGTAAACAGAAATTTATAAAATCGATAAAAACGGAAATACTAAAAAACGTAGTACATCCAACATTAACATACTAGCAAGATTGCAAATCCCAGATTCTACCAAATTGAAACAAAGGGAGATTTTTTACTGTGTCTGAACTTCCGGTTGAGATCGCTGTCACAGGAACTGTGAGTTTGCATTCACTCTCTAGTGTCAAAATTATTGAATATAGTCTGGCAAATCATTTTGGGTCGTTTAACGTCAGAGTAATGCTTGCAAATTGTCGAAATTTATTATCAAAGTCATTGTTCTGTGCACCAAACTTATAGAACATTTTATGGGTTTTATGGTATACATACCGAGTCAGTTATCGACAAACACTAAGCGCATTTCATACTGCTAGATGTTAAATCAAAAACAAGACAAAAAACTGTGTGTTCTCAAGAAAATATTGGCGCTATTGCTGACACTGTTGATGAAAATTCAAATTTAAGTAATGTCTGAATGATTGTGGCGTGTTCATAATTTTTTTCTTTTTTTTTCGCCACGATCTAAAACTCAAACATATATCAAAATATTGACATACAAAAAAAATATATTTACTTTCTACCTTTTCATAATTTATAGAAATTAATATACTGTATTTTAGGTTCGTTTTGAAAACGGAAGGAGAATACTTCCCGAAACGTTTTCGTTAAAAGATTGTATATTTTTTTAGAACATTTTCATATTTTTAAAATTTAGTTCGTTAGGCAAATTTATTACAAAAAAGAATCACTGAGAAATTTGTCTGTGATTCTGACCCAGTGATTCTTTATTTATATAAGAACAGATATTTTTAGTTTTAGATCGTGGCGAAAACCCCAAATAAAGAAAAAAATAAAATCCAAATTTATCAATTCGTCGCCGTTTCGCGATGGTCAATGATTCTTAATTCCGAATTTGAATGATATTGATGTACAGGTGATGTGGTTCCCATGTCATACAGCCAATGCAGCAATCGATTTATAGAGGGAACAATTCGGTGAGAAAATTATTTTGAGGAACGGACCTGTAAATTGGCCACCAAGATCATGCGATTGAACGCCTTTAGATTATTTTCTTTGGGGTTATGTTAAATCTTTGGTTTAAGCCGATAATCCAGCAACTGTTGACGCCTTGGGAGACAACATAGGTTGGACCCCAAATGTTTGAAAAAGTGATCGGAAATTGGATTGACCGAATGCGCTTTGTCAGAAGTAGCCGCGACCGCCATTTGTCCGTAATTCTTTTTATTATGTTATTGAATGTTATTTCACTTAAAATAAATAATTTGAAGACATCTAATTTAGTTGTTATTTTATTTTAATTTAAAGGTCGGACGCACCAAAAAATCACCCTATATAAGCAGAATGAATGTTGCAGAGGTGAGATTTCTGAAGAAAATAAAAGACAAGACAATAAAATAAGTATACAGGGAAATTCTAAAGGTAAACTCCGTATTGACACTAATCCAGGATAAATATTTGGGATGGTTTGGACGTGTAAATAGATTAACAGAAGAAATGATAACCAAGTAAATACATGAAGATAAGGAAATATTAAAAAATGAATATGGACATGACAAGAAGAGGTCAGGAAAGTTACATAGCCCGTAGTCCAGATAAAACTACCTATTGATAATTATTAATTGATTTGTCCGTTACTTTGCGATAGTTCACTTTTTAAAAAGAAATAAAACAATGTTTTACTTTGTTATCTATTACTTTTATTTTTAAACAAAATTTGTGTGATTATAGTTTCGCAAAACGATTTTTCATTCTGAAACAGTACTTTAAACTTTAAGGTTTTACACTAAGTTTAAACTAAGGTTATACAGCTGTTTATATATTCTATGTATCTAATTTTATACTTTTATTGGGCTTAATTTTTGACAATATTTTAAATAGTCGGGAATATCGGAGATTCGTCTGATAGTTTAATAGCTGTCTAGACGGATGTTTATTATATTTATAAATTTCAGTAGCTTCTAAAATGTTTAATTTTTTGCTTTTGGGCGCTGTATGTAAAATTTTCAAATTTGTAATCTCGGGAAATATATGTAAAATCGTTTTACCAAACTAGTCACACAAATTTTGTTTAAAAATAAAAGTAAAATATAGATAACAAAGTAAAATATTGTTTTATTCCTTTTTAAAACTACATATTATTGAAGAAATACTGTTTAAAAGTCAAATAAATTCAGCACTAAACAGCAAATAACTTTTTGTAACTTCTTGACGCGCGTTTCGCTAACCATGTTAGCATCATCAAGAGATGATTCAATATATTATGAATATTATTTCTGATTCAATTTATGATGGATCATATTCTGATGATGTTAAGATGATTACCGAAATGCCCGTCGAGAAGTTAAAAAGAATGATTTGGTGTTTAGTGATAAATCTCTTCGAGTTTAGTGCTTCACACTGACGGTTCCAATAAAGAATTGATAATACTATTTTATTCAACAGACATATGTATGTATTCAACGTAAATATGTAATAATCAAATGGAGCTAAATCGGAGAAGTATTGCAGACGGTCAACAAGTTCTTAAAAGATTTCATAAATATATTGCAGTGCAATACGAGACTTGTGTGATGTGAATGTACGTGTGTAGAGTGAATGTATTAAACTACAAAAACAAATCACTTTTGAATTTATTTTTTTTTGTTGTAGTTTCACAATTTTTTTTTCACTCTTTCTTTTTTTATTTATTTTTGTAAGTTTATCATTACTACTTATACTTACTTATTATTTTTTTTGTAAGTTTTAAAGTATTTATTAATTATTATAATACACAATAAATTAATCTTAAAGGCATTAGTACTTGAACACATCCCCTAGTGTCTAATTTGTCAAAATCGTGACGTTCGAACGTCATTTGCCGACGGCACGCGCCTCCTGTGGAATAGAAATGCTTTCAATTAACTTTGTTACATTGTTAGTTCGTTAATTAACACTAACAGTGACACCCTGCTGAGCTATTCCAACGCACGTTCTTGGGGGTCCAATTTATTAAAAAAGAAATACAATTACACTGCGTAACAAGAGAACATTTTTTCTGATGCTGGAAACTGACTGACTTTAGATATGTTTAATGCTGTATGTAATTTTTAAAATATCTCACTTGTTTTTATAATGGCATATAATTTTGGAGATATAGGATGACAAACGATAGCATTTCAAGTTGGTAAACGTCCTCCTGGTACAGAGAAGTGGGTATATTTGATTCGTATGCCTTTGGGACATCAGGGCTAAAAATTAGCATTATTAGCATTAACAGAATTTGGACGTTAAGAAATGTTAGAATGCAAGAAAAATAAAATTTAATCAACAATCCGTTGATTGATAGAAGCAAAATCATATCTACACAGTATCTCTTGGCGTATTAACGGGGAACTTTTTGTGAAGGCTTTTGAAAGCAATTTGTGAAGGCTTTGATGCGAAATGGATTTTGTTTTCTTTATTTCTCACGTAGATTTTTTGGGTTTGGCACTGAAAAATTCAAGGCTGGAATATTTGATGGTCCTCAATTTAGTTTCTTTTTCAATGCTTTTTTTATACTTGCTTTGTCTCATTTGTATTTTACAATAAATTGTTTTATTATTATTATTACAGGGTTCACCACTCAAAGTGTTACTAATTAAAAATGCTGTAGTTTTGTTAATTATGGCATCAAGTCTTCCTATGAATGCATCGCAAACTGTACGAATTTGAGTCTGTGGAATTCGTTGCCATTCTCCGACGAAGTGCTGACTTCAATGTATTCAAACTCTCATATTTTTTTGTTGAAACTTTGCCTCCAAAATGGACCATACGGCGAAGTCTATTGGATTCAAGTCTGGTGAGTATGGAGGCCATTGTTGGGAAGAAATGAATTGTGGAATGTAATTTTGTAAAAATTGTTGTGTCAAATTAGTGGATGGGTGGCGAGTCCTGTAGAAATGTCCACCGGTTGGAACCAAATTGTTTGCGTGTCCAAGGGATCAACGCATCGTTTAACACCTTTTTTGGTACACTTGATGGTTCACCATAACGTTCTAATCGATGTAAACGAGCAGAGTGCGACCATTTGCGGTTACAGCAGCCCAAACCATCACAGAAGCAGGCGCTTGTTTACGCATACCAACTCGGTTGTCCAAATTGTCGCTGGACTTGCCCTTCAACCACACACGATCGTTTTGGTTGTTTACGCAATGCTGAACAGTTAAAGTTTTCTTATTAGAAAACATGAAATTTTTCAGTTTGGCACTTGCGTGAATGCTTTTCAATGCCTTTGATCGTTGAAGTCTTGTTGTTTTTTGGGCCGGTGTTAATTCTTGCACTTTTTGTATCTTGTAAGACTTCAACTTAAGTTCATATTTCAGTATGCGGCGTACTCTTGAGTCGGACACGTTCAGCTGTTTAGCTAATTTTGCCGCACTTTGACGTGGATTTCTTTCAATTCATGCCCTCACCTTTCGAACCATTTCTGGTACGGTTCCGGATTTTTTATGACCACCTCCATGGCGTTTTGTGATGCTACTAGTATCATTTTAACGTTTAATGGTTCGATATACAAACATTTTATTAACACGTAAATACTGTAGCTCACAAACAATAGCAGGTTTTTATTTTTCTGCTAAAATTTAAAGCAATTACATTATTACGTTTGAATTCCATTACGAATATTTCTTTTCAATTAGGACGTAGAACGATATGCTGTACGGAAGCATATCCTTGTAACCAATATTATAAGTTAAAGTCTGTCAAATTTTCAGAGCGTTGTAACCAGTTGTTCGATAGCTACAGCAGCGTGAAGATGGTAACACTTTGAGGGATGACCCTGTATATGGAAATAAGGCAATTTAAGTTAGTAAGCCAAAGAAAAACAATGCGCAATAGGAACACAACACAGAATACAAAGAAAGACAGTAAAAATCTTCGTTTTTCCACATGGAAAAATATGGTTCACTTCATCAAGACCTAAAGCTCATTAATTATTTAAAAATTTTAGTGCTGGAGACTGGTCTTTCGCATTCCATGGACTGTCAGATGAATCAATGCATCCGTTATTTAAGATATTAATGAAACCATAAGGTTATGTCAAATTACTCATAAATGAATACTAAGATTCTTCAGCCACATTGAACGCAGAGATAGTTATAATATAAAAGACTGTTGCTGCAGGAACCGATAGAGGGTTTTAGATCATACAGCAGTCCACAGCTATCCAAAAAGATGGACGGACCAAATGAAAGACTTAACTTGTTCATCTCTCCAGTATGTAATCAAAGAAGCCAGAAATGGAGAATGCTGAAGAGAAGGGCCGCAAAGGAAATGAGTTTCCATAGATCCCGACCCTTCTGTGAAGAGGAATATGAAGAAGAAGAAATTATATAGAGATCACGAGAAATAAAGTCATTGCATATACCAAGGTGCAATTTTGTAAAATGGAGAATTTCTGATTGAAATAGCTGAATTTATTTGTATACTAGAATCTTATTGTGTAGTGGAAGGTAAAATTATATGTTTAGTCTTGTATATTAATCTAAGACTTTTTGTGAAGGCTCTTGGAATCAATTTGTGAAAGCTCAATCGAAGATGGGCTTTATTTTGGGTACTTATCACGTGAATTTTCTGGACTTGGGTTTTGTTTGTTCAAGTGGTTCAACATTTTCTTAGAAAACATAAGGCAGATAATTATTTGGAATTAGTGGAAGGGATGTTTTTTAATTATAATAAACTTGGCTGAAATATAAACATCAAATTTAACACCTCAACAGGTTGTTCTTTACAGGAACAGTTATGACTACGGTTTTCTGGGATTCTCATGGTGTGGTACTCGTAGAGTGCATGGAGAAAAATGAATGAGAGGATTATCACGCTTCACTCCTGGACCAATTGCATGGGACTATTCAGGCTAAATGTTCATATCCCGCTGAAAAGTGCTCACCTTGATAATGTGTTGCTACACACGTTTCGAATTGTTATTCGACTTGCGCTTCGAACTGCTTCCACATACACCTTATTCGCTGAATTTCAGCCACACTGATTACTTCCTCTTTTGAAACATGAAGAAATGGCTCGATGGGGAAAGATTCAATTAAGTGATGGAGTCAAAGACTGAGACAATCGCTTAAAAATATTTCTCAAACAAATATCACAGAGGTACAATTGGGGGCAAAGGTACTGAAAATGAATATTAATAAAACTGTGCAAAATTGGTTCCAAAGAATTTAAGTTACATAATCTGGAAGTTTGGAATGCTTGATAGCTTTTCTTTGTATATTTGTAACGCGTTTAACTTGTTAGTCGATCTCCATAAGATCACGTATGAAATTACGATAATTTTTAATTGCAATAGCTTTTGAACCGCTTTGCCAGTTGATTTGAAA
Source organism: Cosmopolites sordidus (assembly GCA_031761425.1). NCBI lineage: Eukaryota > Metazoa > Arthropoda > Insecta > Coleoptera > Curculionidae > Cosmopolites > Cosmopolites sordidus. The sequence continues at coordinate 521,128 of JARFXV010000228.1, read as the reverse complement.
TTTTCACAATGGGGAATGAGTAAAGAATATTCGGTCCATTTTGTTGTACCTCCGATACATCCTTAAGAATTGGGTCTACTATTCTCATTAGTGTTCCTTATTAGGGTAGTTATGTAGTGTAGGCAATGAGAGTCAGGTGATCACCATTACTCGCCAAGTAATGTGCCTGTAGAGTTCATAACCTAAATGATTTATACTAATATCTTTTTTCTAGATGCCGAAACTACTAGTGGAGATTACTGAAAAGGCTACCTGGTCTTCTGATAGTTTGAAAAAAGCTGTGCAGCTTATTGACCAACAAAGTTATTTGATACGAAAAGCAGCTAAAACTATAAGCAGTCTATTTTCAAGCCTACAAAAGAAATATAAAAAAAAAATAACATGGGTCTATATTTTGGACGACATACTATTAGTTCCGAAGTAGAAAAAATATAACAAAATTGGTGAAAAAGATGGCCAATATTTTTTATGGATGTACCGTTAATCAGATAAGAAAAGTGGCATTTGAATATGTTGAAAGACTGAATTAATGAATTAATTAACTGGTTAAATGCATTTAAGATCAGAAATAATATTTCTGTTTTGTTAGGAAGCCAGAAGCAACAAGCATAAACAGAATTATAGCTTTTAATAAAACAGATATGTAGGTGTTTTATAAGCTGCTAGGAGAACTGATAGAAAAGCATAGATTTGTTTCAAAAAACATATATAATTGTGACGAAATATGGTTTTCAAGTGTACAAACGCCGCGAAAAATATTAGCTACAAAAGGTCAGAAGAGAGTGGGATCCATCACAAGGTGGGAGAGAGGAAAAAAAACATCAGATGTTGATGTGTGTAATGAGCACTTTTGGCGAATTTGTTGCGCCAATGTGTATATTTCCTGGGGAGAGATTGACTCCACTACTCGAGAAGGATGGTCCAACAGGAGCTCTTTACAAATGCTCAGACAAGGGTTGGTTCCATGAGAATCTCTTTCTTGAATGCCTTTACCACTTTAAGCAGCATGCTAAGTCGTCTGCGGATGCACCTATCCTATTATTACTAGATAACTAAACTAGTCACATTTCATCCCCCGCCTACAAATATTACAAGGACAACCATATCGATATGCTGTTTTTTGCCATTACACACATCTCATAAAATGCGGTCCCTGGATGTTTCTTTCTTTGGGCCACTAAAAACAGCTTACAAAAAAGAATGTGACTTATTTATGAAAAGCCATCTCGCAGAAAAAATGTGACGTAGCATCCTCGGTGAGGAAAGCATTTAATAATGTTGCATCTATTAGCAAGGAAGAATCTGGATTTAGAGCAACTGGTATTTTTCCAATAGATCCCGAAGTGTTTTCAGAAGAAGACTTTGTCGCCGCTAAAATTCTCCAATCTGAGTCTATTGCAGTTAATGATTGTGATGAATCTATTTCTGCCGCTGCTACTAATGCAGTGCAAGATATAAGTTCGATTCCTAGCACATCGAAGCAAGTAGACTCATCAGTTCCTGGTTCATCAAAACAAGCAAACCCACCAGTGCCTGAACCAGGTATTGTATCAACACCTTAAATTAAAAAGACGCCAGATAAGATGTTTACACTCCAAGATTTCATTAAGTTACCAGAGAAAGCACCTGTCCTCAATACAATACAGGACCGAAAGAAGTGGTAAAAAGAAGACCTGATAGAAAAAGAAAATAAGAAATTAAGAAAATCTGAACAAGACAAAGGAAAAGGCAAAAAACTCTGATTACCCACACCATTGCCCCATCCACCATTGCCCCATCTCGTCAAATGTGTTTGCTGAGGTTGCAATAAATTTGCTGAGGACAGAAAAAATTCAGCTTTAGGAAGGGATTTGGAACTTAAGGGCTACTTTACATATCTTGGGCAGAGGATTTCAATGGAGGGAGATACCACCCGGGAGGTGGAACGCCGTGATAAATGTGGCTGGCAGACTTAACACAGTGTGTTTAATAGCAAACTCCCACTTTGCTTTAAAATAAAAGTCTTCGATCAGTGCATCCTATCCGTGATGACATACGGAAGTCAAACCTGGACAGTCACATCGCAATCAAAAACTTCGAGTAGCATAGAGGGGAATGGAAAGATTTATGCTTGGCATTACAAGGCGAGACAGAAAACCCTGCACATGGATCAGGGAACAAACGAAAGTGTGTGACATCATTGGAAGAGTAAAGCGATTGAAATGGAGATGGGCAGGCCATATAGCGATGAGATGACAGATGGGCAAAGGAAATCCTGGAATGGATACCGCTTCATCGCAAACATCTGCGAAGAGGATCAAAAGAACCATGCTGAAGAGAGCTTTATCCTGCAGTGGAACGACACGGACTGATGATGGTGATGATGATGATGATGAAGATAGTGATGATGATAGTGATGGTGGTGATGATGATAGTGCTGATTATGACGGTGATGATGATGGTGATGACGATGATGGTGATGATGATGATGGTAATGATGATGATGGTGATGATGATGGTGGTGGTAATGATGATTATGATGATGACGATGATGATAATGATGATGATAATGGTGATAATATATATATATATATATATATATATATATATATATATATATATATATATATATATATATATATATATATATATATATACTTTGGATTGACTGTATTATTAGATAGTTGTAGAAGTTGTTCTTTTTTGCAAACTATTACATAAAAAAATATTTAAAAAAAAGAATAATTAAAAGTCTAAATAATTTACAGTTTAAGTAATATGGAAAAAAATATAATAAGGAAAGGAAACCCTTAATGATGGTTTTAAGGGATGTTTTATAAGACTATCGTTAACTTCACCAACGAACCATTTAGAAAAGATCAAAAGAAGAAAGAAAAAAGTACCGGTAACTGCTAAAAATGCAATATGATAATACTGTAAAGTAAAAAGTAAATAATTACGAAGGACGTCAAAGTGAGGATCCCTTACCTAAGCGTCATACGATCTATCTTGAAAAATTATCATAATGAGAGAAAGATTTTAAAATTTTTAAGGGTGAAAACTTAAGAGTCTATTCGATAGCAGATCAAAGGATTCTGTTCCTGCTGAATACATTACTGGGTATTGAGTTTGATACGCTCTAAAAGAATCGGCTTTATACGACTTTGATTATTATTATTAATGATTTAACTTTTAGCTTTAAAAAACTTTTAAAATATATATCAGTAGCTTGAAAATAATTTGCCAGTTTTAAAAATTAATTATAAATACATTTATTATGTTTAGTTAATGATTTATGAAATTAAAAAAGAATTCTGATATTTTCATTCGATTTTCAAACTGTACAACATATTATTCGGTAATGTATTTTGATTTTTAATCAAAATTAAAACGAAGGAAAAAATTAAACTTAAAAATTAAGGGTAAAAAATATTATTACGTAATTATTAGGTACAGTTGTGTTTAGCTTATAAGCAGATATATTTCTTCGTTAACATTATTTGAATTTGCATTGATTTATTGTCCAATAAAAATGTTTTCAGAAGCGTATCTCAACTTTATGACATTTTTCGTAAGACATATTAAGTGTGCCCATATTTTTTTAACACACGGTATATGATGTGTCAGATAATAATAATAAAACTGTTATTTCTACAATAACTTTTATTTCTATTATTTCTACAATATTTTTTGGTACACCCTATACAATATAAATAATATCACAAACAACACAAATAACTTTAATATCTTTTTGGGACGCTCTTTTTTGTTACCCGTTGCTTAGCAACCAAGACATGTATTCTACATTAGCATAAAAAATGTGTTTCATTATCGATTTTCTATTAGTTTGAGTTCTAGTGATTTTATTAGTTGATATTTAAATGTATAGTGTAAAATGGTACCAAGGTGCGTGCGTTTGTGCAACATGGGTATATTCCAAAACGAAAATGGAAGAAAAATATGGAAATTGCTGGATCGGATAGTCAATATTATGAGGTAGGATTTATATAATTTTTCCTCTTTTTTAACATATATTTTAAGTTAATTTAAAACTTATTGGCAAGTGAAGAATGCCTAAAAAATACATAAAATTACTAACAGTACATTACGATCTGTTCTAAAGGGTATCCAGTAACTGGTATAACAATATGTATCATTGGCATGTAGGAGGTTATCCAACAGCTTCTTATATTAAGTTTATCATATGATTCATTTTTGAATACTGCTTTTTTTATTAACTATTTTTTTTTTTGATAAACTTATTTAATATTTCAGTAAGACTAAGTTTTTAGTCCAGTAGATCCAAACAGAACCATCCACACAGAATCAAATTTTTAATTGCACATTACATTCAAAGATAAATAAATAGTCTTAATAATAAAATAATACCTCACAATAGTAAACATGCACCTGATAATGCATATGTACATATTATATAAAAAACATTCTACAAAAAATAATTTGTTAGTTCACCTTCGGTACTTATGACTCCTTGTAATCTTTTGGGCATTGGCAGGACTAAATTTTCCGTGACGTCTGGGGTGATTTTAGTCCAAGCCGATTGTAACATTTTTTAAAGATACTTTATTGGAAATCTCGCATTTTCGCACTCTTCTTTCTAACTCACCCCAAAGATGCCCAGTTGGGTTAAAATCGGGTGACGGTGGTGAATAAAGTTGCTTAGGAACATTATATAGGATCTATTCCTTGAGAAGTGCCCCAGTGTGTTGGGATCGTTGTCTTGGTGAAATATTAATCGATTTTCCAATTCCAAATGTTCAACTGAGGGTAACAAATAATTCTGGAAAATTCTAACCACTTTTATTCATTTTTTTAGATCTGAGTGCCTACTCTCGTACCGTTTCGGTACGGACATATTTTCCAGTTTCTTCTTAAACCATGACCGGTCAATTTGGGAGCACTAGTTTGGGGATTTAGTCTGATTTTTTTCAAAATTGTATGGATATTGCGTTCACTCAATTTTTTGAACGATCAGCTCTGGGCTTATTCTACATTATACCACGTAAATTAAAGTTTTTATTATAATCTGGTTCGTAGCACGACACAAATGTATTGTCCTTCACTTCGTAATCTTACAATTAAATTACGAATTTGAACAGAAATTTCATTTCTAACCATTGTAATAAAAATAATATACTATATAATAAAAAAACCTAACTACTACTGTTACTATTTCCTTAAGGTGGATGTCTAAACTATATTACAATGTAAATTATCTTTCTGATTAGAATACTAGAAACAGTAAATAATTTTTGACTTATTAAAGTTGGTGTATTTCTTGCTGTATGTTTACTTTTGTGGTATTATTTAGGACTATTCTTTCTATTTTGAATGCAATTTGCAATTCAAAATTTGGTTTCATACCTATTGTTGCTTATTTGTACTGGGAATGTAAATAAAAAAGTAAAAATAAAAAAAGCCAGCAACTAAACCGTTTTAAAAATATAACTAATTTGCATGTGTATGTAGACTTTTGAGACCTACTGTAGGTCTTAAGTTTTATTACTTTTAAATAAAACTACAGTTTTATACGATCTTCTTTGATCTTCTCTGAATTACGAACACGATGAATACTGAAACATGTCAGAATAATATAATTCAGTGAAAATCGTATAAAACTGCAGTTTTATTTAAAAGTAATTTATAATGGATTTTCATTTTGAAGCCGTCAATTACTTTAGTTTTATATCGCTGAAGTTTATGGTTATCAGGGTTTCTTTTGGAAAATGGCGTCGTTAAATTGCTAGTATGCAATGGCGTGCTTAAATTGCTGAGTATTCAGTTTCTAGAAATAGTTCACACTATCGTTTTTAATCTCCTACTGCACTGAGATCGTGGCTAAGGACTTCGTTCGGAACGAACCATGGGTCAACTATATTTAATCGTAAAACTTTAGATTGAAAGCTTTCTAGTGTGTGCATAATTCCCAAATTTATGACCTCTTCCACTTAAATCAATTGGTGTTTAAACGCAGAGATATTTGCCACTAAAATCCAAATCACTTTTCTAAACTTCTCGACGCGAGTTTGGTTAACGATCGCTAATTTGGTTCGCCTACGCTAATTAAACGTTTTCAGTTAATGTGTGAATTTGCGCGGATTCTTCATCATTACCGACAATTAGATTCATATCAGGATCACATTCCATGGCGTCCAGTATGATTTTAAAAGTATGTCTAATGTAATAGAGCTTAAAGGCCTGGGTTATTTCTTGGTCAATAGGTTGGAATAAGGCCGCCGTGTTAGGAGACAATAATATCACTTTTATATTTGGATGCATGGTTTCAAGCTTACGAGGGTGGCCTGGGGCATTGTCCAAAACTGCCTTGAAATCTAAATTATTTTTCTTTAAATAAGTTTCAAGTTCGGAAACAAAACAATCCCGGAATCAGTTTTAGAAAATGACACTTGTAACCCACGCTTTCTTGTTTGAACACCAAAATACTGCTAGGTTGTCCTTGTTTTGATTTTTCAAGCACCAGGATTTAGCGCGATCTGTAAAGCAAAAGATGCTTGATTAAACAATCTCCTAATGCATTATTACAGAGCAGCTCTATTAGAACAGAGCAGAGTAACTCTATCTTTTGTTGCCTTAAAACCAGAAGAGGATTTTTCACTTTTGGGCATAAAAGTTTTGTTTGGTATTCTTTTCCAAAACAGGGCAGTTTCGCCTGCATTAAACACTTGTTCAGGTTTCTATTCACCATCAGCAATTAACATTGAAAATTCTGCTGGATATGTTGCTGTTGCAGAAGAGTCTGCAGATGCAGCTTCTGCAACAATTTTGATGCTATGGAGTGATTGTCGCACTTTATTAAACCAACCTTCCGATGCTGGAAATCCTCCATCCATATATTCATCACCAGGTTTGGTTTGGCTACAGTCTTCAATCTGTAATGTTAATGCAGCTATCATTTTTTTAATTGCTGGATCAGGAAAAATTTTTGTTCATAGTGACGTTGAAGCTGTACAATTATCCTTATTTTGTCTTCTGATTTCTTGATGGTTCGTACAGTTGATTTATTGATAATAAAAAAACGTGATATGGATACACGACTCGCCAAGGGGTAAACGGTCAGCCATTTTAATTTTTACCTGAAGCGGCAACACGACTGTTTTCCGTGTAGGAACTAATTTTCCTTTGCTTTTACTCTACTTTATAAATCGCGAACAAAGCCGAAGAGACACATGCCATTTATTCGAAATTATTGTGACGAATGACAAGTTGAAGCAATAAAACAAAAGATTTGGCAACGATCGTGCGAAGGAGGCTTTTATCAAAAGCCATAGCGTCACGCATAACCCGGTGACGATTTATTTGTCAAAGAATTTTCGGCCAAGCGGCAATAAGACTTGTTTGTTTATAAATACTTTGATACTGGTTTGTTTTGAAAGGTAGCTGGTAAATAAATACATATTATTCTAAAATTAGAATATGTATTATTATGGATCCGCAAATAAAGATATTTTCAGCCGCGAATAACAAAAGTGATCTTTGGCTGTATTGAGGAACAACATAATTCTCATTATGCTAAGCACTTAATGTTGGAAAATCGCACTTTAAAGTATAATTTTTAAATGTTACATAGTGAAAATATTTAAAAATCTATTAGTGAGCCTAGAAATTAAAACAGTAGCAAATTAAGGTTCTTGTTTTTCGCTTTTTTGGATTTTTTTTTGGCGAACTAAATTAACATACAACTACGATCTTTTCACCACATATTTATTCATATTTTGAGCACACTGTAAAATTTTCTCAGTCCGAAATCGTCGTTCATTGCTGAAGCTTATCCACTCATGTTCAAAAAACGTTTTTTACGGTGACCACAATTTCGGGCGTTCTGCTTATATGAAATAAAAAAAATCAAACGGAATTTTAATCTGTGAAGTGAAGATCTGTGAAGAAAAAATGGTTTGATGAATCAGAATTATCCCATTACAAAGTGTCTACATGAGTACTGAATAAGTCAATCAGATTTTAAAGCAATTCGTTCGATAGTTTTGCAGATATTGTGGTCACCCGTTTGGAAAAATAGAGTTTTGAGAAAAACGCATTTAAAGGTTCAAACACAAATATCACCAATAATAATTTGACATCTTTAATCTGCCATGTCTAGTCCATAAAGTGAACCTTCAAGTTTCCTGAAAAAAATCCTGCAAAGCCGATTGTTGCTTCCTGGCATCACTTCTCGCTCTTTTAGTGAAGTCGTTTGGAGTGAGTTTGAGTTATGTGACCAGTTTGATACCCCATTGTAACTAAAACTTTCAAAATGCCATCAAATCCTTCATTGAAGATAATCGCGGCAAGATTATCATTTTATAGAGATTATATAAGATTATCATATATTTCAACGATCTTTGTGCCAGAATGCAGGTGTTTAAGAGCGAAAGTCCAGATCAATGAATTTAATGATTCATTGTTACTTTGTGCTTGTGCTCCTAAACATCTGGCCACAGTTGATCTCGTGATAAATTTTCATAGACTAGTTTGATGACTTTTTGAACTTGTGCAATCAGAGGTGACTTATTGTGGTGGAAATTATTCAGTTCTCCTCTGGCTTCAGCCTTGCGCCATTTAAACCAGCTGTCTTTGCCTGCTGGACAATTTGGATGTTGAGGATTTGCGTCTGTAGAACATTTGTGGTAGAAAGTAGCAAAAAATTTCTACCATCGAGTTGCGTGTCGGCAAATGGCTAAACCGTAAAATTTAGTGAGCTTGTTAATGAGGCTATCGGTAAGTTTTCCAGCTCCTGTTTAGCTCCTTTTAGCAGAGCTCAATTCCAACGCATTGGGTGCTCTGTCAAGACTAAACTAACCGTTATATTCGAAATACGAAGAAGAAACAGATAAGAAACCGAAGCTCAAGAGAAGGGGTTTAATGCTCGAAGCGGAGCATCTATCGAGTACTCGAGCGTGCGCTCCAAATACCCGGCCTGTTCAACACTGTAATTTCCGGACCACTCCGAATATCAGAAAATCACTTTACCCCCATATTCTACACTATATTTGGATGCAATTTATGCCATTTTTTGAACCAGTCACACGGGTACAAAATCGGTATTTTGCTAAATGACCAGGTGGACTTGAGTGCTTCACCCTTGTTAAATTTATAATGCGCAGCTAGACATTAAAAAAATGGGCATCCCCACTACTATAATTTATGGTATTATTAGGTCAATGGACGGTTTAGGTTGTGGCTACTTTTTTTACTGTTAGTTTACGTATTTTAAAAAGGCGAATGTGTGTCGAAACAATTATAATACATACAAGTTTTAGATACAGTGGAAAGTTAGATTTAAACCTTAGTTTTTTTATTTAAAATTCATTTCCATCATGTATTGGCTACCATCTAGTGATGTATCTAAACGATGATATCACAAAAAGAAAAATAAGCTGCGATAAAAACCGAAATATTCATTCGGTGGCACCCCTCCAAATATTTTGATTATTGCATTTCAATTTCTATCAGATATCGAAGATTCTAATTTCGCCTACTGCCACCCACCCGAAATAATGAGGCATATCGTTAGCCACCGTTAACGAGACGTAGTTTACCCCCGATTTACCGATTTCCCGGATCCGTCCTCCTCGCCGGAGATCGCAATAAAAAATTAACTGGAAGTCGACGTTCAACTGTTACCTTTTCCCTACGGTTTAACAAGCCGACCGCGATTTTGACACGATCCCACTTCATTTCCGAAACAAACGATCGTAATTTCGCGATCGGCAACGTCGATCTAATTGCCACGATTAACCGGTTCACGATCTCCGATTGTTTTAATTATCTGTTCGTTTTGGAAATTATCGCCATCCGAGCACGATCACCATAACCGAACGCTTTTAATATTATTTTATTGTTCATTTCTTCAATTGTTCGTTCGAATCATTGTTTTGCTGTTGCCATATATATTAATATCATTTTCACGCAATTTTCATTAATCCAATTGATTAATGCTGATTAATTTACATCGAAATAATAATTTGTTTAATTATGAAAATATATATCGTGTTCATAAATGCCACTAAATATGTTACATACTGCAAAGCCTTTATTTAATCCAGTAACCCAAGTGACTAGTCATTTATTTTAACTCAGGAACTTTAATTTTTTTATATTGAATTATTTAAAGGTGGTATCATTTGTTTGCAGAAATATTACTAAAATTTCTCCTATATATGTCTTCGAGATTTGTTCGTCGTGCTTTTTATTAGTTTCTATGCTTCCTAAGCAACAAAAAATGTCACCTCTTAAATACATTTGATTTTTTTTAAAGAAATAATAATTTGCATTTCCTCAACAAATCTATGACATGCGTTTCTCTTCTTTTTTTCCATGGTATTTACCTCGATGGAGTTGTTTTAACATCTTTTTATATATTATATACTAAATAATGTAGGCCTAGTCAAAGATTATGTTTAGTTTCGTTATTAGTTCTAAACTGTGTATTTAATGGGTTGTTTCATAAATTCCCGGTGTTTATAATTAATTCGTTTGTTTGGCCAAGTGTAAACGAGAGTTCATAATACTAAAAAATACAATTTTTCAAACTCTTCAAAATACGCTTTTGTTTCGGCTATAACCTCTTCATTTGAGCTGAATTTTTTTCCTGCCAGCCATGTTTTCAAGTTACCACAGAAAAAAGTCGCTTGGTGCCAGGTCGAGCGAGTAAGGTGGGTGCGGAAGCAATTCGTAGCGCAGTTCGTGCAATTTGGCCGCGACAATTAAAGATGAATGTGCTGGTGCGTTGTCGTGATGGAAGAGGAACTTTTTTCTTAGTAAAATGGAGCCGTCAGGCCGTCTCCTTCAATTTCTTATCGAATCTGTTCAACAACTCACTTTAATACTCCACTGAGGCATTCATAAGGATTATTCCTTTGGAATCCCAAAAAATCCTAGCCATAACCTTTCCGGTTGATGGAATCGTTTTTGCCTTTTTCGGAGCAGATTTTCCCGAAAAAATCCATTATTTTGACTGTCTCTTGGTCTCTGACGTGTAATAATGTATCCAGGTTTCATCAACGGCGACGACTAGACGTCCAAACATTGCTTTGACATTGTTAGTTGTACCCGCTTGTTGTCCCTTTCCTCACACCTATCTTATCATTTAAAATCTTAATTACCGTTCCGAACGAGATACTTACGGCCTCAGCTCCATCGCGCATTTTCGTTCGGGTATCAGCGAGAATCATGTCATGGACCTTTTCGACGATTTCTTCGGTAACCACGTTCGACGAGCGTCCTGGCCGTTCTTCATCGAATACAGTTGTACGACCACGCTTAAACTCGTTAAACCAATATCTCACGATTGTCATAGATGGTGAAGAGTCCCCATGCACAGCATCCAATTTTACGTTTATTTCTTCGCATGTTTTTTCATCCAAAAATAAACACGAATTACGGATCGATATTGTTTTTTTTCCATTTTATTGAGAAATACAAAACACAAATGAGACAACTGGCTGTAAAAAAAAAACTAATCTATGAATTTTTCTGATATTCAGCATGAGGTCGTTTAACAGTCTCCAGTACACGATGGTAATGTCACTTTCACTCGTCAACGCCATCTGTTATCAAGCACGGGTACTTATTGATCAACCCTCGTATATGTGTTCGAAATTCCTTTTCTTAATGTACAGAACCATTGGCATCATTGTTTTGAAAAACATACTTTTGATTAGCTTTAGGCTCTTGAAATGGAAATTCCAGGCATCAAAAACTTAATGCTGCAAATTTGTTATAAAGGGTGTCTCACAATATTTAAAAAAAATAAAACATATACTTAGAAAATAAAACATCAGAATTATACACAGTAGTTTATGAATTTTTATTTATGAAAAACAACCATCCGTAAATGCGCACCATCCGTTTCTTCACACTCATTTAGCCTGGAACTGAATTTTCCAATCACTCGCTGGAGGCTCGCTCATGGAATCGCGTGGATTTCGTCTGTTATTCTTTGGTTTAAAACACTTAACTTGGTTGGTAATGAGTTGAAAACATTACCTTTTAAGTATCCCCATAGGAAAAAATCAGTACGTGTTAAATCTGGACTCCTCGGTGGCCAGTTGATGTCTCCTCGGGGACTAATCACTCTTTTAGAGAATACATTGTGAAGAGCTGCTAAAGACTCATTCGTGGTGTGGGAAGTTGCCCCATCTTGTTGGAAAAATGTGCAATAACGATCGGAATTAACAGTCTAAGCGCGACCACGGTTATCCTCAAAAAAGAAGGGGCCGATAATTCCTTCGCTTGATATGGCAGCCCAAACGACAATCTTAGGCGAGTGTAATGGTTTCTGGTTCAGTTCCAGCGGATTGTCGGAAGCCCACTATCTGCAATTTTGTTTATTCGTGTGGAAATTTGATTTATCAGAAAACCATATGTTATTGAAGCTCCTAAAACGATTTTTCATTGCCCTGCAGAATTCGACTCATTTAGCTAGATCATCGGGCTTCATCTCTTGCACAATAACAATTTTGTAGTGGTGGAAATGTCAACATTTGCGAATAATCCGATTAATCGTGGATCTGTGCAAATGTAGAACACGATCAACATGCGTGCTTGTTCTTGATGTTCTTTTTCGTCTAGTTGATTTATCCGGGTTTTTGAGACATCCGTTATTTCGCCTTTCGTCGTGTTTAAAAAGTTACAGAAGCAGTGAAAGACATAGAAATTCATAAAATTTAACGTCTAACCATCTGCAGCGCACTCCAGATTAAGCAGCAGTGGCGGCTCGTGAGGGATGACGTTGGGGCGCCGCCCCTCCAGCACTTATCACAGTAAACAATTTTTCAGAGCAAAACAACATATTTTATTTTCGTTCAGTTTCTTTCCTTTAACTCATTTTCCTGGTTCACCTCTTGTCTTGGGTTTTAATAGCACGAAAAGTAAAAAGGAGGAAGGGGAAAGCAAAAAAATCTTCAGTAGCACTATTTTCTTCTACGCCCTCCCACTTTAATAAATCAAGAGCCGCCACTGTTAAGCAGATATCCCTTTATTCAAAAAATTGTTACTGCAGATGAAAAATGGATTATACACCGCACTTCATATAAAAAAACACTCGAACATTTATGTTTGCTCACTCCAAACCATGGTCTTCACCCTTACAACTGTTACTCTCAATATGGTGGGATTTTACATACATTATTTACTATGCGGATCTGAATACTAATGAAACAATAAGTTCTAAATATTATTGTGTTTAGTTTGTTAGACTTGGCTTCGATTAACGTCCAATACTGATTAACCGAAAAGGTATTTATCTAAAAAAATCAAAAAGTTAGGCTGGGATGTAATTTTTCGCCCACTGTATTCTCGCGATACTGCACTATCAGATGGGCATCTGTTCAGATCTATGGAACATTTTTTTCGTAGAAAAAAATTTCCCACTACTCAAAATTGGACTCGAAGACTATTCAATAATTCAAAATCACCCTAATTTCACAAAGAAAAGGAGTAGAGAGTTTGTCAGAAGAGTGGATAAAGATAGCACATAACGATTGAGATTATATTGTAGATTACAACTCATTAAATAATTAAACCCAAAGAGATTTACTACTAGACACCGAATTACTTTTTTTTAAAGTTCTCGACGCACGTTTCGCTAACCATGTTAGCATCACCAGGAGATGATTTAATCTAAGATTAAAACAAAACGTACGTAATTAAAACGCCAAACGTGCGTCGAGAACTTAAAAAAAAAGTGATTAGGTGTTTAGTGGTAAATCTCTTTGAGTTTAGTGTTTCACACCAATAGAAAAATTGATTAAATCATAATAAAATAAAATTTTATAATTTTGACAAGAGCAATAGTCCAAATCAAAACCTTCAATGTGTAGACTCCAATGTTGACCTTCAGTTAGTTATCTTATGATAGCCCCTTATCTTATATTATAATATCTTATATACAACAGGAAATCTTTTCGAGAAGTGATAGAAGATATGAATATCAAGTTTAAGATAGAGTTAATTCGAGAGAAATCACAACAGATTAAACAATGACCAGACCAGTGAAACAATTGATAACCATAAACAGAAAAAAAACTCTCAAGCATTTACAAGCCACAATTTTAGCTACAAATTTAGTATATAAAAAAATTGTTTGGTTATAAAACGAATATTGGTAAAAAAAAGATACTTTTCCCCTAGATGTATTTAAAACATTTATTTAATTGAAAAAATCTATTTTATAATAATAAATTTCCAACTAAATAATAAATCAGAATTTACCAAATATTTTAATACATATTCGTCAGAAAGAAGGAATCTGTAATAAAGCCCCGAGCTTTAAGCGATTATTTTGATCCGACAGAGTTCTGTAAAGAAAAGCTCCCGATGATATATATTATGCATCTGAAAAACATTAAACTCTGAATACTATCAGACTAAAAAACATGTAATATGTCAGCGACTCCCAAACAATCAATTTAAGGAAATTTTGGACGTAGCTGTAGGGTTTGTTTTAAATCATTCATTAGATTGCAAATAATTACAATATTATGTAATTCGTATAAGACATGAGAAATATTATAACATGAAAAATCTTTTTAATAAATTAATATCATCACGTTATATGGAGATTAATTAAAAAATGAAGCTTTGTTTTATATCATTCGTTATTTTTTGTATTTTTTTTTATTTAAAATCATTTCATACTTTGCGGTGTCAATGTCATTTTATACTTTTCCCCATTGAATTTTGCTTTTCCTATACTTGTCCAACTTGTTCTTCCATTTGTTGTGGTCGATATATTTCTGTATATTTATGTATATACAATTAAGATTGACAGTGCCTTTTTCATATATTTTATTTAAATACATTTTTATGTTGTTTCTAAGACAATGTTAATTTTCCAGAATGAATTCACACGTGGTATTAGTCTGAATATAAATAATTACTTTATTCATAATTATATGTTGGTCAAATATTTTGGAAAAAATTACGTATTAAAAAAATAAGGGTTATCTTTATTATACATCATTAAAAACTAGGTGTAATTTTCTAAAACCATTTAGTCTATATAATTATGGAAGCTAAGTACTTTGTGGTATGGCCCTTATTCTTAATTATTGATTGAGACATCTTCTTGACATTGAGTCGATTAAATGTCCGCATGCTTCTACAGGTATTGAAAACCAAGCTATCTGAATTTCTTGCCACAATGTCTTCTTGTTTGCTATTTTTTACCATGATGACGTTGTTTAAACCCTTCTAAAGGTTCTGGATCGGATTTAGATCGGGGAATTGTGAAGGTCACTCTAATATTTTAAAATGTTTCCTCTGCTTCACCACATCAGTCGTATGTTTGGGATCACTGTCTTGTTACTAGGTCGACTGTAAAGGCATATTCTCTTCAGTGTAAAGTAGCACAATCATCTCTGAGATTTCTTTTGTTATATTTTCTTTTATTTAAAATACTGGACCTACTCCATTACATGAAACGCACCCCCATACTTTGATGTTAATACGACCATGCTGCGCTGTACTCAAAGTGTTACGTGGATTGAATTCTTCACTAATACGTCTTTTCACACAATTTGCCATCGGAACCAAATAAATTATTTTTGTTTTTATCTCTAAAAAGAATGTTTTTCTAGTTACGTTGGAAATTTTCAATCAGTTGGAAAATCAAATTTTCAACGCTGCTTTATATTCAGTTTACTTTGTCTTTTGGTTCTGGTGCTGATACTTAGGTTAAAACATGCTTCCTTTAATATGCAGAAGAATGCATTACCCTCGCTTACATACCCTGTCCATGTTTGGAACTCCTATTGTATCAGCACCCTCGCTTCG
Organism: Cosmopolites sordidus; assembly: GCA_031761425.1. Classification (NCBI taxonomy): domain Eukaryota; kingdom Metazoa; phylum Arthropoda; class Insecta; order Coleoptera; family Curculionidae; genus Cosmopolites; species Cosmopolites sordidus. The sequence continues at coordinate 505,336 of JARFXV010000228.1, read as the reverse complement.
CTTCCTAGGTTTTACATTTGATGCTAGACTCTCATGGAGGGGTCACATAGTTTGACTTAAGTCGGAGTGTGAGCGATCCCTGAGAGTCCTCAAATGGGCTTCACATCCGAAATGGGCATCATCCATTCCCACCTTTTTACATTTATACAAATCACTTATTAGATCCAAACTGGATTACGGATGCATGGCATATTCCTTCGCTCTTGTATCTTGTATAAGGCAGCTGGACGCCGTTCAGAACTCTGCCATCAGACTCTCACTAGGCTCCTTCAGATCGAGTCCTACCACCAGCCTACACTGCCTTGCTGAGATAGAATCCCTGGACATCCATTATTGTAGACAAAAACAAGAGTTTTTCGTGTATTGTGTACAACGTAAATATATTGGAATCAGTAAAAAAATGTTATGTAAAAAGCAAGAGCTAAATGCTTTTTGATCCATACTAATGAAAGTTGTAGGTCAGTAATATGGTGGTAACTGCAAATCATAAACACTCGGTAACTATTTGAAATATTTTATTTAAAATCTTAGAAATATACTATGCAGAAAAAATCATTTTGTTTTTGAAATATGACATCTAAGTTGACCTTAGTCTCTTCATAGATATTATTCCTATTTTAACTGTACATTACTTATTGCACGGTCCAACATTTCCACTGCAATTCGGGATATATCATGTTAAATGACTCTTGCTTTTCAAATAATCCCACAAATAAAAATCATATGCCGTTAAATAGTAATCTTGCTGGCCCAGAACTGTCTAAAAGTGTTTATCAACATCTTAGTACTGTGAGAACTTACCTCATTTTGCTGAAACTATATGTCATCAATAATATGAGGAAATCTGGTTAATAGCTGTGTCGAAAACGTTTCTGATTCGCCTCGTTCCTAAACTGCATTTTGAAAAAACTGATGACCAATAATGCTAAAAGATATTGCCCAATACACTGTGATATATCTTGATTAGTTGAATGGGGTTGTTCAAAAAGTACTTTAGATACTTTAACATTTTTTATACAATGAAATAACTTTAATTATTTAAAGTTAAATCTAATTCTTTTTAGATATCTGTCAGGGTTAACCACCTAAAATAAAGTATTTTATAACAAAAATAAAGGAATCAAGACTTACATATGTCTAAATTTCCACTATATTCGAAAAATGTATGGCAATTGTGTTTTCTTCAAATACGAAAATTCAATGTTGATATAATACAACATTGGATTTTTGTGTATTTTTATTTTTATGTATTTTATTGTATTATCTGAAAAAGCACTGTATTCCGAAACAATTGTTATTCAATTTTCGAGTGTAGTGGAAATTTAGACATGTAATTCTTTTATTTAAAACGAATTTTCATCAAGTATCGACGTATATACTTGAAAAATATTATACTAAGTTGGTTATACTTATGCGCAATCTCGGTGTTAGACTGAAACTTTATCTAATGACCCTGTATATCGCCTATTAAAATATATTTTAATATCATAAAAATTACGAATCAGGTGCCTGTATAAATTTCCTGTCCGATTTTTCACAATTTCCATTATAGTTGCAGTTTTTGTTTTATCTAGGTTTTTATATTATGTATCATCACTAAAATGTACTAGGGTTTAGCTTGTAAAGTTGTACCAAATATAGTTTAATTGATTTGAGGAAGTTGAATAATCTTCTTGTCTATTTTTAAGATATTCGGTATATATTTTGTTTTCCAAACGTAATATTTATAATTTTAACTAAATTTCTTGCCACTTACCACCACTTATTGCCACAAATTATTATTTGAAACGTCTGTACAATAAATATATATGCATTTTTTTTGAATTCTGATTCTGCTCATGCTATTTTCTAATAAAAAGGTGTCGAAATCAATTTTTATTTTACGAGGTTATTAGATCCAAGACATACTATTGTAAATAAATTAAAATAATCAGTAACGAACAATTTTTTTTCTATATGTATTATATTTTTGGTAGATTTCCATTTCGCTGCAATTCAATTAATTGTCTTTTCAAATCATTAATATTCGTTAGATAATCCATAATCTCCTTTTGGAACAGACCGACCCTCATACGTAGGAACACGGTCACATTATCCACTCCATCTCAATAAGAGAATCCTCGAGAACAAAACTCACTGTTGGGCGTGATGTTGCTCTCAACTACTCGCCAGCAGATAATTACTACATTATTCTCCTGAAAAAAATAATTATAAATAATACACCAATTTGCTAAATGCACCCTACCACCCTACAAGAACGATAAAAAAGGACAAACACTAGAGAGTGAGACCGAAAATCGTGTTACGGACCAATGGCGTGCCGGTGGGCGACTCGAAAGCAACGGAATTTTTAATTATCCCAGCCCACAGTCTTTTGTTTCGACAGTCTTGATTCAAAAAAATAGAAAGGAGATGGAAATATGGCTTGATAGCTATGCAATTCGGGGTTGCGATTATTAATGCACTCCGAGATGCATATGCACGTTTTTTCTTCGTTTTTTTTCTGAGTGAATGAGGTGTGGGAGTTGGTTTCGACTCTCAGGGGGTAACCGTAGGCGAACGGTTTATCGCGGGGGTAATTAGCGGAAGAAATGTGCGAGGGTGGGTTTTTCCTTTAGGAATCCGATAATTGGAAATAGAAGATTTAAGTAAAATTGGAAATTTTTAGCTTTACTTAGTTTTATTATTTTATATATTAATTATATTTATTTAGAACGGGTATGGTAGAAAAATGGGCGATCAGAAAATTTCCGTAAATAACGAAATAATATAGAAGGACGTAACAAAAGTAAATAGTTATCCAATAAGATTGTCAGAACTTTGAAACGTGATAGCGGCAACACTGATATTTATGTGCCTTTCAGAGTACATCACAAAGTACATGTATATAGCAAACAAAAAATAAAATAGTGTACAAGTAGCTAAAATTGTAAATATAAATATAAATAATGTATATAAACGGTACGTGCTACCATAAATATACCAGGTCTGTAAATATGAAACCGGAGTTTGCTCATCGATGTCAATGTAGTTACCGTCAAACGGCGTCATTGGCGCCATTTTTTTGTTGAAATCTGACAAAGATTTTCAACTCACAACAATACCATATATATAGTTTGTAATAACGTTGAACATGTCGAATTTTATGCCTGAATACTACGATTTGCGGACAGCATTGATTTTCTGTTACCATTTGAAGAAAACAAGCATCGAATGCTCGTCGAAGCTCGGTAAAGCTCTTGGTAAATCACAGTGCTTTGAGTGGTTTAAAAAATTCAAATGTGGCGATTTTGACGTAAGAAACGAAGAACGTGGAAAACCATCGAAAAAGTTTGAAGACAGCGAATTGCAAGTATTATGGATGAGAATGACGCTCAAATGCAAATGTGAAACGAGAAGCCGTCTCTATACGTTTGAAAGCCATGGGAAAGATCCAGAAGATGGGAAAATGGGTTTCACATGAACTGAATGAAAGACTGCATGAAAACCGTAAAACCACTTGCGAAATGCTGCTCGCCAGGTACAAAACTAAGTCATTTCCCCATCGAATTGTGACTGGCGATGAAAAGTGGATACATTTCAGAATTCTAAGCGTAAAAAATTAAGGGTAACTCCAGGCGAACCATCGACATCGACTGCGAGGCCAAATCGCTATGGTGGGAAGACAATGTTCTGTGTTTGGTGGGATCAGAAAGTTGTGATCTATTATGAGTTGGTAAAACCTGGCGAAACCGTTAATATTGAACGCTACCTACAACAAATGATTGATTTGAATCAAGCTCTACGTGAAAAACGACCAGAATATCAGAAAGTGATTTTGCTTCATGATAATGCCACATCACATACAGCAAAACTAACCAAGGAAACGATTGAGACGGTTAGTTGGGAAATACATTCGCAGGCGGCTTACTCACCAGACTTGGCTCCGTCCGATTACTGCTTATTTGTATCGATGGGACACGCACTTGTTGTGCAGCGCTTTACTTCTTACGAAAATGGCTCGATGACTGGTTTGCCTCAAAAGAGCAATAGATTTTTTGGCGTGGCATCCACAAATTGTGAGAAAGGTGGGAATGAAGCCATCTACAATATTAGAGCATAATACTGTTAAATCATATATAGATGTGTCGCATCAGAAATCTTATAGTAATCCAGTTCGAAGATCTATAAAATGGTACCGAAAAGTTGCAATAGAACTTTTTACAAGTACGATGGTAGTCAATGCGCTCATTCTTTATAACAAAACTTTGAATAAAAATATGGATATAACCACATTTAAAGAACATTTAGTAGCTGGATTGTGCAAAGCGCAATATCCAGAATCTCTTATCCGGCCAACTTCTCACAGATTGGAAGAATATGACAAAAGAGGATGTTGTGTTATTTGCTATAACAATTTCTCAGAGAAATACGGTCGACCTCATGCATCTAAACATTGTAAATAGTGTAATACTTGGTGCTCTGGATGTCCTAATAAAAAAATTGTTTCATAAATGGTCTTTTGACAGTTACAATGTAACTTTCAAATTGTCTAATTGTTTGTAAAGCCTTGAATCAACAGTACTTATATAATATGTGTATTAATGTTGATACATATAGGCTATAAGTGAGGAGTAACATCATCGTTGACCTGTGTCAACTGTGTATCTCAGTGGAGGCTCGTGAGGGAGGTTTGGACGCCGCCTCTCCAGCATTTATCACAATAAACAATTTTTCAGAGCAAAACACCATATTTTATTTCCGATCAGTTTCTTTCCTTTAAATAATTTTGCTGGTTCCCCTCCTGTATAGGGTTTCAATAGCACGAAAAGTAAAAACGAGGAAGGGGAAAACAAAAAAATCTTCAGCAGCACTAGGTTCTTCTACGCCCCCCACTTTAAAAACCCACAAGCCGCCACGGATGTATATTAAACATGCCAATAAATGACAAGTGAAACGTCAAAAAAAATATCCAGATTTTTCTTACTTTTTGCGTAAAGAAGTTTAAAAACAACTTGCCTTAAAAAAAGGTTTGGACGTATATCTTTTTTCGATATAAGTTCAGGTGTTAAAGTGTTAAAGAGCAAATGACATGAAAGTAAATGTATTATGGTGGGAAAGTAAATGTATTATGTTTCGTTTAAGTTCAACAGTTAAGTTCGGGGTTTATTTCTGTAAACCATCCATTTAACACAATCCCGCAAAACATAATCAAAGAACGTGAGATCGTATGATCTTGGTGACAAGTTGACATTACCATTTCGCGAAATCTCGTGTCCAGAAAATTTTTCTTGCAATAAATCAATTGTCTGGCGAGATGTGTGATAAGTCGCACCGTCTCGTTGAAAAAAAAACATTTCATATATTTACATTTATCAATACAGATATTCTGTTAGCATATTCCTATAGCGTTTATCAAAGAAATAAGGTCCATTCAGCTCGAAAATCGTACCAAAAAGAGACTTTCTGAGAATTAAGAGATAATTTCTGAATCACTTGAGGATTTTCATCAGCTCAAATCCTCCAATTAGGTGTGTTCGTAAACCTATTAAGCCAAAACTGCGCTTCGTAGGAAAAGATTATTTTTCCCCAAAATTGGGTCTCCACTAAACGAAGCCAAGGGGGACTTTTGAACGACTTATTTCAAAATAAAATAAAAACCGGATTATCACTTGTAGTTATCATTGTACCCTATTTTAGAGTTCTGACACTTATTGAACAACCCTTTATTAGAGATATCTAAATGTGAATTTGAACAAAATTGTGAATTATTTTATTCACAATCATTAATATTATATAATCGCCTTCTTGATCAATAAGTTCTTGTCATCAAGTTGTCAGATTTCTGATTTTGTACTTATAGGACGAAGGTGGCTTTGGTCAAGAACAGATCAGCTCAAAAAATCTTTATAACGACTTTTCCATTGACACCAAATCGCATTGAAATTACTTGAACGCGTTTTGTTAACCAATGTAGTATCATCAGGACGTGATTAATTCTAAGCTTTGCCCATAATTAAACCCGGGTTCTAACCACTTCTTGATGATGCTAACTTGATCTGCGGAACGCGCGACCTTTAATTTTAATTCGCTGTAGTGTTAGTCGAAAATTATTAGGAAGTTTACATTTCACATACATACAAGTTGATATGCTTTTACACATCGGTCAATGAGTCGCCGGTCTGACATATATATGACGTTACTTACAAAAAATCCTTACCAGTGGCGGGTTGTGCTAACCTTCAGACGTCATGTGTCAAAATTTCATGACAATCTGTCTACTAGTTTTTGGGTTATTTCGTTGTAAGTGACGCTCCTTTTGTTATTTTCAAAACAATGGAAACAAAGAAATTTCGTGAGTTGATTAAGCATTGCTTTTTGATGAAGAAAAATATCGTTGAAGCAAAACAATGGCTTGATAAATATTACTCTGCCCCAGGAAAATCAACCATAATTGATTGGTGTGCTTAATTCAAAGATGGCCGTACAGGGACCGATGGTGCTGAACGCTCTGGATATCCAAATGAGGCGTTATACCGGAAAACATTAGAACAATTCACATAACAATTCATATAATTATAGTATTAATAATTCTGAGCAATCTTTGGAGCTGTTTATGCGAAATAAAATAATTTTTCATGCCGTATATGACAATGCATGAAACATGGATCCATCACTATACTCCGGAGTCAAAGCGACAGTCAGCTGAGTGGACAGCAGCCGGTGAAAGCCATTCAAAATACAATCATCGGAAGGCAAACTTATCAAAATGGCATCGTGTCACAATTCGTTGACAACGATGGCTAAATTGCATCAATTGCACTTTGAATTGCTTTCTCATCCACTGTATTCTCCAGATCTGGTCCCCAGCGACTATTTCCTGTTCCCAGACCTCAAAAAAAATTCTCGCTAGAAAGAAATTTCGCTCAAATGAAGAGGTAATTGCCGAAACTGAAGGATATTTTGAAGGCAAAGATAAATTGTTCTAAAAAAAGGTATAGAAATGTAAGAAAAGCTTTGGAATGATTATATAGCTCTTCAAGGATAATATATTGATTAATAAAGTCGAAAATTGTAAAAAAAAAATGTTTTATTAGTCAGACCGAGGACTTGTGTGTGTGTGTGTGTGGGTGTGAATATATGTGAGGACGTTTCACCGATGTGACCAAATAGAAATAAAAGCAAGACTTGTTAGAAACATGAAAATACATATAAATGAAAGATAAAAATGAAAGACTTGTTAGAAACGAACCTTTTTGAGAATGAGGTTTATTAGATAATACTCAAAAACATAAATCATAAGAGAAACAGAATTAAATGTGTGCAAAAAAACAGTTTCAATGCGATTTCCAAGTTGGTTGGTTTTGGTATAAAATCCCATAGTAGAATTCGCCAGACGAGTTATTATTAGTTGTGGCATAAAATGTCCAGAAAAACAAAGAAGATAGGTCATATTCTTACATTCTCACCTCCATTAGTTATACGATGACACAGTAATGATTTGAAGATATATTCCTTAAGGGCCTGAGGCTTTGGGTATTTTATATTGAGGCTTGCAGATGCAAAAAGCTTTTTGAAAATCGTCCTTTGTCGATCACACCCAGTTCGGGGACGAAAAGTGGAGTTTCTTTTTAAAAAACTTTTTTTTTTGTTAAGCAGGATGCTGGATAACCAATTTATTCTTATGAGCTATCCTATGAAAAGGTTTTTAAAAACCTTTGATTTAAATCCTAATAAGTCTTCGGAAGAACGTCGAAAACATTTATATAGCTGCTGAGTCGACGGTGAATATCGACGAATAACACTTCTAACTAATCTAAAATGATCAATTCTTCTATTAGAACCTTTGGAGTGAAACACTAAACTTGAAGAGATTTACCACTAAACACCAAAACACTTTTTTGAACTGTTCGACGCACGTTTCGCTAACCATGTTAGCATCATCAGAAGATGATTTAATCTCTCCTGATGATGCTCTCCTCCTTCTCCTGATGATGCTAACATGGTTAGCGAAACGTGCGTCGAGCAAAGACCATAGTCTAATAAAGACGCACCAACAAATCATACCTCTACTTCCTTGTTGTGTGCCCTGAGCCCTATAATACGTACATTATAATATGAGGAACGCAGCTAACGGAGGAGAGTAAGGGCGTACGCCTGAACCATCTAAATCCTGGAACCGATTGACTAAGATATGATAACCCCTAACTAACTCGGGAACGAAATATGGACATGAGGTTTGGTATATCAACTAGGAGTTCTAAGTAATAGTCGCAACCGGATGTGATGGTTAGGTACAGAAACTCTGGAAAAAACTAGATATCAAATATATTATATGTAATAATATATTGTAGCGGATATGATAAAAATCACGAAATTGGGTGTTATATTTCAGTGTATTAGCAAAAACCTTAGGATAATGAGTATAATGTTTCCACGTGAAAAAACATTTATTCGGGAACATGGGTGGAACATGAGAAACGCTGCTGGGCATACCAGATACCAGATAAATATCTATCGATGATATTTCTCTTCACAATTTCTCTTATTCTTTTCTTTTTGTGCCTGTGGGTTTTTGTATGCATATTAGTCTTAGCGGAGCTTCTATTCTCCGCATTTTTGTATTCTTCGACGTTACATTCGCTTATTTTGTTTTTCCCTTTATTTTGAACCTTATCTACCTCGTAACTTTATATATTATAGATTTTATTGTTACCTATCTGTCATACACTTGCTGTACTACCGCTCTATAAGTCTCTGGTTTATCTGCTATCTGCTATCCTGCTTCATTCTATGTTTGGATTTCTTAGCACTTTCGTCTGTTATTAATCTTTCCATCTCGTATTTTTTTTGTCTTGATTCAGGTTTTTTTGTCGGTGATACAAATCCGTTGTCGTATTTTCGTTACTAACATTGACAGTTGTCCGTCTCGGATAGTTGTCCTCTATAGCTTCTGATATACACTTGATTTGCTATCTATCATGATATGATCTATTTCGTTTAGTGTATGTTCGTCAGATGAAACCCATGCTTCCTTAGGGATAGATTCCATGTGTTTATGTTGTAACTTTGTAATCATTGCCTTCAGGTATTGCTATTTTCCCATTTTGATTTGTGTTATTATGTAAACTACACTTGTGTACTCCCGGGATATAATTCGATCCTTTTCTAATTTATGGTCATTGAAATCCGCTAAAACTAACTTTATCTCGCTCGCCAACAACATATAAAATTCTTCCTCTGCTTTGGCTTCTCTTGGTGCATGTATAGAAAACGTTGGAATCTTTTGAAATTTTTCTCTTGTTTTTATGTAGCAGATCTTCTCAATCACAGGCATAAAACCTATTACACTTGACTTTTTACAGTTTATTTTTTTCTATAATGAACCCCCATCCAAATTCATATTTCTTGTCATGTCCGCTTAACTATTATTACTACATATCTTTTAAATTCATAGCTTCCAAACTAAGATGACTAGTTTAAATTTTATGGTAAAAAGATTAATTAATTTTCCTTTAAATAAAGATGATTATATATAGAAAATTATTGAAAGAATCTTCGAAAACGAATCTTTCAAAACGATCGGAAATCTTTCAAAACAATCGGAACACAAAGAAATTCATGGTAATACCATTTGATGCCCAATTAACAAGAGGACTAGACAAAATTTTGAAAAAAGTGGACATTAAGGTTGTGTATAAACCATATAATAAATTTAGAGAAGTCCCAGGTAATCCAAAGGATAAAGTAGACCAACATGACAAGTCGGGGATTTACGAAATTAGCTGTCAAGACTGTGATCGAAGGTATATTGAGCAAACAAAAAGATCCATATTGACAAGATATAAAGAACATATTGCCCACATTAGGGATGGGAGAAATGAAAAATCTTGTGTTGCCCAACATTCAGTCGAACACGACCACAGTATAGATATTAGTAATTTAAGACTAATTAAAAGTGTTAATAATAATAGGGCTTTGGATGCATATGAAAGTATTTAAATAGAAAAATGTAAGAAAATCATAAACCGAGATAAAGGACCGATTCCTTTCAGTCAACTTTTTCAATTATTAATGTAAGGCTTAGTACAATTCACGGTTTATGATTTTTATACGCTTCCTTAGGTATGGTTTTCATATAAATAGAACATAGTTTAGTTTTAGAATTAGATTAAATCATCTCCTGATGATGCTAACATGGTTAGCGAAACGTGCGTCGAGCAGTTCAAAAAAGCCTTTTGGTGTTTAGTGGTAAATCTCGTAAGTTTAGTATCTTGTGTTTTATTTGTCTGGCTGAGAACTTTTCGTACAGGCTGTAATTATTCTCGTACAACCTAAAAGATGTGGAGTAAAAATTAAAGGAGAAACTGTGGTCACTACATATACCGGAACAGATTTTACATTAGTACAACGTCAGAACATATCAAAAATTGCCTCATATACTAGAGACAAGAATTTAAATAATTAAAGATCAATTATGTTCGACATCTACAGACAGACGATAAGGACTTGTCAGAAACTGATCTGCTGATAGCAGCAACTGATATAAATGAGTTGGCATTAAAAAACTTATCAACGGGCATTAAATTATCTCACGAGTTGAGAATAAAAACATATTTCTATATTATAGATAATATTATATATATTTCTTATAGATAATGATCTTCTACTGAAGACAAGTAAAATGTTTAAAAGATAAATGGATGAAGCAATGAAAAGCTGTTTAGATGAGTATAGAATGCCCCGTAAATGATTAAATAAACAATATATACAGTTCTTTTAATATTAATGGCATAATTAAGATGCGAGAATATTGTTTCACAGACAGATGTTGCTTTTGATTGTAATCTTCTGTTTTTCATTTTAAAGGAGCTACTTTTTCAAAAATGCTTTTGTTCATTACCTATTACAATTGGTTTAATTCTTCTATTGGAACTTTGGTGTCAAACACTAAACTCGAAGAGATTTACCGCTAAACACCAAATTACATTTTTTATTAAACTTTGCTTCGTCCCGGTTTCACTAACAACGTTAGCATCATCAGGACATGATTCAATCTAATTCAGATAATGTTATATTTATATGATAGCCATAACTAGTGGAGGGTTTAAAAATAATGAACCGTGTAGTAAATCAAGCGTTACATTAATAATTCAAAAAGTTAACTGAATGGAATAGGTCCTTATCCCTGTTCGTGGTTTTCTGGCCTTTTGCTGTTTGAATGCTTTTATGTGCATCCAAGCCTTATTATTAATTACCATTTTAACAAATTTTAAGTTATTATATTTAAATTATTGTCATGCTTGAGAGCATGTTGAGCAACACAAGATTTCTTATTTCGCCCATATTTAATGTGGGCTGTATAGTCTTTATATCTGGATAATATGGATCTTTTAGTTTGCCCAACATACCTTCGATCACAATCTTGACAACGAATTTCATAAATTTGATTTTTTATATTGGTGTATTTTATTCTTTGGATTATCCAGAATTTCTCTTAACTTATAATGTAGTTTTTTTTCAGTTAGTAGAAATAAAAAAATTGGTTGCATTTTGATATCTTTAGGAAAGACTCCACCACTTCGATACATTCGAGCTTCAAATCAAAGTTTCTGTAACAAAATTGCTAGTTTAAACTTTATGGTAGATAGATTAAGTGGACACTGAGGTAGTATACAAATCATATAAGTTAAGAGAAATCCTGGGCAATTCAAAGGATAAAGTAGACCAATATGATGCATCAAGATTGTGATGGAAGGTATGTTGGGGGAAAATTAAAAGATCTATATTAACCAGATATAAAGAACATATTGCCCACATTAAATATGGGCGAATTTTGTGTTACAAGTATGACAATAGTATAAATATTAATTTATATAATGCCTTGAGATCGTTCGGTGTCAGGCGTGTAGAATTGAGGTTGTCTTCTATACATCTATCTCAATTTTTTCCTACCTTGTGTCAGTTCCTTAATTTCTTTCTATATTATGCCTCTTTTTCTAGCCACCTCCCTAATCCCACCGTTCCATGCTCTTCTTGGCCTTCCCTTGCATTCGTGCTTCGTACACTCTCTTTGTGAGTCTGTTTTCCAGCATGTGACCCTCATGTCCGAACCACCTTAGTTGTTCTTCTGCTATTTTATCATTTATTAGTTCAATCTGTAGGTTTTCTCTAATTATATGATTATGTCTCTTTTTATTTTGTTCTCTATTTTCTCCAGAAACCTCATTTCCATGCATTTATACGTGTCTTGTGTTTTTCTGTTAAAATCCATGTCTCGCTACTGTACGTTACTGTTGGTCGGATTACCTTTTTAATTACTGTTGTTTTCATCTTATTCGGCATTTCTTTTCTTCCAAGGAAATAAATTTCCGCCTTTTCCCTGTCTATCGTTTATTTCTCCTTTCATTCTTTCTTTGCTTTCGACTGTCGATACCAGGTATTTGTATCTTTTCCCTTCTTCTTTGCTTTTCATTTAATTGTATGTTATATTCCTCGTTTTCTTTGGATATTATCATACTTTTTGTCTTTATATATTAATTGTCATGTTAACTTTTGTCATCTCTTCATTCAACATTTCTAAGTTGCGTTGAAGGTTCCTTTCTGTATCCACTACTATGGTCATATCATCTGCATATATTAATTTGGTCAGTTCAATCTGTTCCAATTTCCAGTATCCCAATTTCAATGTTTTCATCCTCCTTCCTTTAACACTTTGTTTACCACAATCGAAAATAACAATGGACTCTGCACATATCCTTGTTTTACTCTGATAGTTGTCATAAATTCATTTGATTACTGATTGTTTGTCCTCACGATGTTCTTGTTATCCCTCTCCATAGCCTTTATTATTTCTACTGTCCTATCTACTTCTCGTTTCTCTAGTATTTTTCATACATTTATCTAGTGGCGGTTGGTTCATGAGGGGAAAACTAAAAACTCTTCGAGTTTAGTATTGTAATTGGATTTTATTCAAATGATGTCGATTCTCATTGGATACTGAACTTGAAGAACTGAAGAACTTTACTACTAAATCACTTTTTTTTAACTGTTCGACGCACGTTTGATATTTTCAACGCATGATATTCGACGCATGATATTTTCAGAAAAAACACCACCAGTCGAGATACATTCCTAACGATTCAAATCATAGGTTCCAAAATAAGATGGCTAGTTTAAATTTTATAGTAAATAGATTAATTAATTTTCCTTTAAATAAAGATAATTATAACAAAGAATTAAAATTAATTAGGGAGGTATCTGAAGTGAATGGTTATTATAAGAACATTGTAGATAAATTAATTAGAAAACATAAGTTCAGAAAATTATTGAAAGAATCTTCGACTTTTTAAAAGGATCAAAATACAAAGAAATTTATGGTAATACTATTTAATGGTATTAAAGATGGCTAGACAAAATTTTGAAAAAGTGGACATTAAGGTTGTGTAGAAACCATATAATAAATTAAGAGCAGTTCTGGGTAATCCAAAGGATAAAACAAAGCTACATGAAAAGTCGGGGATTTACGAAATTAGTTGTCGACTGTGATCGAAGGTATATTGGGCAAACAAAAAGATCCATATTGACAAGATATAAAGAACATATTGCCCACATTAGATATGGGAGAAATGAAAAATCTTGGGTTGCCCAACATGCAATCGAACTATAGATATTAGTAATTTAAGAGTAATTAAAAGTGTTAATAATAATAGGGCTTTGGATGCATATAAAAGCATTCAAATAGACAAATGTAAGACAATTATGGACCGAGATAAAGGGCCTATCCCGTTCAGTCAACTTTTTCAATTATTAATGTAAGGCTTAGTAAACTTCACGGTTTAAGATTTTTACACGCTTCGTTAGGTAACATGGTTAGCGAAACGTGCGTCGAGCAGTTAAAAAAAAGTGATTTGGTGTTTAGTGGTAAATCACTTCAAGTTTAGTATTTCACACCAAAGGTTCCAATAGAAGAATTGATCTCATTTAACTACCCATAAATATGTGTACGGAATGATTGAATTTAACATTGGTAAACAATCGTTTCATCTCATATTAGTTATAATATGTAGCCATTTTCATGATGACATTGAACGATTAATTTCAAAAACCTTATTGGGACTATCACTTATTTCGTACCGAATTAATTTCATGTCTTGAAAACGGCTGTCGTTTACGTCTCCTTTATGTATGCATTTGCAATTAAGATTTGATCAAAATCTGCAAATATGTCTAAACACGTTTAATTGTGTCCAATAAGTGTCCATCCATTGAATTTGACCTAAAAGAATTGAGTACGTCTCTGGACTACTCTCTCTCCGCTCAACCACTTTTTACCCCCACCACCCTCCAACTGGCTCTTGTAAATAACGCAATATTAATTTAAATTTTGCGCGATTCGCTGACGTTGGCTCAGCTTTGAAAATAATTTGCGAATGTATTCGAGTCGTTCGGTTTATTCCTGCGGGTCTCAAGACGTTTTATTTAATCCATTCTTTGTGGCTGTTTCAAAGATATTCATGCGAATTAAGAAACCTCGCGTTTAAAAGGGAAACGATGATGAAATAAGTTTTCATAAGTCCATTGGCGCGAATCATGTTTAACACAGTGCCGGAGTTACAATTTCTTTATATACTGAAATACTTATAGTTTCCCTTGATACATGGTACAAAACTATTCTCATTCTAAGGTGTGTTCTGGTTTTAAATTATGTTTTGAATGCATCCATTTGTGATATGTTTCTGATTTTTCAAATTGAGCGGTTTTTTTAATTCTTGGATAAAACACAGATTGCGCTGTAAATTTGTCTAGGTCTGGGTCTCATTTCAGAAGTGTAATGTATGACATTTTTAAAAATGGATTCGTACACAATACAACGCCTTAAAATTATTGAATTATTTTATGAAAATGGATGTTTAATAAAAAATGTTTTGAGAACATTACCTGATATTTACGATTTGCACAATTGTCCATCTAAAAGCACTATTAAACAAATTGTTCAAACATTCGGTGGAAGATAAAAGAAGAGTAATATATAGCTGTAGTGGCCATTCATAAGGGCATATTGATTTAAACGTAAAACTGTTGCTGAAGACTCATTCGACATGGCGTATTTTACGAAAGGATTTAGCTCTGAAGACATATAAGGTTCAAATAACACAGGAACTAAAGCCACTTGGATTGCCATTGGATCAAAGAATAAACAGATGATTTTTCTCAAAAAATTCCCTTTTTAAATCAAGCACATTTTGAAATTGGTGGTTATTTTAATAAACAAAATTGCCATATTTGTGGTGAAGAAAATCCACAAAAGATTCATGAGAAACCTTTACGTCGTAAACTAAACGAGTTTGTATTTCTTTCAAAATGCTGATGGTGAAGCTGTAACTGCAAATGGTGTTCGATATCGTGAGATAATAACTGGATTTTAGTTGACTGAACTGTATAATATTGATTTCGAGGGTAAGTTGTTCCAACAGGATGGCGCTACACCTCACTCTGCTACTGAAACAATTGATTTTTTGACATAAATATTTTCTGGACGAGTTATTGCAAGAAATGATAATTGTGAATTGGCCACCAAGATCATGTGATTTGACACCGTTGGACTATTTTTTTACGGTTATGTGAAAACCCAGGTCTATAAGAACAATCCACAAGCGATTCCTGAACAAAAGGATGAAATTAGGAGTGAAGTAGAGTCACGGTTATGCCAAAATGTTATGTAAAATTTTGACAAAATAGTGGATATCTGTGGAGCTGCAAGACGTGGTCATTTGGCAGATATTGCGTTTCGTGTTTTTTGAAATCAATGCAAATTCTGGGTTTTGTTCAAGAATTATTAAAAAAAACCCTCAATTTGAAATACCCTTTATATATAGTATATTTTAAATTTTATTTGATAACGTTTAGGT
Source organism: Cosmopolites sordidus (assembly GCA_031761425.1). Classification (NCBI taxonomy): domain Eukaryota; kingdom Metazoa; phylum Arthropoda; class Insecta; order Coleoptera; family Curculionidae; genus Cosmopolites; species Cosmopolites sordidus. The sequence continues at coordinate 489,446 of JARFXV010000228.1, read as the reverse complement.
ATATTGAGTCTCTTCAACAGTTTAACGTGAGTTCCGAATCACAGTGATTCCATCAGCTATCGATTAATACTGATCAGCATACCTCAAAGGCTGTCAACTTTAAATTTGTATTTGACCATTAGATTTGTTGAAAGTCTACCGCCTGGTACATAGCTTAGTTATTTCCGAGGAAGGTTACCTGTCCATATACTATTTACCTGTCCAACAGTTGATATAAATCGACCTCCACGACAAAATATATTTATCGTTGATAAAATATGTCCTGTAAATCTTTTTTAAGATATGGATTGAAATTCAGAATTGAAAAATTAGAATTAGGGTTTTGAAAAAAAATTGTCATAAATAGAAAGATCATATATAAGTTTTATAACAAAACTATTTTTATTTTTTTCTTTAAAATTAAAAATTTATTGAAATTGAAAATACATTTTCAAATCAAGTACCGATGACGCGCCGACAGTTCCCGAAAAAACACGACCGCGTGTGACGTCACAATGTTTATTGTCCCTCAACATTACAGACAGCTGATACGAATGTTTTAGTTTTAATCAAGTTATTCTTGTTATTATCATCAGTGTATTGATAAATTTATTGAAAATGTCAAATGTAATTAGTTGTCGTGCCGGTCTCGTACCATTTTGTGCAAATACTACAAAAACAACTCCCGAAATGTTTTTGATTGTGCCACATGATGTTAAACATTCAAATCAATAGTTCCAAGCAGCACGAATTATTAATCCTAAAACAGCATCAAATTTTTACAACCACCTGTCATCAAATATATACAAAAAATTAATATTTATAATATTATATTAATTTTTTTGTTTGAGTATATATTACCTGTTGAAGCTACACAATCGTGACATTCAGTGTCTTGAACTTTTCTTAGGTTTTCATTAATAATTAAGGTAATTGTATAAGTTTTACTCAGGTGAGGTATGTTAGGTGTTAATGTTCTGAACATACACACCCTTTCACCGTTCAAATATAATTTTTGGGGTTAAATTGAACATAACCTACAGCTTTATCATCGTAACTTTTGTGTGACAGCCTGTAGATAATTTAATTGTATTTAATACAAATATTTTATTTCTTATTTAAATTTACATTATTATTTTTTAATCGAACTTCAGTTAAATTGGGCCGAATGTAATTTCTGAGAAAATCTGTGACCATAAAAATATCGACACCAGGTATATTATCAGAATTGGCCTTTATGAACCCTTTGTCACTCATTACTAAATTAAATTAGTAACCAACTCACTTTAGTATAATGACGTCACAAACATTTCAGCCAATCGTGGCGCCTTCGTAGTCGCGTGATTTTATTTTAAATTTTATAAATTTTCATTCGCTTGTAATTAATTGCAAACATTTTTTTTTTAGTTTTTCTCATCGATTATCAATATTATTTATGATAAAGTTTTTAAATAAAGTAAAAAATCGATAATTATTTTTTATTCAAATCCCAACTGTTTATCAAAAATGAGTGTTTTTATTCACTAACCAGCTTGGACCATATGATTATTAGGAGGAATGTTCAGTGTGTGAGTTGGATTTTTCACTCAAAGCGAACAACACTTGAAAATGCTAAATGAGATTTTGGCGAAACGTCGTGACTCTCCATAACGGATCGACAATCGGAATGATTTAGGAATATATATAGATTTGAACATTTATACATGTTAGAAAAGAATATGTAAACAAAAAAGGAGAGCTAAAATATTTATCTGGTTAGGTAGACATTTTAAGTTAAAAGTATTTTCAACGCTTAGAACTGCTTCATTAGAAAATCAATGATGATATCAAAAAGACAATTTTAACGGGTTAGAAAAGAAAGTTGTAAAAAGAAGATGAGGATCCTGCAGAAAACTGAAACATTTTACCAAATGGCATTAAATTAAATGAACTTCACAAAACCACTACGAAAAGTTCATTAGACTTGGTTCAATGATTTGAGCTAGTAGAATGGTTCTCGATGCCTTGGAAGCAGTAACTATCATGGAATTAGTAACTTAGTAACTATCAGAATCAGTTTAAGTTGCAAAGCAATGTAACAGCTAAATTTATTTTAGATTTATTTAGCAGTGTAAACATACTTTTTCGTGGTCATCTCGCAAGTGTCCTGGGCTAAATTTTGTGTTTATCTTTAATTCAATGTGCTTTTCCTCTAAAGGTTTTATGACTTTAAAAATGTTTTTTTTTTAAATTTTGCTGAGTGTATTTAAAATAATTGTCAACATAACCGCATACATATTATTATAGATTTATATAAATTAATGTAACTATAACTATATTGTAGATGTGACACAAAAAATGGCAACAATTTTTAGCAATGGTGAAAGGGCTATGGCTATCAAGTTTTGTTTCACTCTTTTTGTCACTCTTCACAGAACGAACGGATCGACACTCGGAATGATTTAGGAATATTATTCATCATCCGTGAAAATATTAAATGCATCATATACATATATATATATATATATATATATATATATATATATATATATATATATATATATATATATATATATATATGACATCTTAGAGTTCTTCAAAATTAAAAGTGGATTGGGACAAGGGGATGGGCTCTCGCCACTCTTATTTCACTGTAATAGATGTGTATCTAGAATACAGGAGTGGCGTGAAAAAAAGTCGGCCCTGAATATTGACCAGCCCATTAAACTGGGGAGAACCAACATCAAAATTGATTGTCTGGCATTTGCTGATGATCTAGCAATTTTGGCTCAAGATATATTAACGGCACAACAACAGATTGAAATCCTAAAAGAAACAGCATGAAAGGTAGGACTCCAGATTTCCTTGAAAAGACTCAATACATGATCTGCAACAGATTAAGAACACCATTTCTAAAAACAAAATATGGTAACATCAGACGAGTCTCTCAATTCAAATATTTGGGTGAAATAATCATGGAAAACGGGTTGGAAAAGGCGGCCAATAAGGGTGGATGTCAAAAAAATGGAAACTGCATTGAGATTTACACAAAATATTTACACAAAATATTAATTTATTAATATAAACAAAAAATGCATATCTAAAAACACAAAACTGAGATATTACAACACAGTTATTACGCCAGAATGTCTATATGGGGCAGAAACGCTCATTTTGAATAGAAAGAGAGACATTGAGGAGATTGAAAAGAAGGAAAGAAAAATCATAAGAAAGATTTTAGGCCCAAACAAATAAATAGCACAACATACACAAATATATATATATATATATATATATATATATATATATATATATATATATATATATATATATATATATATATATATATATATATATATATATATATATATATATATATATATATATATATATATATATATATATATATATATATATATATATATATATATATATATATATATATATATATATATATATATATATATATATATATATATATATATATATATATGCTCACAAGGTAGCGTATACCCGAGGTTCCAGGCAGAATGTTACGAGCGGTCCTGACTGCTACGAGCATTCGCCGTATGATGGCGTGAGTTGTGTGCGATCACGACCCGTCAATAAAATGGCCAGTTAATCTGGTCTGGCCCCGATCGTCTCCCCGAGCTGCTTTCCTTGCGTTCGTCTAGAGCTCGGCTGATGACGGCTGAAAGGCTAGAAACCGGTCCCAAGAGACACGTGACGTCGCATGGTTGACAGTTCGGCGAAGGCGATCGGTGGCACCACGTGGAGAAAGCGTGAAAGATTTCTGTAATATATATATATATATATATATATATATATATATATATATATATATATATATATATATATATATATATATTAATTTCGTTAACTCTCTTCACTCCTCGTATTTTTTCGGTATAATATTAGGTAATATTTGGCTTATTTCGGAACCCCCAACCCCCCCGCCCCCCCTTCGCTACGCCCGTGATATATATATATATATATATATATATATATATATATATATATATATATATATATATATATATATATATATATATAGCGATATGAGGAAAAGAAGACTTAAGTTTTACGGACACATAAAACGGATGAATCCGAATAGGCTAACTAGACAAATAGTCGAATTTTATGAAAATAGGAGTAGAGCTAAAGTACAAAAAATTAAATGGATTGCTGCAATTAAAGAGGACCTAAGATTAGCAAATATTACACAAAGTGAAATTCAGGATAGAGGCTGCTCCAGGCACAAGGTTATCATTTGGGAGGTTGGCCAGAGAGAAAAATGTAGGAAGACTGGAACAACTTGGTTTGACGAAAGAAAAAAAGCTCATAGTGAAAGAATGATAGCAGTATGGGCGCAAAGGAAGGCTAACAACAACAAATGCCTTTAACTGTACTTCGCGTGGTCCACCAGGGCCCATACGTGAATATATATATATATATATATATATATATATATATATATATATATATATATATATATATATATATATATATATATATATATATATATATATATATATATATATATATATATATATATATATATATATATATATATATATATATATATATATATATATATATGTATATATGTATATATATCATCATCAGCCCGTATCGATCCACTGCATGATGAAGGCCTCTTCAGCATGCTTCCAACCTTCACGGTCCTGGGCTTTCCTCTGCCACTCGGGTCCAATATACTTAACAATGTCATCAATCCATCGTGCTTTCGGTCTTCTTCCCGGAACTTTCGATCCAGCGGTCGATGAGCGGTGAGGATTAATACGGCACCTTCCATCTCCTATTTTGCATATCTTACGAGTGACGTCTGTCGCCTTCAAGCCTTTTTTTTTAAATACTGTCTTCAAATAGCCGTAATTTCGCGAATTATTTATGTTTTACTCAGTTTAAATTTTTTGTTCATTATTTCACAGTGGAATCTCTCTAATACTGAAGAAGGATTGTTTATTTGTCGGAGTAAAATTTTGAAGTCGACTAAACCTCGGAGGAGTGGAGTATAATAAGTAAAGAACATGAAAGAAGTTTTCTTAATCAGAAACATAATTCTAATTACGCTTCACATCTGGTAAATGACAACCATCGTTTTAACAGTAATTTTAAAATACTACATGTACAAAACGAAAGCAAAATACTAAACCATCTAGAGAATTTAGAAATAAACCGTCACAAATATACGAAAAACCTTCTGAATGACCAAATAGATCTGAACAAATCTTTTTTTTTTTGAATTTGTGCTGACAGTAAATAGCATCTGTGTGGATTTTGTAAAAAAATTATATTTTATTGTAGAAACTTTTTGTATTTTTACCCATTTTAACATTGAAAATAGTCATTTCTGGAGAAGTTACAATGTTAGCGAAATGCGACAAACTGTTATAATAAAGTGGAAATTCAGACAAACAAGTCTTATTAAATAAACGCAAATACCTTTAATTATATTCTAGTATTAATAAAGGAAAAAATATTCTTCGTTTTCCTTTAAAATACTTTAAAATTCTTGACTAATAACAGGATTGTTTTAGTTCTCCATAGTGTCCACAATTTCTCTTCTAATCTCTGTTACTTTTCCAATATTTTACTTTTCACTTTTCGTATTCTAAATACTGCAAAATCAACTTTAAAATGTTTGACTAAGAATAGGATTGCTGTAGCTTTCAATAATTTTTACATATTTATTTTTAATCTCTATAAGGTTTCGAATCTTTTGTTGTTCTAGTTTTTGAACTGTCCGCTCTGATATCATTTAATGTTCACTAGCAGTTACAGATATAACGGATCATTTTTTAAGTGTTTCTGAACTTCCGATAGGGGTCGCTGTCAAACAAACTGTGGGTTTGCGAGCCTCTAGTGTGAAAATTAATCAGTATAGTTTGGTAAATCATCATGGTATGTTTAACATTAGAGCAAAGCTTGCAAATTGTCGAAATTGATTATCAAAATTAGTGTTCTGTACGCTAAACTTATACAGCACTTTGTGAATTTTATGGTACATTTTATAAACGCCCAACCGAGTGATGTATTCGCCGAATTATCGACAAATTCCGAATGTATTTCACGCTGTCCGATATTAAAACAAAAACAAGACAAAAAACTGTGCATTCCGAAGGAAATATCGCCGCTGTTGCTTGCAGTGTTGATGAAGTTCCGTTCGCAGGAAAATGGGTTTCGTTATTCGACTACGTGGAAAATTTTCTGTAAAGATCTGGCTCCGGTGCCTTACAAGATCCAGCTTGTCCAAGAACTCAAGCGGCAAGGTGAATGGACTCAAAATCAGTTGCAACTTAACCTAGAATTTAACCCAAAAATTTTGTTCAGGGACGAAGCTCATTTTTGGCTATTTGGTTACGTTAATAAACAAAATTGCCGCATTTGGAGTGAAAATAATCCGCAAAAGATCTATCGATTACCCTTGTTTACATAAAAATACACCGTATGGTGCGGATTGTACTTCTGTTTCATCCTTGGGCCGTATTTTTTTAAAAATGAAACCGGAAAGCACATTAGCGTTAATGGGAATCGTTACAGACTGCTGATCAATGATTATTTTATTCCGAATTTGAATGGTATTGGTCTGGACGAGATGGAGGAGGATGGTTCCTACAGGACGGTTCCACATGTTATACAGCCAAGATAACAATCAATTTATTGAGGGAACAATTAGATCAGAAAATTATTTCGAGGAACGGAACTTTTTAATTAGCCACCAAGGTCATCTGATTTAACGCCTTTAACCAGCAACTATTAACGCTTTGGAAGCCAACATAACACGGACAATTGCGGACAAAAGACCCCAATTGCTTGAAATAGTGGTCGAGAATTTAGTCTGTCTAACATTTCTAAAATCGTTTTCAAATATTAATGCTATTGAATGTTATTTGTCATAAAATGAATAGTTTCAAGGTATCTAATTTGGTTGTTGTTTTATTTAAATTAAATGTTTGGTCACACTAAAAAAAATCACCCTGCAAAAATAGTTCTCCGTGTTTAAATGTATCAATATTTTTAAAAATTGATCGATTTTATCAATTGTTGTTTTCAATAAATTTTTATTATTAACGTGAGACCATAACGAACAAAACAAAAAAGGAATTACGCATATCTATCGTTCGAATCGTGAGTTATGGTCTTGAGTTCATACAAAAATCCCAGAATCCAAAGAAAAAAGGACTTCCAGTTTTTCCCGAATTTCCCAAATTTCAAAAATTATCTCCTGATGATGCTAACATGGTTAGCGAAAAGTGCGTCGAGATCTTTAAAAACAATGATTCGGTGTTTAGTTGTAAATCTCTTTGAGTTTAGTGTTTCACACCGAAGGTTCCAATAGAAAAATTGAAATTTTTCTTTCCCTAAAAACTTTATTCGGGCCATTAGGAACATTAAAAAAAATTTGCCGAATCGGTCCAACCGTTCTCAAATGATACTCTTACCAACAAACAGCATTTAAATTTTATTTATATAGGTTATTAATCCTTTTTAATTTGGTTTTAGTAAAACGTAAGTAGTTCTCGTTGCTCAAATATATTAAACTTAACTTTTAAGGGGTTTTTATATGAATAGAATGTTTTACATTTCTTTTTCTTTTTCTTAAATTTTATTTTAATTCGTGATATTTTTTAACCGCCTACTTTTCTATTTTTTTATAAATTTTTTCGATTTAGTTTACTTTTATTGGTGACCAATTTTTTATTATCCTTTTAAATTGTATTTTAATGAAGTAATAGTTTATAAATGAAGTTTTTAGTGAAGTAGTCCTCCGGGTTCAGATAATGATAAGATTTCTTGATATATTTTTCCTTTTTTTGGGGGTTTCGCCATGATCTAAAACTCAAAAATATCAAAAATATCCGTTCTTATGTAAATAAAAGAATCATGGATAAAAAATAAAACAGAGACTAATTTCTTAGTGATTATTTTTCTGTAATAAATTTGCCTCACGAACAAAAATTTAAAAAATGCCACATTTTCTTAAATAAATACAATCTTTTGAAGTTAACGTTTCGGGAAGTCTTTTGCTGTATTCTAAAGAATACAATTAAAAATGTTTAATTATTTCAATACACAATAATCACACAGCAAATCTCACATATATAATTTTTTGGTAGTATGTCACTGCCAGTAAAAAATATTATTGTCTATGTAAGTATCATTGACATATATACAAGTATCATTGACAAGTATATTTACTTACTATCGTTTAGAGTATTATTTAGAAATTAATATAAATTATATTTAGATTCGTTTTGAAAACGGGAAGAGAAGACTTCCCGAAATGTTAAGGTTCAAAAGTTTGTATTTATTTAAGAAAATTTTGTATTTTTAAAATGTTTTTTCGTTAAGCAAATTTATTACAGAAAAAAAAATCACTGAGAAATTAGCCTCCGTTTAGTTTTTTACCCAGTGATTCTTTTCGAAAAACTTAAAATCAGGAAGAATATATGAACACACCAACCATTTAGATAATATTAAAATTTTTTAATGTTGTCAGACACTAAAGACAATTATTTCACAGGTCACTAGATAAGACTTTTCAATAATAGTTGTTTTTTTTGTGAAATTTTCATTGAGGCTGTTGTTTAAGTGTGAAATTGAAAAGAGAATTTGTTTAAGACGATGATTCGAAATGTCAGTCACCGTCATCAGTTAAATTACATAAGCCATAGCAATAAAAACAACTCGTAATAGTCCCGCAACAAATCCATTACATTAGATATTCATACACATATATAAATCGTCGTTCGGTGTACCGAGCCGCAAAACAAAATCAACCTGACACCTAAATTAGACAAATTAAACTGTTGTTTTATGTTCGCGTTCCTAAACTCCCGGCTCGTCGAGCCAATTAATTATTCCCAATTATAATAATTGAACACATCATTACTAATTAAGCCCGAAATCTATTCGATGTCGAAAACAACGGCTCCGTCCCTCACCCGCCAACCAATAATCGACTATAAGTTAAGTGAGAATAAGGACGGTGCGATCGTCGAGAAACGAAACTCCACCTTAACGTTGTTGAGGATGCGTTCGAAATTTTGCCCGATCGGTATTAAAGTAGTTGTGTCTTTGTCTGGTGCGTGGGGAGTGAAAGGTTTGGTTGTGGGTGAGTGAGCGATTCAGACAGACCGGGGAAAAACAATCAAGCGAGCTTCGGCTTCATGGCGGATTCGGAGTAGAGCGAGAATCGCAGCGCGCCATGGAAAACAAGAGAGGGGCGCGTTATTGGTTGCGGGGAGGCACCGCCTATTTGACAGACTTCTATTCAAAACGGGAATATTAGGGAGTATCTTGTAGTCAATAGCCTCCCTACACTGGCATTTTTCCCTTTGTATTAACTTCTTGCATCAGTTTACGATAGGACATCGGCGGATCGGTTGCTGGGGCATCGTTTAACGGCTATTTATTGTTGCTTTACCGGTTTGTGGCGATTTAGGTGCGCGTGATTGTACATTGGACAATCAAAACTTTTCCTTGATTTTGTTTTTTTTTACCGATTTTTCGAATTACCTAGCATGATTTCCGGATATTCTGATCTTGTGTTGCGACGGTGATTAGTTTTGTCTGGTGGTGACTTTGTTTCTTTGGGAAATTCTCAATATGAACAATGAAATAGAAAGTGGCGTTAAAAACTTTGCTGGTATGCTTTTCTTTATTGTTGTCGTAGTTTTATTTTAGGCCTAAAATATACTGACAATTTTTTTTACAAAGGTAATCATCTTTCTGTATTTTTATATAATTTTTCGTATTTTATGTCATGCAGTTCCGTCACCACATCATCTAGTTTCCTATCTTTGCTCCTGCATTTAATTTCTTCTAATGAACATACCAATAATATAAAATTAAAATGTCTCTGGTAAATATATATTTTCCCAGAGATTATTTTCTCTTTCCTTTGTATATTTTATCTGTCTTTAAATTGAACAATACTGTGCCGTAACTAAATAAGAAGAAGAGATGATTATAAAGACTGTTTTTGTTTGAAATTCCTAAACAATGTATTGATTCTAATTTTATTCCTTTGGTTACATCAATTGTTGGGGAAGAAGTTAATTAAAATCATTTATATTTTTAATATTGAATTAATGGAAAAAAAGTAAAAAATACCTTTAAAATGTTTTTGAGAAATATTAATGATGAAGATAAACAGTTAAGATATAAAGTATTTTACTGTCAAAATATCTGATGAATATGTTATGATATTTTAACACAAAATGCGCGCACAATTTATTGTATCGTTTAAATATCCTCTACTAGTAAATAAGAAAATAAATCCGAAATAGATAATAGAAAAAAAAATGAATAAGAGAAATATTAAATGAAATAACTTAATAAGTATATTATTATTTTTTGCCAGAAGTGCAAAAACAATTCATTTTATCTCTTAAATTTATTTTTGTTGTTGTTGGTTTTTAGAATAGTTGTTCAGGAGCATAAAAATTACAATACAAAATAAAAAATTAAGGAAAAGAAAAAAAAGTGGATAAAAAAATTAATTCGTTTTAAAGCTACATTTCAAAATATCTCTCAAAATGCTTTCTAAGTAGACCGTTTTTATTGGACACACCTAAATCTTTTATTTTGTCATTTAAATTCATATTTTATTTCTTACTTACTGTAATTCACGGGCGTAGCCAGGGGGGGGGGGGGGTTTGGGGTTCAAACCTCTCTCTCTCAGTTACCTAGTAATTTAAATTTATTGGTGTTATATTTGTTATTTCAATCAGTGATTTTGGCGTTAAAAATCACATGTTAAATCAATTACTTACCAAATTTTAAGAAGTAAGACTATGCGAGTTGTGTTTCTTTTTGCAGATTTTTCTCCATCGTTTCCCGCCTTACGCTTTTTCCTTTACCTCTATCGATTGTATAGTTTATTTTTGTCTAATTGTTAGTTATTTCTTGATTCTTTTATATTACCATTCCATTTTCTTCTTGGTCTTTTCTTTTAATTTTTCCACTGTATCTATGCTTTAGATATTCTTTTAGGAAGGCTATCATCTTGCTTTCCTCATATATGTTCTAGTCATCTCAGCTATTCCCTAGCTAGTACATTTTTTATAGTGTTTAAATATAATTCTCTTCTAATCGTGCCGTTTTAAACTTTATCCAGACTTGTTTTTTCCTCTAATTTTCTTAAAAATCTCATGTTTATTCCATTTATTTTGATTTGACTTTCTATGCAAGTTTCATCTACATATTTGTCGTTGGATTTTCCAGTTTTTCTTATTTTGTCATTTATTTCTTGATCCATTCTTCCATTTTATTCTATTACTTATAAGGTGTATTTACGGTTGTCAACTTGTTGCATTAATTTTTTCTTTAATTTAATGCTATACGTTTAATTTCTTGTCAAAATGACGATACTTTTCGTTTTATCGGTGTTAATATTTATATTTATGTTTCTTTCCCTCTTTGCCTAGGATTTCTACATTATATAGTACGTTTTCTTCTGTTTTAGTCACAACGACCATATTATTTACATATATTAGTTCACTCAGTTCAATCTCTTATTAGTCTAGACACTAGTCTAGATTCTTCATTACTTGTTCTGACTACGTTTCCATTGTAAATATACATTCTTCAATTCTCAATTCTTCTATTTTCCAATGTATTTCCACAAATATAATTCCTTTTTACTTTATCAAATGCCTTTCTCAGTTCAGTATAACATACAAATTTTTCATTTCTTTACCTAATCGTAAATATTAAATGTATTGTACTATTGAAAGTATTTATTTATTTATTATACTTATTGTATTTATTACTTCTGAACCGCACTTGTGCTTTATTGTTTTTTATATATTTCTCTATAACTTTTTCTAATATTTTCCCTAGAACGCTTGGCACTTATAATTGAGATTGAAAAATTGTTGGGACTGTCATTTTTACAATATTTTCTGCCCCGTTTCTTACAGATAGGTAAATTTTTTCTCATATTCCACTTTTTTGATATTCCCTTTTTTATTATTTCATTCATGATTTTTGTTAATTTTTTAAACTCTCTTTCCTTATATTTAATCATTTCCGGGATGATGCCATTCAGTTTTTTAGTTTAATTAGTCTTGGTACTTTTTCCAGGTACTTTTTAGTCAGGTACTTCTTATTCTCAGTCAGGTACTTTTTATTCTTTGAGGCATTTTGAGTACAAATTTGACAGTGTTTTAAGTAATATCCGACTACCAGCTTTTAGGATTTCGACAGTTACATGGTTCTTTCCTGGAGCTTTACCGTTTTTCATCCATTTAATAGCATTTAGCTAGTTTGCTTTTTCCTCAGGAACCTTATGTTGCATTGCATTTATATGTCTTGTATGAATTTATATTGTTGGTCGGATTACCTTCTTTATCACTGTTATCTTTATCTCCTTCGGTATTTTTGTCCTTCCAAGGAAAGTTGTCTTCATTATGTTAAACATTTTTCTGGTTTTTCCCATTCTATTGTTTATTTCTCCATCAATTTTTAATTTGCTCTTGATTGTCAATCGCAGGTATTTGTAGCTTTTTACTTGTTTCATTAGCTTATCATATAATTGTATATTATGGTTCTTCTTTCTTTGGCTATGATCAAACTCTTTGTCTTGTGTATATATTAATGTTCATGTTTATTTTTGTCAGCTCTTCATTCAAAATTTCTAAGTTTGGTTGAAATTTTTTTCTGCATCCATTTTTTCTTTGGCCATAGTAGTATGGCCATATCATCTGCAAATATCAATTTGGTCACTTGAATCTATTTCAATTTCCAGTGTTCGAATTTCAATGTTTTCATCCACTCCTTGGTGGGGCTCCTTCCCGGTCAAGCAACCAACAAAAATGGTCATTTAGGCGGAGACGCAGGTTGTTGTGTGTTCCACATGAGATTGTGGAACCCAACGGTTGGGTGTGTGATGACACTCAACCGTTACACTCAACCGTTGACACTCAACTATATATATATATATATATATATATATATATATATATATATATATATATATATATATATATATATATATATCCTTTCTAAAAGGTTTGAACACCAAATACGGCAAAATAAATAGGGTCACTCACTAAATACCTGGGCGAGATCCTCCAAGAAGGTTCGATTACAAAAGATGAAGACATACGGCAAGACGCACAATATATACAATTAGGAATGCATATCCACACACACAAAAATAAGACACCACGACACAGTAATCAAACCAGAGGTACTATACGCAAACGAGACTTACACTCCACACAAAAGGAAGGATACAGACTACCATCTAGAAAGACCACAGAGGGAATGTACAATATACGGATCAATATGCGGATATGAGAAAAAGAAAGTTGAAATTCTATTTACATATCAGTAGACTCCCACTGACAAGACTTACCAACAGAATTCTTACATACATACAAGGAATTAAATTAACAGTAAGTCAGAGCTGATCTGGGAAAGGCACAAATGGGCCCGACAGAGATTGAGGATAGAATACAGAAACAAAATACATATGTGGAACGTTGCATCAGAGAGCAAAGTTTCGAGGAGATCGGGGACAAGGTGGACGGAGGAGAGAAAGAGAATCGATGGAGAAAGGATGAGTGAGGTGTGGAGGATCAGAAAGAACACTCGAAAATGAGTCTGAATGCTTTGCGTGATCCAATCGGGTCTATGCGCACCTAATAATAAATATATATATATATATATATATATATATATATATATATATATATATATATATATATATATATATATATATATATATTTATTATTAGGTGCGCATAGATATATATATATATATATATATATATATATATATATATATATATATATATATATATATATATATATATATATATATATATATATATCACGCTTCGCTGTGTGTGTGTCCATCTAGTGGATGGACTACATTTTTTAGTCTGATTTTCGCACTCCGGCGCCGGTTTTTTGAGGCCAACTTTTTATCAAGCCAAATTTTCACTTCTTCTAAAAATGTAAATGTTATTTTGAAAGTCCGTGCTGCATCGATCGAAATAAGTGGCAGTCCAAAGGGGCTACTTAACGGTATTTAACTTTTTCTACCTTTTAAACTAACTTTTTAAAATCTTCAAAAAAGGTTTTTTCTCACTTTATAACATGGGGCCGAGCATTGTCATATTGAAAAATAAGTTTATCGTGTCTTTGGGCATATTCTGATCGTTTTTCCTTCAATGCTCGGTTGAATTTTAGCAATTGTTGTCGGTATCAATCGCAGTAATCGTTTCACTAAATTTTATATACTTCATAATACACAGCTCCCCTACTATCCCATCTAATATACAGCAAAGCCTTCTTTCCATGTATATTACGCACTGGTTGTGGTATTGAAATCTGGCCTGGGTCTACCCATGATTTTTTGAGCTTTGGGTTATCAAAATAGATCCACTTTTCATCACCTGTCACAACTCAATGCAAAAAACCTTTTCTTTTCTGTCTGGCAAGCAAAATTTCACAAGTGGTTTTTCACCTTTCAATATTTCGTTCCTTTAATTCATATGGAACCCATTTTTCTTCCTTCTGGATTCCCAATATGTGTAGACTTTTGGAAATATTGGATAGTGCAACATTCTATGCTTCTGTCAATTGTTTTGACGTATGGGTTAAGTCTTTATCCAATAATGCTTGCAAATCAGCATCTTCAAACTTTTTCTGCTGTCCTGGACGCTTCTTATCTTTTATATTAAAATCACCACTTTTGAAGCATTTAAACCATCGTTCACAAGTTTTAGATCAAGAACAAGTTAGATCGTGTTTGCCATAAGCTTCAACCAACAATCGATAACTTTCAGCAGCCGTTTTCTTCAAATGAAAGAAGTTTATTAAACTTCCCCGCAAACCGTCTTTTTCTGGTACATAATTCGACATATTCAAAGCTATGAAAAACTAGGTTTGTTCAAAGTGACAATTAATAATGAACTTAAATTAGAAAACTCTTTATATAATATTAATAAACAGTATATATCTATAATATAATAAATAAATATAAAATATTTAAAATAACATAGACTTGAAAACCAGATCTCCCCTTCTGATTATTCTTTAATCTCGAAGAAGAATTTACGTGATCGCCATTTCTAGTTCGAAGAAAATAGATCGATAACGTAATGAGGCAATTTTTTGAAACTGTAAGCTAGGTGTTCTCCTTCTACAGAAATTTTGTTTTCTAAACTTGTACTTTGAATAGTGTACTTCGAATTGTCATGAAGATTCTATTTATATTCAGGGTGCGTAACCACAGTTTGGATTAAAGGGAGAAAAAATTTATACAAAATTCTATTTGTCGGAATTTATAATCTTTGAAAAATGGAACCCTCTAGAGTAGATTGCGTCAACAATAAACAATTTGCTTCAAAAGAAAACTTGACATACTAGGCTAATTGAAAAGTTCGCGGAGTTCGCAAGTTTATAGTTGAAAAATTACTTTATTCTTCGGTTCTCCTATTCATTTCTTCCATCTCTGAAGTAATTTTTTGGAAGTCCTTCAAAGTACTCATCTGCGGCTGCAATAACTTCTTCATTTGATGAAAAAGGCTTACAACGTAGGAATTTTTGAGGTTTGGGAATAGATGAAAGTCAGAGTGGGCAGATCTGGTGATTATGGTGGATGTTCGAATAATTCGTAGTGTAACTCCTTCAATTTGGTCATTGCAAGAACACCTCTGTGAGCCGGTGCATTGTCTTGATGAAAAAATCCTTTTTTCTTCACTAAACTAGGTCTTTTCTCACGAATTTTTGCATCCAATTGATCTGAAAGGTTTGAGTAATACAGTCCTGTTATTGTTTTACCGGTAATCAATTAACAAACTGCCTTTTGCTTCCCAAATAATTATTTTTGAACCATTTTGGCTGCTTCGGAGCTGAACAACCGGGCTCAGTCCGGTGCGTTGCGATTTGTTGTCCCAGTTGAGAATCATAGCGGTAAACCTAAGGCTTATCCATAATTGCAAAACGAAGTTTAAAATCAATATTATTTTATCGAAAAAGATCCAAATGCTGGTTAGAAAATTTTACTCGAAGTCCTTTTTGATCAGAGTTTAACAAATGCGGCACCCATCCTGCATATAGCTTTCTCTAGGCCAATATATTTATCATTTCACCATCCTTTAAACCGTTTTTTACAAAGAATTTAATCATTGCACGATTTTCAATATTTTCTATTTGAAAAAATTACACTGATACGTTTACTTTAAGCTGCTGTTTTTATACGAATTAATTAACAGATCGACTTGAAATCTTACAGATATTCATATGAATGATGAAACATCAACATGTAGTAGATTACATAGTTCTTTTACTGCTCTATACGTGTCGCGCCGCGAACTTTTCAATTAGCCTAGTATCTTGCTGCTACATTTTTTATCAAATATACACGCAAGCAAGTAAATGCACCCTCGTTAAACATTTATTGTAGATTTATCGTATACGACTTGTAGCAGTCTGACGCATTAGTGACATCCAGGCAATACCAACTTTGTTATCAGTTTTCATAACAGTTATCCCACCTTTTCCAAAATGGATTCATAAGCTGTTTTGAGAAGCATCGGGGTCTTTGCCTTTCGATCTTTCGAAAGACTCTTTGAACCTCCTTGGGGTTCTTTACAGCCATACATGGACGGTCTTTGGCTATATTCCGAACTCAGTCTTAGCAGTGCGACCAATTATAGATAGTGCCCTTTTTCTACATGCTTACTTACTGTAACAATAAATCAGATCTAGCTCTGAGGTACCATATGGCGCGAAATTGAAATTGAACATTTTGCTCCTAAAAGTTTCGGAAAGTTCTTCGACCTTAATCAACCTTCGACTAAGGTGCATTCACTTTTTAATAGAAAATACCATCAAGGTTATCAAACACCCGACTTTTGATTATTCTGAAATAGGAAAAAACTTATATTATTGTCATTTTTAGTCCCAGAAACAAGTTTGGTAGAAAGTTTTTCACTGAATAATTCCCTGGCACCTAGATACATTTGAGCTAGTGATGATTCTTTGACAACATTTTGATCTATCCAGTTTTTCAAAATAGGCATATTTGAATTCACGGAACTATATATTAGTAGTTAAAAATGAATAATTTTTTGAATTTGGTTCTGGCATTTTGTTTCATGACATTGTTATTTAAAAATAATTTCATGTACTTTGCCACTTAAATCGGTATTTATTTCACCAATAACACGAATAATGTTGGTTTTAAGCTCATTGGTTGTTTGTGGTTTATTGGTGTAAACCAACCCACAATCCCAGAGAAAAAAGTCCAATGGAGTTATATTGCATGATCTTGGTGGGCTGATAATATCGGTATTTCTTGAGATTACACGGTCGTTGACCTTTTCTTTCAATAAATTAATTGTGTCACGAGGTGTATGACATGTTGCACTATTTTGTTGAAACCACGCATCGTCCAGATCAAAATCATCCAATTCATGCCAGAAAAAATGAGTAATCATGTTTCTGAAGCATTCTGTATTGACAGTACGTACTTTCCATTTTTGTTTTCAAATTAGTATGGTCCAATTACACCTCCAGATGATCTTTCAAGAACAGAATGGAGTTTTTTTAGCCCAAATGCGACCATTTTGCTTATTTGACCAAAAATGAGCTTTATCGCTGAAGATGATGTTTCACGAAATAAATGGATCCGTTTCAAGTTGCTCTAAAGCCCAATCTGCAAAATTGAATTTTATACGCCTTAGAACCAAACCTAGACCATGATCAAACCTAGAAATCTTAGGTTTGGTCATCACACTTTGGTTTACCGCGTTGATGTTTTCAGCAAAACGTTAAAATGTTTGATGGATTAGATTCTTTATATCACACACACTACCATTTCACTCGAATTTTTGAATTAAATTACGAACAGTAAGCTCTGTAGGTCGATTATGTTGACCATCGATTTCATTCATTTTTAAGGCGCGCAACGTAGCCTGAATACATTTATTATTTTTGTAATGAATCTGAACAATTTGTATATCTTTACAACTGTATATCTTCTCATGATGATTTGCCAAACAATACTAAACCTAAATGTCAGTTTTGGCGGGAACAAGAAAAAAAATGGATGGTATGGCGTTTTTCCAAAAATATTTTGTACTAGGTTGACAACCATTTATAAGAAATGACCAGCCATAATCAATCATTTATTTTTTTGTGTGATTTATGACTCCACGTCGATATTGTTAGCGCTCTATGTTTGCGAGCCGCTGCATTCTTGTGTTTTATTGTTTCTTGAAGAGTAAAACCAACGATACATTCCAATGATTTCTAATAATTAGTTTCATTACTAGAACTATTTAAAATATAAATAATTAATTTTCAGTTGATACCATACATGTGACGGCGCCAAGTATTCTAAATAAGCCATCACAAACGATGCCTCAAAGGTCACCATTTGCCATCCAAGAGCTCCTGGGGCTTGGGGATTCGCAACATCACAGGTCACCAACAGCTGCGGTATCAGCAATCACACCCAATGTTTATCCACATCAAAAGGTATGTATTAGATTGAGTGATCGTAAATTTTCTCTGTTTAAATCATCTTTATTTTTTTATTTCGCATCTAATTTATAACACATAATTGAATAAAGGGTATTATTAAATAAAGTTTTCGTAGATGAAGCGTGATGATTTATTTAGAATGAAATGAAATACCAATCATTTAATATAAAAAAAAACTTTAGTTGATTGTACTACTATTCTAATTAATATATAGGTTGTGCCATAACTTATCCGCCATAAAGCAACTGATGATAGTAGAGATCAAAATAAATGATACAGAGTGCTGAAAGTGAAACTAAATTTTCGAAAAATTGAGATAATTTAAAAACCGTTGAGATATCAGGTTCAAAAGCAGGGCAGTTTGGTTTTCAAAGGTGACAAATCCGAATTTGGAACCAGTTTGAGTCTAGTTCTTAGAGGGCGCTTGCTATCTACTTTGTGAGGAATTAATTGGCTTATATTTTTTTTACCCTATAAAGCTGGGAATAATTTGACTTCAAAATAGAAAAGAGTTGTAACTCCCACGTAGAAAAGGTACCTTTGGCCAATATCAATATCTCACGCCGTTTGCGAGATATTCGTGTTCGAATATTCCCATTGCACATCTTGTCGATGGTTAAAAAATCTGCAATTCACAAAGTGTGTCTTAAATACGAGGAAAAAAAAAACATTAAGATACCAAAAATACAACGGACTTTATTTAGAATATCAATTTTTGAAATTTACTTCAATAGGTGTTGAAAGTGTCCACCGTTTACCACAATACACTTTCGCAGGCTCTTTGTTCGCTTCACAGTTGAGAAGATATTTTCTTCATTTCTAATAACATTGGCCCCTTGTTGAATTTTTTGTAAAAGTTCATGGCGTATATTGGTTTCATCATTGTAAAATAAAGACTTCATATGGTGCCATTAATAAAAGTTTAACGGATTAATATCTGGGCTACGAGGTGGCCAAGGGAACTCACCACCGCGCTCAATCTATCGATGTGGAAAACGTCGATTTAAGTGATTTCACACTGCAACAGTAAAATGCGGTGGCGCTCGAGTTTGCTTGAACCACATGTCTTGTCTTAAATTTAGAGGTATACCGTCCAAAAGGTATAGTAAATCATTTTCTAAAAACTGAACATATTGAGCTCGATTTAGTCTTTGCGGAAATTCAAATGGGCCGATTAAAAATTTGTCGATAATACCCCACCAAATGTTAATTGAAAATTGGTGCTGCTATTGTCGCTTTCTTTGTAGGTGTGGATTTTCCAAGGTGTAATAATAATTATTTCGCCTGTTAAAAACTCCGCCTCTGGTTAAAGTTGCCTCATCTGTAAACAATATATTTTTCAGGAACATGGGGTCTTTATTTTTATGTAGTAGATTTTGACAACATTCTGATCTAGCCGGCGAATCTTCTGGCAATCAATTAACAGGCGAAAAATGGTAGGGAAACAATTTTTCTCTATGGAGAACTCTTAAAATGGCTGATCTGCTAATTCCTGTAGATTAGTTCCGGATTTTTCGCAATACTAACCAAAATGCCTTGTTCTATCGTTATACGTTTTGGGCATCAACCAAGATTGTTGTAATAAAACGAACCTGTTTCGCCTGATTGAAAATTCTTTAACACATTTGTCGATCTGAGACGACTCTTGTTGGGTAGAGCTCTACATACCTTCTAATTGTAGCGCAACTATTGTAATTTACTTGTACATAAACGCAGAGCATATCCCTTAAATCGCAGTTAGGAAACTGAGTAATTCTGGGCATTTTTTTACAAATTATTTAATACCAACGCAAGATTAGAGATACTTGTTTCCACTTACGTTTAATAGGAGCGACGGAAAACAATGAAAGTTGTTATCTAAACGTAATAATTTATATACAACATTCAAAGTTCACTTTGTAAATTGCACATTTTTCAGTCATCGATTCAGCCAGAATATTCAAACATGAATATCTCGCAAATGACGTAAGATATTGGATCAAGGGTAACTTTTTTACGTGGACATTATGAGTTTTCTCTATTTTGAAGTCAAAATATTCCCAGCTTTATAGGACAAAAAGCGCAAAGTAAACACAAAGTAAAGCACCTTCTAGGAGTGCCCTCTAGGAACCCTAACAAGCGCCCTCTAGAAACTAGGCTCAAGTTAATTCAGATTTGTTGCTTTTGAAAACCCAACTACCCCGATTTTGAACCTGATATCTTCAACGTTTTTAAATTATCTCAATTTTTCGAAAATTTAGTTTCACTTTCAGCACTCTGTATCATTTATTTTGATCTCTACTATCATCAGTTGCTTTATGGCGGATAAGTTGTGGGACACCCTGTATTAAGCTTATTGACAAAATATCAACCCAGGTGTCTTTTAACATTCTATTTAAAACCGGTGGCTTTTCCATCCAGAGATTTCAACAATGATTGGAATACTACATATTAATTGTAGGATGCTGGGCGTGGTTAATGGTGGGTGGAATAAAATTGCTTTTTTTCCAATTCAGTCATTTACAGCAGGGATACCTATGTCTTTTAAAGACCTGTGTCTTAAAGTTTAGAGGATTATGTTTAAACATTTCTAAACCAACGTTGTAGATTGCAAGTATTGAAATGCAACTTTGATGAGCTGTGGAGTTATCCTGCCAACAAGAACTCCCTTTAAAGTTCCGAATAATTACCATCGTGATCTTATCGGCTGAAACAGTGACTTGGTGAGACCATGTATTATCATTTCACATTTCGTATATTTCACTTTCCATTAAGATGGTCGACTCAGGATTCATCCACTATCATAATTTTTTCTAAAAAAATTTTCGGGCCGGTGTTAATTATCGCCATATTTGCCTGAGCAGCTATTTGGCCTATACCCTTTTTAACAATTTGACAGAGTCGTTACCATTTTATGTACCCAATGAGCAAAGATTTTTCAAAACTCAATTCAGGGTTCAATTTTTAACTTTCTACTAAGAACTATATTCTGCTATGTTTTTCAGTAAATGTTCGATCAATGAATATCAATTGAACCCTTTATTTGCTGTTTTTGATACATTTGTACTCTATATATGGTCATAGATTTTCTATTAAATTAAACATCTCGAAATTAATTTTAAATCAGCTTAATGCACTGATGCATATCGCTTTAATTTTAATTTTATTTTAAATCACGAAGACTTCTACATATTAAAATTAACACATTTGTAAATAAATAAGATACACACGTTCATTTTGTGTGTATACCGTGACGTTATTATCTATTGACAAAAAAAAACAACACATTCACTTATATGTACTACAAAAATAAGAATATTGAGTAGGTCACTATGGTCCTTATACGAGGGTTGCTATTTATGTATTCGGAATTGGCAACAATGGTGTTACTAGGCGCCATCTGACATATACATCGTAAAGTTTGATATTGTTGATTTCATACGCACTTAAAACGTTTCGTCAATCGTGGCCGTTGTTTGATCACGGACGAATTTAAAGAAGATCGTCCAAAATCGATTGTTGCGCCAGAAAACATCGATACTATGCGTGAACTGATACAATAAGATCGTCATGTAACACACAGTGAGATTGAAACATCCCTGGACATTAGTATACACAAGATTGTACATGAACATTTAGCTGTGAAGAAGAATTGTGCGGTTTGGATTCCGCATAATTTAAAATCGCTCTAATAAAGGCTCGTGTCGATTGGTGCAAAGAAATGCCCAAAAATATAATTGTAGTTCGTCAAGAGCCAATGTGTATAACATCTACATAAATGATGAATCTTGGATCTATGCGTATGAGCCCGAAAGTAAAGTAAACAGCAGTCAACAGTATGGGTTTCTAAAAATGACCCAAACCGAACAAAAATTGTTCGTGCAAGAAGCACTTTGAAGCAAATGGTCGCCTGTTTTTTTAGAATAAATAGGCATGTTGCTATCATACCACTAGAGAATCGTAGAACAGTCAATTCTGAATGGTACATAACCATTTGTTTGCCAGAAGTCTTTGAAAAAATAACCAGCAACACAGGATCACTCTCCACCATAACAACGCGAGTTTTCACACATCGGACCGAACAACTCCATATTTGACCGATCAAAACATTGAATTGCCGCCATACAGTCCTGATTTGACGCCCAATGATTTCTTTTTGTTTCCGTTCGTGAAGAATAAACTACGTGGTCAACAATTTTATACGCCAGAAGAAGCGGTGATGCATACAAAATACAAGTTTTAGAGATACCTCAATTGGAATGGAAAAGTGCTGTGAAAATTAGTTTAACCGTATGTGAAAATGCATCGCTCATAGCGGAGAATATTTTGAAAAACGATAAAATAAATATTTTTTATTTATTATTCCGGTAGCAACCCTCGTAACATTATGTAACCATGCAAAGCCTGGACTAGCTTATTAGATCTATGTGTTCTGCTGGCAAGGTATTTCAGGCGCGATGTAGATACGTTACGTTTAATTAAAGTTGCTGACGGCCAGGGCAATCGCTCAAGAATTCGACCAAAACGAAAGTTTTGCATTCACATAGAGGAATATAAAGGTAAACTGGCAAACAGTTTAGAATTTGCTATACAATGAGTATATTTTCAGCTCGATTCAAAAACATTTGTTATTTATTTGTGTTGTTCAGAAAAGGGGGCAATATTTGCCCTTTAGTAATGTGGCGAGCCAAGATTAGAATAAGGTTAGATGCCTTCTGAAAGGTTTTCTGCACTTGCCAGTCGTCAATCAGAAGACTTTTTGAGAAATTAAAGCTTAAATAGAAACTAAAGGTTAATGATTATAGATGCACCATTATAGATGCACTCGTTGGGGTTAATCGATAGTTGATGCCCATTGGAAGTGTAGATTCAGTCTCCAACTAGTCTCTAATTCGACGCACAATTACAAATTGTTTTGTTTATTATATCACTTAAAAACAACTGTCATCTCAACAAAGTACAACTGATTCTTCTGCATAAAATAAGAAAAGAAAACCACTATATTTGGAATTTAAACTAAACGTCGTCATGGATTTCGATAAAAAACTAAAAGCTTGTGAATTGGCAAAGAAGTTTGAGCTACCAGAATCGAAAATAAAGAAAAAATTCTCGTAGCTGTGAAAAATGCCCAATCTTTGAATTCAAGCATCATTCGTACACGTCATGGTGTTATCTGTCATCCATTGACAGGGAGCCAAAGATCGATTGATAGTGATGGTTGGCAGGAATGCAGCTGGTGACTATAAGATAAAACCATTCCTAGTTTATCGCTCGTAAAATCCAAGAGTTTTAAAAAATAAATCTAAATCTGGTTTGTCCGTGATTTGGAAGTCAAATTCTAAAGGTTGACAGCCTCCCATTTTTGAGGATTGGTTTGGTCATCACTTCATACTCGAAGTCGAACGTTATTGCCAATCAAAACAAATCCAATTTTAGGTGTTGCTATTAATGCGAGAATGCACCAGGCCATCCTTCTGTTATTCTCACTAATTTTGACCCATGTATGAAAGTTGAATTTTTGCCATATAATAAATTCACCTTGCTTCAACCGATGGACCAGGTTGTCATCAAAACATTTAAAGCTTATTACATGAGACAATCATTTGCACATCTCTATAAAGCTTTGAGGTAAAACAATGAGTTATTTGTTATAGACTTTTGGAAACAATTTAATGTTTTAGATGTAAACATTATTGGAAAATTTTGGGAAGAAATTTCACAAAAAAATTTAAAAGGCGTCTGGAAAAAGCTCTGTCCATTTTTTTGTCACTAGTGAAACTCCGCCAGAATCAGCGCCAGAGCCTGATTAAATTAATCATGTTATAGAAGACGTTGTCGATCTTGCTAGACAATTAAATTTAGAAGTGGATGGTGAGAATCTACGAGAACTGCTAGATTCACATAATCAGGAGCTGAAAGTTGATGAGCTTCAGAAATGTGTTAGCAAAACATTGAAGAACCTGATTCTTTTAACCCAGTACAATCTGAAGATCAAATGACGGTTGCAAATCTGACGGAAGCCCTCAGTTCAATTAAAAAAGGGTTAGCCATTTTAGAAAACATTGACTCCAATAAAGAACGTGTTTCAGTTACAAAAAGGGGAGTAAAAATGTTATTAACGTGCTATGAAGAAATTTTGTTTGTGAATAAAATATCGTTGATCCGTCAGACGACTCTGACTTTATGAAGCCCTCTACATCAAAATAACTTCTGTTTATGTTGCATTAAAATAATATTATAATTTGTTTAATTATTTAAGATTTGAATACACAATTTTCTTCTAAGTTATTGTTTTCTTTAGCCCTTAGTCCCAGTTAAACAAAATGTGTGTGCATTTGCATACGAAATTGTACCCTACTTATGCGAATTCAACTTACACGGTTGTCGTTCGGTCCTATCTATCGCGTAAGTTCGAGGTATTACTATAGTAGGTATTACTATTATTATCAAAAAATCTTATTAAATAATAAGACCTCTATGATCTTAGGATTTAATTATCATTGTGCATACCAACTTTTTTTATTTCAGCATTATCAGCTTCAAACCCCAGCCGGTTTTCATCCGTCAGAGCACGGCTTTACTCATCACCACATGACGATGGCGGCCAGCCGGATGGCTTACTTCAACGCCCAGGCGGCGGTAGCGGCCGCCTTCCTGCCTCACGGTATCGCCGCCGCGGCTCAGATGAATGCAGCGGCTGGAGGCGGTCATGGATCGGCGGCGGCAGTCCTAGGACTGGCCGCCGGACATCAATCACCAGCTGCTGGTTAGTCTTACTTATAATTAGTCTTTAAGGCAGTCGATCTCTATATTTGTTTGTTTTACTCTCTCAAGCTTATCGGGTTTCAATGTGGTCGTGTTACCGCATTGACGTATTCGAGATTTTGTTTATTTTTTGTTTTTTTAGGTCCAGGGTTTGGTATGGAAGTACAGGAAGTTTTATAATTAATTTATGTTAGTTTCTACAATAGTTTTATTGAAATATACGACGATAGAATGAAAAGTCTGATACTTTTCCGAAATATGACGTGTCATTGTAAATATGATTGCCTTTCCAAAAATAGCCTCTTTTCTATTAACACTCTATATATTTTAAATCGATCTAATATATTTTTTTAATAGTCTTCGAAAGTAGATAAGGTCTATATTTCTGCTATCATGAAAAAAGGCGAATTTTCAGTGATGAAGAAACATTAATTTTGTGTGGCTAAACCATTGCGCAAACCGAAGAAAAGTTGGAAAAGTATTAGGGGGACTTTGCTCCTTTATATTTCATAGTTCATAAATGGTTTACTGATTATTAATGTGGTCAAACCAGCACGAGTGACGCTTTGCGTTCAGAATGCCACATGATCGACAAAATCCATGATATCGTGTTGACTGATCACAGAGTGAAAGTTAGATAGATTGTTGATATGGTAATCATCTCGGATAAATATATACAGAACATCAGGCATGAACCACTTCACAACAGTGTTTAGACATGTATAAGCGCAATTTGAAGAATTTTTTGTTACCTCCTGATTGTTGATGAAACTTCGATCCTCGCCGAAACAGATTAGTGGACAGAAAAAGAACAGAAACAGAGGACTACTGTCCAGAGTTCGATAAGTCGTACTCTTTGGAAGGCCTAATAAGGTGGAAACTGGTTGGCTACTCGATCGAAGTGCGTCGAACTAAAATGTGACTTATCGAGCTAAAGGTGAAGAAGTACCTGACCTTTTACTCTATCCTTGTATATTATTCTATTTTATTAGAATATTAATTGTTCTTTTTCAACTTCTTAAAACGTTGGTATATACGGCCTAACAATTTTTTTATTGTGTAGTTGGAAAGGTGTAAAACTGAATTTGAATATTTTTAATGAACTTATTAAAGAGGGAGCTTTAGTTTTTCAGATATAGTACTACATATATTACCTTTTATAACAGATATAAATAATGAAGTAGTCGTACATTCAGAGACCAAAATGGGTTTTTCTAATCCATCTATATTTTTTACCAGGTATGAAAATAAAATAATGTAGACTGGCGACGTAACGTTCGATCTGGCAACAATGCTGGCGTCCCTTTTGGAGGGGTGTCGCGAAAACATCTGATGCATCTTTAGTGCGAGTTTGAATTCCTACAGTTACTTTGTGGTTTATAACATTTTCTTTCGTGAACCGGATTATTTAGTGCGTCCTGAAAATGAATGACAACAATTTTGATTAACGATACATGATCAAGTTTTGTTTCAGAGTTTGGCATGATGTGGCCGACACTTTTACAAAATTCGTCTTCGTCAAGGGCCCAGGTTTTAGGTGGTTTTACGCATGTTTCGAGGGCCCAAACTCGATTGAAAATGAACCTGGCAGCGGAGGGCTTTCAATCGCAAGAAGTGACATAAATGTCCACAGAATTTTGTGCGCTCTGATCGCCGAAAGAATGATAAGGGAATAATTAAATTTGATACACACTACCGTTCATCGTGTAAAGGATATAACGGGGCGTTTGCAAGGAGGAGGGGGGAGGGGTATGATACTGTCTATTTTGTTCCGTTTTACTCATAGTTTGTTCTCTATGCTCCACGTCCTCTCTCATATTAAAGTGTTTGGTTTTATTTTCATTAATTTTGTAATTCTAATTCTGTTCATACGCACTGTTTTGGATCATTTTCAGGTCAAATACCTGATCAATAGTCGATCTGCTCTTTTGAACCTTCCCTCGTATTTTGCCATTTGTGCTTTTATATTCGATTCGTGCTTTAAATATTTCGCTTCTGCTTCTTATAGCTCTACCAGTGTGACGTTGTCAAGCACGAAAGCGAATTAAAAAGACATACAAATATTTAGTTATAAAATAAGGAAAACACATAAAACATCCAGCTGTTAGCGAATAAATAACATTTGTGATAGACAGTTTACGTATCCAAACACTCATGATGATAAAAGCAAGTAATAGAATATTAAAGAAATCCAATATAAGTGAAGCTATTAGCCTCAATCTTTGAACTAGTCTTTTTAGGATTATATTTTTTAATTCTAAATATACCATAAAATATACAAACTTTTTAAGAAATGAATTAAACTTTTCATATTTATATTAATATTAGATTGGACGGCATATGTTGCGTCTCTTGATGTTCAGACTCATTCTGTCAGTTTGTTCAGTCTTTTCATTTTTCTCAGACTCTAATTCTCCCAATTTCTCATTGGACGCAGTCCAAAGAAAAGAAACTACCAAAAAAAAACGACAAGCTTTTCTAGTTGTCAACTCTGGGGAGTAGGAAGATTGCGGATTCGGAGTAATTCGACTAGATGCTCTTGATAATGACTTCAAAGTGGAAGCCGAAACGTTGAGATTTTACGAATGTTCCATTGTCAGGTGTCCCATTAAAGATGGATCGCGGCCGTATCTTGAAAACTATTTATCCCACAGCTTTGGGAAAAAAAAATGTACTAAAAATGATCATGAGAAATTCGCCAAAAATATTTTTAAGCTTCTAAAACGACCGCAAGAGGGCGTGACGAGCTACACATTTTTAAAAATAATTTTTTGTGTGTATTTTCAAGTGTTAACCGAGTAAGAAAAATTCTCAGTTATAATTAGCAAACTGTCTCCTACAACTTTGTTTTATGACATTTTGTCGTAACTTCGCGAATAACGAAGTGAGGGGGAGTTACCTATTTATACCTATTTAGATAAAAAGTCGTCTAATGTCCGTTTGCCTAAACCGATTTTCCTCAATTTGGATTCATTTAAAAGGCAATTGCTGGAACCATCAGAGAATCTGGGAGATAAATTATTTAGTTTATAAATGAAACCGCGAGGTGGCGTTACATTCAACAATAGATTTTTTGAAGTTTTGTTCAGTTTTTTCAAATGGAATGGTACAGCTTTTATTACATGGCTAGAAAGGTAATTTAAAGAGGAATCATCCAGTGAAAACTCGAAATCGATATCTCTGACATGTCAAGAGATATTTCGATTTTTCTGAAAAAATCAGTTATTATTTCACTACTACCTGCATTAAGTTAAAAAAATATTAACCTAATGTTTGCCTTCCTTCACACTTTACCCAGGCTTAGGACTGGTCCAAATTCTTCGTGCCATATTAATTTGGAGCGTGTTTAAAGGCCTCGTTATTCGTAAAAGGCATTGTTAGATATTATTATAATAATTATTAATAATCAATAAATGCAATGTTGAAAATGTAATGCATTTCAAAACTGACAACTGTTACAAGTTAATTTGACTGTTTTTATTTGTTTCCATGGTTCCCTTCTTACACTCTTTGTGTAATGTACCTAAGGATTGCATGCGTTTATTTGGAAACCCGAAAACGCATAATTTCATTCATCCATTCATTTAGTTTAAAAGAAAGAGTAGGTATATTTATTAATGACTGATTTCAATATTCTGTCAAGTAGTATTTAAGCGTCACAAAAGAGAAAATGCAACAATTGGGGAAAGGCATTTCTTCCGCTTATGTAATTAAATTAGAACATATTATCAAGGTCAGGATTAGAACATTTATGATGATTGATACTGAATAGATAATTTTATTTTTTAAATAAAATTGTTGCGGTTGCGATTGCGACCTAACTATTAAGACCAATTTTTAACTTAATATTACGGTAAAAATTAAAACTAACTAATTTTTTTCAGAAAAATCGAAATATCTCTTGACATGTCAGAGATATCGATTTCGGGTTTTCACTGGACGATTCCTCTTTAAATTACCTTTCTTGCCATGTAGTAAAAGCTGTGCCATTCCATTTCAAAAAACTGAACAAAACTTCAAAAAAACTATTGTTGAATGTAACGTCACCTCGCGGTTTCATTTATAAACTAAATTATTTATCTCCCAGATTATCTGATTGTCCCAGCAATTGCCTTTTAAATTAATCCAAATTGAGGAAAATCGGTGAAGGCAAACGGACATTAGACGACTTTTTATCTCAATAGGTAAAACTCCCCCCACCCCTCTATTCGTGAAATTACGACAAAATGTCATAAAACAAAGTTGTAGGAGACAGTTTGCTAATTATAACTGAGAATTTTTCTTATTCGGTTAACACTTGAAAATACACAAAAAAATGATTTTTAAAAATGTTTAGCTCGTCACGCCCTCTTGCGGTCGTTTTAGAAGCTTAAAAATATTTTTGGTGAATTTCTCATGATCATTTTTAGTACAATTTTTTTTTCCCAAAGCTGTGGGATAAATAGTTTTCAAGATACGGCCGCGATCCATCCTTAATGGGACACCTGGTATATATATATATATATATATATATATATATATATATATATATATATATATATATATATATATATATATATATATATATATATCTAATATAGTAGATAATGTTTCTAAATCATTCTGGATGTCGATCCGTTAATTCTGTGAAGAGTCACGACGTTTTGCCAAAATTTCACTTGGCATTTTCAAGTGTTGTCCGCTTCGACTGGACTCGAGTTCGGACTCGAACTCGAACTCTTCAGTAAATAATTCTTTTACCAAAAATACTTTTACACATATTGGCTTCGAATATTTATTCTTATTAATGCTTTTCGATTGATGATTTAGTATATTTCTATTTTTTTCTCGGGTACCCTTAGATTTTTGACCCCTGTAAATCACTTTTTCCTTTCAAATAACAAATGAAAAATCATTAGTTAAATTTAGTACTTTTAAAAAAAGTACTTTTCTTTTTTCCCTGTATATTGATTTCATGCTATTTGACTTAGTATGTTTATAGATTAATATAACGAATAAACCTAATCTTTTTACGGGCAATTTTTAGCGTCATATTTTCGATGTATCCAAAGGAATGCCTGATATAGCGGGGTTCAAGAACGAGACGAGAAAAAGAAAACATACCAACAAACAAAAGTGTGGATAATTAACTGGTCTTACATCTCAAGTAGGGTCGACACTGCTTTTCATCGGACGTTGTTTGCGGTGTAGGATAATTCTTCGCGTGAAAAGCAGCAGTAACGACAGCAGCCCATGTCAAGAGAGTGATGGCCGAGGGGGGCGGCGACGTGGCGGAGGCCGTTTCCTGCCTCCGTCCCATTCAATGCTCACCGTCGTCATCGCACCGTTTACTTCTTTCAAATCGTTGAATAGCTGAGGTGTTCGAACATAACCAGGTCGGTCCTGTGGTTCGACTACCTGGAAAGTGCGAACAAGCACTCATAAGGATTAAGGTATTGAGTTGTCGATTAACCTCATGATATTCACAATAATTCTTCGGTTTCTAATAGTTTCGCTGATTTATGTTGTCACCGCGACAGTAATCGCCCGCAAAGTAATAATATATTATTCTGTTTTCATAAGCCTAAGACAATACAACTAACAATAAAACCACATATGACTATGTGGGATTATTTATATAATGTGCTATAAAATATTTAACAAAGTTTTTTCGTTCTTTAACATAAACGAATTTTCTTATGATGTAATGAAATAATTTAATTCAGTAATATTTTATTCTTAATATTTTTTTTCATGGTAATATGGCAATTTCATCAGTCTACTTTCGAAACCTCTTTTATAGTATCATTATTTTTCGATAATGTCAATACATTCAGTCACAATACAGCTTGTCAGTGAGTTTTTGACTTTCGTGTCTTTAGTCCACCTCTCTTTTTGTTACCTACTATTCGTCCCTCCATAATTCTCCTTGGATTCGGCTTTCTGTTATTTTCACCACTTGTATCACTCATCTGAGTCACTAAATCTTCACATAGTTTACAATATCCAGATCTTTGTATAATTGCTAGAGTTTGAAGTTATACCTAATACTCAAATATCCATTGTCATGCATAGCAACAAAAATTCTTTTGAGTACTTTTCTTTCAAATACTGCAAGCATCATTTGTTTTCCTGGTGAGGATCCATCTCTCGCAACCATAAGTGAGTATCGGCTGAACGGTTGTATAATAGGTATTGACTTTAGAGTTCCTTTTATAAGTTAAAATCTTAGGTCAGGCTGCAGGGAGTAAGCTGATTTGTTACCTATTATTATATGATTTCTGATTGAACAGCATCACAGGTGATGCTGTTTTCTTCATCTAGTTTGCTTCCAATCAGTTCTGTCCTTTTCTTGGATTACTTTTCTTTTGATTATTCATTTTTGCTTTGTTTATGTTTTTTTGGACCGGCTCTTTCACTTTTCACCTTCATTTCATTCTAGATCTCTCTGTTTATTCTGTATTTGTTTTTCTTTATTTATTACTACACCATTTATGTCTTTGTCTGTTTCCTTGATGACTTTGTTTAATAACTAAACTTAATAACTAACTAAATAACTAAACAGGATTAGTGCCATTCTATCCCCTTGTCGCAAATCTTTTCAGATCTCAATTTCTACCATAGTGTGTTATTAATATTTTAAGTAATGTCGGAATGATTGTGGCGTGTTCATATATTTTTTTTCCTTTATTTGGGTTTTACGCCACTATCTAAAACTCAAAAAATATCAAAAATACCTGTTCTTATGTAAAGAAAGAATCACTGGGTAAAAACAAAAAAACCAAACGGAGACAAATTTCTCAGTGATTCTTTTTTGTAATAAATTTGCCTAACGAACAAAATTTTAAAGATATAAAAATGTTATAAAAAACTTTTACAAACTTTTAACGTTAACGTTTAGGAGGGTACTCTCCGCCCGTTTTCAAAACTAAACTAAAAAATAAATTATATTAATTTGTAATATATAAAGTAACGAGTGAAAGTAAATATATTTTCTTGTATATGTCAACGATACCTACATTGACAACAATAGATTTTCATGACAGTGACATACTACCAAAAAATATATATAGATAATGTTTACTGTGTGATTGTTTATTATACTGATTGTGTATTCAAATATTTAAATGTGTTTAATTGAATTCTTAAGAATCGGGAACCATATTGAATTTAAATCTACCGAAGGCATAGCAATACAGTTAATCTTCTGTATTTTGTTACTGATTCTTTTAATACCATTTTGGAATTAATTGCAAGAGTGGCCTCTTGCCACTCTTGCAGCCATCTGCTCATTATTCCAGACGATGACTTTTAATGCTATACTAATGAATGTATTAATATAATTATTTGCCTCAAACCATCAATACTTTTGAAGGTGTGCTGTCTAACTCTGTAGTTTTGTTGCTACTGAGTTCCATTAAACTTTCCACCACCTCCTGCAACGGAGGTAATTCCACGAGGACTTCATTCAGACTTGTAACGCACCATTTTGACCTTATTTGGTGATTCCTATTTTCAGCGTTTCATAATATGTTGTACATCATTTTAGAAGGGTGTCCATATTAGTAATTATTTGTCATCCGCCTCTTTGATCAAAGTCTCCCTGACGTGATTAAAGTCTCTCTGGGTGCACGCTTATTATTGTCTTAATGTTCTGGTAACATTTTCTTGTCTCTTGTTTGTTATATGCTTCTTGAATTTCCCTTATTCCCTTTCAGTAGCTCGCGATTTGTCTGCTTGAATATACGTTTCTTAATCTCTTACATACGTTTCTTAATCTCTTACATTCATAGTCGTACCATTCACTTTTCTGTTATTTCCCTTCATTTTAGGCCCCAATTGTCTCTTCAGTAACTTTTTTCATTACAGATTTTATTGTTGCTGATCTGTCGTCGATCGCTCTGCATGTCTCTAGTTACTCAAACTCCTGCTTCATTCTACATTTGTACTTCTTCCTAGCGCTTTCGTCTGTTGTTAATCTTTCATTTTTGTTTTTTTTTTCTTGCTTTCTGTGTATTTGTTGGTGACATATCCTTAGTAGTATTTTTCTTACTACCAGGTAGTGATCCAACTCTGGGGATGTTTCTCTATAGCTTTTCATATTTTCCTTTTAAACATACCAATTATTCGATAACAAACTCGAGCACCAGCACCGGTGCTTTCCTCTCTCATATTCCTTAATGTTAACTTATATGAATTGTCAATTAAAAAGGCCGAAATACTTATGCTTTCTGGACAAGTCGAGAAAGTACCGAAAGTTTTTTGTTTAATCGAGTTTGCCATTATTAACTTTATTAAATCTATCATATTAGTGTGAAGTGGATAGTCCATGTAAGGAAGTGTTTACATAATAGATCGTCCATCTGTGGTATATATTAAAAACTAGCAGAATCCGGCAGACGTTGTCCTGCCAGTATATATGTATTTACGTCTATATATCTACAATGGATGGTCTGTATGTAATATAGAATATATCAATATGTCAGTATATTATCAATATACTCATATTGATAATATTCTATTATTTTTATTAGTATAAATTGATGATAAATTATATTTATTAGGGTTTTTTTTAAAACCCTGGTATTGGTTCAATTTACGAAACCGGTGTCCTGAAATGAATCGTGACTAAAGAACAAGCAGAATCAACTTGCTGTGAAGTACCATTAGAATAACTGGTAGGTTGAATGTGAAGTAAGATATCCTCTGTGTCAGCCTCAAGTTTGGCAGGTGGCTCTGAAGAGATATTAGCATTCTCTGGGTTTTCATGAACTTGAGGTTTTACGGCAGTTGATCGGGTAAATAAGTGGTCCCCGAACCTATTACCGTTGAATGGCCAAATTCCAGCTCGTTTAAAGGCGTTTTCCGCAATACCGATAGTAGCAGCTTTTCCATATGCCCCACTCATTAATTCGGACACGTTATAAACTGTTATCGTTTGTCCAACGTGTGCTCGTACGAGCCTTGCTCCTGGGCGTAATAGTTTTGCATGGGTTTAAAAAACCCAACATCTAATGGCTGTAAACGGTGGTTAGTATGACCAGATAGTTGCAAAAGATGAATGAAACGCTGACGAGTAAAATCTAGAGCTACAAGATTTTTGCTGTGTGTGGAAGGGCCATCTAGTAACAGAATTACTGGCTTATCTGGACTTGACTGAACCACATGGTGAAAATGTTTCAGCCACTTAAGGAAAAGGTCACTATTTATGTATCCAGATGTCAGATATTTTAACGATACTTCCAGTTGGAGCTTCTCGTGCAAGTTCAGTGGCAAATTTCTTTCGTTTAAAGATCATCATAGGCGGGATATAAAGACCTGCGGCATTGTGGTGTTTAAATCTCTTTCCCCGCTAGCAGTTCCACTCACTTGGCGCTTACCATTTTGATTTGCCACTTTTTGCATTTTTTTCTGCACTGTGGTGTAGCCAGATTCGTCGACGTTATATATTGCATTTGCCGTAATATGGTGTTTGTTAACAAGTTGTTCTAAAATGATGAAAAGTTACATTACCTTTCCTTTTCAAAGCCTTGTGCTCGCTCTAGTGATGTGGATTCTGGCTGACGTACTGATAAGTTCGGGTGTCTCCGCATAAATGCATAAAACCATTTCTTGCCAGCAACTTTGTTCTCTTTATTAAATTAATGCCATAGTTGGTATTTTTCCGCCAACTGAAATACAAGATGTCTATTTCTTATAGTGAAACTATAAAGCATTTCTTCAAATTGAATAATGTGCTGAACTAGTGCGTTTTCAGTTTCATTTGAAAAAACACAGGTAGTTTTCTTGACATTTCCAGTGGCATGTTTATTGGTTTCTCTAATGTATCTTAAAAGGGTAGACTTATTAATGTTGTACCGCCGGGGGCATTTGTTCAATCCTACACCTTCCTCTTTATATGTCAGAATGGTCATGGCCATATCAACTTCCGTCCAAAGGCCATATTTACCTCTCTTTGGCATTTTCAAGGTTTGCCTGAAACAAGTAGCATAAATTCAACCGGTTCAATTTCCGGAATGTAAATGGGTTCAATTTGGGAACCACGGATCAATTCGTTTACAGTTAACCACATTTATATAAAAGTAATAATTCAAGATTTAAAATGGGTGAAAATGTTGCTAACGGTGTATCCCTAATACGTACAATATATAAACTACTTACCGGTACTAATATAAAAAAATTACTTTAGGAAAACTCAAGAACAACTACAAGAAACATGCGTAAAACGTGTTAAATGCCGACTGCCGATTCCTTTGAAATTCGGTAGAGGGAGATAATTCTCGATAGGCTTTGTACCCTCATTGCAAGATGGCTCCAGGTTGTAAAATGTAGAAAATACCTGGGTGGTTCGATTTAGATGTGGGTTCAAAATAGGCAACACTTCCTTATTGATTGCATTTTTTCCAAAGACACCAAAATAATCTTTTCGACACACCACTGATAACTCAATATTCTTTTTCGTTAAAACAAGAAAATGCAATGAAATCAGTTCCTAAAATGCCACACTTCTTTTTAATGGATTGGTTGCAGGAACTTTAAGCCATGCAAGTTATTCAGTTTCAATAGGGCATTGCTTGTTGTGCTTCAACCACCAGAAAAGCGTTACTTTAAAAGCAAGAATGCCGATAGGCAGATGATGGTTCTGGGAGATCCAGTTTTTAGAAAAATGTCGAAAGAAGCCAACGAAGAAGAACAAATGAGGATGTGTGAACTACAGACTAAACCCAGGATGTTGATTGCAATTATTTGGTTTGAACAGGGCACTGCTTATATTACTAACTACCAGAAAAGCGTTAGCTCAAAAGCACGAATGTCTTTCAGAACTGCCTCGAGAGGAGTCCAGGAAGAGACCAATTATGCCAAAAAGATGTAAAACTAAAAGATTCAAACCTTACAGACTGTGAAAATTGTGTGTGTGAAAAACAATTATTCATTTATATTTAAAATAAAAACTCATCCAGTAATTTTTCTCAAAACCTAGGCCACTGCTAAAAAGTAAATATTTCTTTTGAAAAGATTATTCGTACTACATCAATATCTATTTACACTTGATTTATTATTATACGGTTCATTGACCACATCTTCATATATAAGGCGGTCCTTAAATCCACTGAACCTTTATTATCTTAACTACGTACGGTTAGTTTGAAGTAAATAAAACAACAAAAATATACTTACATGAAATTTAATATCTATATATTCATCGCAAAAATTACGACATATTTATAAAGTTCTTAACTTTAAATGAAATGGTTAAATTAATTTCGTTAACTCTCTTCACTCCTCGTATCTTTTCGGTATAATATTAGGTAATATTTGGCTTATTTCGGGGGGGTTTGAACCCCCCGAATATTCTAGGCATTTGTCTGGACTGGCAGTTTTCCGATATCTAAAATAATAACACCAGACAAATATATAATTAACCATTAGCTTTTTTTGTGGACTATTATTATTTCCAATTTTAGTATGTGTATTATATCCAAAATTTTAGTTGGATCTTTAATTTTTAAAAATTAAATCGCATAATAGTTGTATTTCTGATCATATATTCCAATAAGAGTATAAGAATTTTGAAACGTAATAGCAGTCACACTGTTTGAAATGCAAATGTCTCTCATAAACTGTCATCTTCAGTACATTGTGTGAATTCACCATGGAAATATACACTATTCAACAGCTTGCAGAAATTGAAAGTTGGAAGGGGATCCCACTTTAGGGAAAAATAATCTTTTCCGACGAAGCGCATTTCTAGGTTAATGGGTTTGTGAACAAACATAACTGCGAGATTTGGACCGGTGAAAAAAATCCTCGTGTTTCAGGAATTACATTTTCATCATGATAAAGACACCATTTGGTGCGGTTTTTGAGCTGACGGAGTGATCGGACCTTATTTTTTTGAGGACGATGATGGAAATCATGATGAAGGAATATGGTAAGGAAAGTCTCGTGAAATTGTAAAGTTAATTGGACACCAACCATGCGATCTCACGCCATTGGATTATTTTTTATGAGGCAATGTTAAATATCTGGTTTGCAGAAATAGACCCCGAACAATTCTTAACCCCAAACGAAACATTCAGCCCACCATTGAAAATATATCATATGATACGTGTGAAATAGTAATCGAAAAGTAGTGCCTCCAAAATTCTTCCCACCAGACGAAGCAGAGGAGGACATTATCTTCAAAACATATTGCCATTATTTAAATATTTTTTACGATAAAATAAAAATTACCGAATTATTACTTGTGTGATAGTTATCATTATCACCTCATTTTAAAATTCTGCCACTCATATTGGATAATATATGAGTTTCACCTGAAATAAGACTTAATAAGTCCAGCGTGTGTTCGGCTTTAGGAACATTGGACGTTTTGATGGTTCCAAGAAGAGGCGTTTTAAAATGTGTTGACATCATCTGTTCATCTACATGATCTGATTTTTACTGATCGGGATTATCGCACGATAATCCCGCACGAGAGAGCTAAATGACCGTTGAAAGCCAAATGAGCCAAATGAATGAGGAAAAAATGAGAGCCTTAGAAAAGTATGTCGCAAATGAAAAGTATGTCGCCTGAAATTAGTGAAGTAGTTATGAAAGACACAAAAGTAGTTCGACATTAACGTATTTTCCGTATTATCCTTCCTTTAATGACGTCATACAAATATTATTACATTGTTCTTCTTTTACCGAAATTAATATTATTTACTCAAAATATATGTTTGAGCCGTCTATATATATATATATATATATATATATATATATATATATATATATATATATATATATATATATATATATATATATATATATATATATATACAGTAGGGATCATAAAAACGGAACAGTCTAAAATTTGAAATATTGAAATGTTTATAAAATTGGTATCATGTATTTTTTTGATGGTTTTTTTTTTGTTTGATTGGGAATTTTGTTCTTTATTCGATATTTTAATCGGTTTTTTATTTGATTGAGTGAAAAAAAATGTTATCTGTTTTTTTGTAAAATATGCCAGAAATTGATGTGGTCATAAAAAACGGGACACTTGTAAAAAATGTGTTAAATTGGAGGCTTACCGGGTATACCACGCGGCTGACAGGATCCGATTATATATATATATATATATATATATATATATATATATATATATATATATATATATATATATATATATATATATATATATATGAGTAGGGCAATGAAGCTTTGAGCTATGCCGTCTGGAGTCTATGCTCCTGGGAGGGTCACCCCTGGCGGACAGATCAAGGCAGAGGCCTCAGACTAACATAATCCAAAATCTGCCAACCCGCATTGGACCAGCGTGCCAGATTACGGTCCATACCTTCAACATGGTATTTCAATATGTTGAAATATTACAGTACAACCTCAAAGACGGCCCTCATTCCCCGGCGGCCAAGGGGCAACTACCTATGGCAGCGGGAAGACCTGCCCCAAGGCAGAGGGTGCTAAGAATCACCGGGTTAGATCAGGCTGCCATTGGATTTTTGACATTGCAACGCTAAATATACGGACTATGAAAACAGAGGTCCGATTAACTGTTAATCGAACTGGACAACATACATTGGGATATTATTAGGCTCTGTGAAACACGAAGAAAGGGTGAAGAGGTAATCAAACTGGAACCAACTGGATACGTACTCTACACTCGAGGTACGGAAAATGGCCGATGTGGCGGAATTGGATTCCTCATCAATCGAAAGCTGAGGGACAGTGTGGTAAAATTTGAAAGTACATCCGACCGACTAGCCCAATGCGTCATTCAGCTGAATAAAAAGTTTAGGCTTCAAATCGTCCAAGCTTATGCACCAACTATAAGCCATAGGGATGAGGAAATTGATGAATTTTATGATGATGTGGACCAGCTTTTATACAAGGAGAAATGTAGGTACAAAATCCTCATGGGTGATTTTAATGCCAGAATTATATCCTAGTGGAGGAAGTAACAAATGCTATAGAATCGATGAAAAACGGCAAGGCTCCAGGAAAGAACAGTGTAACTGTCGAAATGTTAAAAGCTGGTGGTCGGACGTTACATAAAACACTGGCAAAATTATACTCAAAATGCTCCAAAGAACAAAAAGTACCTAATTTATGGAAAAATGCAGAAGTGATCCTTTTACATAAAAAAGGAGCACAGGAAGATTTAAAGTCTACCGTCCAATAGTTAAAACTACCGCCCAATAAGCCTCCTATCAGTAATGTACAAAGTTTTCACTAAGATAGTTTCTAAAAGAATATTAAAAGAGAACAAGCAGGATTCAGAAGTGGATTCAGTACAATGGATCACATCCAGGTTGTACAGCAGGTCATAGAAAGGCACAACGAATACACCATGCCACTGGGCATGGCTTTTATCGACTATGAAAAAGCATTTGATTCCATCTCAAAGCATGCGATAACGGATGCACTGCTAAGCCAAGGTGTAGAGAGAGCCTATGTAAACCTATTAGAATCGATATATGATGGAGCTACAGCCACAATTCATCTTGATGATCTTGAAGTGGGAATTAATGTAGAACGAGGTATACGGCAGGGTGACGCAATATTGCCTATTCGTTTCTAGGCTGGTCTTGAAGAAGTATTCCGTAAACTGGACTGGGAACAGGATGGTGTAGGGATCAATGGTACAAACTTGAACCATCTTAGATAACTTCGCCCAGGACAGAAGAATTTCAGTTTTAGGAAGAGATTTAGAGATTATAGACAGCTGTATATATCTTGGGCAGATGATTTCAATGGAGGGGAATATCGCCCGGAAGATGGAACGGCGTGTTAAATGTGGTTGGCAGGCATTTGGTAGGCTCAACATAGTGTTTAAGAGCAGACTCCCACTTTGCCTGAAAAGAAAAGTCTTCGATCAGTGCGTTCTACCCGTTATGACATACGGAAGTGAAACCT
This sequence comes from Cosmopolites sordidus, assembly GCA_031761425.1. Taxonomy (NCBI): domain Eukaryota; kingdom Metazoa; phylum Arthropoda; class Insecta; order Coleoptera; family Curculionidae; genus Cosmopolites; species Cosmopolites sordidus. Next base: position 449,312 of record JARFXV010000228.1, on the reverse strand, counting down.
GGACACTCACATCGCAATCAATTCAAAAACTTCGGGTGGCACAGAGGAGAATGGAAAAATGTATTCTTGGCATTACAAGACGAGACAGAAAGTCCTGCGCATGGATCAGAGAACAAACAAAAGTCTGTGACATCATTGGAATAGTAAAGGAATTAAAATGGAGATGGGCAGGCCATATAGCAAGACGCGCTATATATATATATATATATATATATATATATATATATATATATATATATATATATATATATATATATATATATATATATGTATATGTATAACGCGCTCGCTAACATCATGGCGCCGCCACGTATGATGTGTTAACTGATGAGGAGATTGTGCGAGCGGTAATGTGTGAGGACGATGAACAAGATGAGGACAATAGCGTTGAAGTTCTCGCCTCCGAAAAAGTTGGTAATTCAGAGGCAGTAGGAGCTTCAAACACTGCTTTAAAATGGGCTGAAGATAACGAATTTGATAGCCGCGAAGTTATGTTTCTCTGTCGACTTAGAGACCGGGCTTTTGAAATGAAGTGCGGAAATTATAAACAGAAGAGTATTACAGACTTTTTCAAGAAGAATTAAGTAATGTTTTATTTTAACTTACTGTTTTTCTTACATGGTTGTAATTTGGAACCTTTTTGTCTTTATGCTTTAATTTAAAAATTGATTAAAGAAACTAAGGTTAATAACAAAATAGGTAAATGAAACCCCCTCTAAAAATGATGAAAGCCCTCTAAAAACGAAAGAATAAAGAAACCATCGAAACAACAAATGAAAGTTTTATTCTAGATTTTTATTAATACATATGAAAAAGCACATCGACCAAATGATCACCGTTCTCCAGCTCAAAAACATGCGCTTTTCTCACAGCGTTTTCAAAGACTCTTCTTAGCATTTCAGGAGATATTGTGGAAGTTTTGTTATCTCATGCCGAATGGCCGATGATTGGAGGGTTGTTGTCAGATCCGGTGAGCGGCGTAGATATCTCACATCTCCATTTTAGAATTATTGACCGATTATTTTCAAAAAACAAGGTGACAATTCTAGCTCACTGAGCAATTATGTACATCTCCATATAAAAAGAAAACATTAAAAACTACTAAGAACTCAAAAAGTTTTTAATCCAGTAATCTTTTCTATTCATTCAATATTCTGTTCATTGAACTTATATTTTGAAAGGACTATTTTAAGTTTATTAACCCACTCATGTTAAACATATTTCTTATATGTGACCCCTGGCCTCCTTAATATTCAGTTCATTGATATTCTATTTATTGAATATTGACATGTGTTAAGTACATTCACTAAGATTTAAACAAAATATCTCAATAACCATGTACATTTTCATTAAGGGTTATTAACATCCATAGTACTACTCTTACAAATAAAAAAAATCAGTACAACTGATGATTTCCACATCCATTGACTTCATTAATATTTAGTTCATTGCAATCATATTTTAAAAATATTCTTAATCAATAAGGATTATTAACTAATATAATAAGATTTTTTCCAAAATAGAAAAAAGAAATTTCATGAACTGGATTTTTCAGTATTCAATGCATTGAAATAATCTGTCGAAAGAACCACAGCTTGACTGTCTTAGCCCTCCTTTTTGGCAATTTTATTGGATTTCTAAATATTCAGTTTAATGAGTCATATTTTGGAAGGACTGTAAATTGGATGTTTTACTTCTCGAAAAACTAAACTAATTTGTGTATACACCCTATTATACTTTTTCTAAACATAAAATTATATATCCTTTTCACAACAACACCAGAGCAAATAAGTGTCCAATATATCCACACAAGCGCCAAAATAATGAACAGTTAATAGGAAACATAATTTTTCGCGTTCTAGCCAGCATTATATCCTCTCTCACCCTAAAGAATGTGGTCCCTAATACACTGGTGACACGCAGACAAAGAACGAGGCCCAGCAGGGACTGACGCATAGACCTTAGTCGAAAATCGCCCTTACTATCACTGGTAGTAAAGCCGGGACTCGGTTACCGTACCGATCGGTCGATTTTAAAGTGGAGTGAGAGGAATCGGTATCACGCCAGTTCGTGTGTTGATTAAATAATTCGGAATGTACGGGTTTAACTTTCAACTGGCAATTATATGCTAATTTTTTTATATAGCGGATTATAAAAAAAAAATTGTAGGGCGTGATGGGCAGGCAAAATTTTAATTGATACTTTTATCTGGGATGAATTTTTGAATCAGAATTATAATTTTTTGTTTTTACAATGTTTATTAATGCAAGAATAGTTATAAAAGTGGGAAGTAATCTTTCAAATCCAATTGAAGTCACAATGAAGATAAGGAAGCTCAGTTGAATTTTTGTTCAATTGAACAAAGAATAAAATATATCGAAGAGGTGTACAATAGGCACATTGGTGATTAAAATAATTTATTAAACCGACGACATCACTCTGGTATCAAATGACCTGCAAAGGTACATCATATGGAAGTATCGGAAACTAAACTAGCCAGTTTTTAATTATTGAATAAATTACAGAATTTGTGTTGATTTAAAATAGTTTTTTATATTGATAATTGAAGCATAGTGTATGCCAATTAAACATGAAAGACAATATCTGATAAATGCTCATCTTTTTCAGCTCCACACACGTTCACTCTTTTGTCAACATTTTGGATAACATTGTGGCATAACCGTGGCTTTATCTCACCAATGATTCGAATAATTTGATTCATTAGTTCAGAAATCGATTGTGAATTGTCTTGATAGACATAAGCGATACGGATCGTGGTCGAATTTGCATGGGTGGAAAAAGAAAGTAGGCAAAAATCCAAAAAATCCTTCCGACCCTTAGCGGTAAAAGGGAATCGAATTTTAAAGAAGTTGTAAAAAATGAGTGCTAATATTTTCAACTTTGACATTAAATGACAATATTGTGTAAGTTTTTCTTTTTTTGGTATCAAAACAAATCAAATTTTTTAGTTAAATATACATTAATTAACTAACCAAAGAGTGAATTCCGTTGAATTCGAAATTGAGTATTACAAAAAAATACGACATCCATCATATCAATCACTGAAGTGCGAGAACAGTCTTGATGTCTAACTTCGATATTTTCTCATTTTTAATCAGTCTTGTGTCGTCCATTCCTTTCACAGGTTTGTTCCAATATCTTATTAATTTTCTTAATTATTGCGTTATGACTTCTTTATTGCTCTATTGTCTTAGCTTCGTCCAATGATTCTTCCATCCAAGCCCCCATGGATTCTCTGCGTTTTGGCCCTAAGTTTCGCGTTCTTCCATATAACAAGCCTATTTCTGGTTCTTCCTCCTGCTACCATATTCCCTAAAATTGTTCAAATCCTCCATCCTGTTAACATCATTTACATTGATGGCTCCAAGTCCACACACGGAGTAATTTCGGCTATCGTTCACAATAACCTTACCGGTGACTTTTGTTTTTGCACCTGGAACAGCATCATATATATATACATATATATATATCGAATTGTTCCATTAGAGAGGCGACTTCACATAAGCTGTCCCATCCCACATTTAACTGGCTTATTTACTCTGACTCTTTCAGTTGCTTCTCCTATCCTCGTCTCTGGTTGTTCCCATTCTTCCATTCTTTTCCTTATCCAGGAATCTCAATCCAGAGAGTCGGCAAGGTATTTCTTCTGGACCTCTGGCCTTTCAGGCATTTTGAGTAATGAACGAGTTAACTATTGCGAATTGACCATTTAAACCCCCTTATCTTGCTCCTCTTCCATCCACCGGAATGCTTTCTTTCCTATTTCAATAATTATCCAATATATTGTCCAATTCGAGTAGGATACTCTGGATAACTTCTCCAAGCTATGTCCTTCGAATACAGTCCCTCAACCTCAAAAGAATTGGGTATTGTTACGTGTCATGTGGATATCTAATAAGTTGTCCAGTAGTGGTCGAACTCTTGATCAATTGCCCTGGCTTATTGTAGTTTTAAACGAATTTGAAGCATATGTACCATGCATTTAGCTCACAGATTATACAGGTCAACAAATTTAAACTTTTTTGAGCTAACATTGATGAAAATAGGTGTATATGAAGAATTTTGTAGTCCGAAATCCGAAAATGATAAGCTAATTATTGTAACACGTACAGTTTTTTTGTTACAGGGGGTCGGTGGTGGGAAAAACAAGGAGATGACATATTTTTACTATCTAATATTATAATATTATATTTTGAATATTTACTATGCAAATAGTAATAAACTATTACTATTAGTAATAAACTACTAAAAAAAAAACACTAAACACCAAAACACTTTTCTGAACTGCTCGATGCACGTTTCGCTAACCATGTTAGCATCATCAGAAGATGATTTAATCTGATTTATTATTTAAGATTAAATTAAGATTATTTAAGATTAAATCATCTCCTGATGATGCTAATATGGTTAGCGAAACGTGCGTCGAGCAGTTCAAAAAAGTGTTTTGGTGTTTAGTGGTAAATCTCTTCAAGTTTAGTATTACATGAGATGTCGTACAGTGACAAAATCTTTCACTTTTTCCTCTTGTGTTCCTCTTGTGTCCTCTGTAGCATTAATTATTTTAAAAACCAGCAGTAGTCACCCAACATAGAGGGTTCCAGCGTCCCTGGTATTCTTGTTTCCTGGTGAAACCATGTGCCATCCTAGGATTTCATAGACCCAAATAAAAGTACCTAAATGAAACGCAAAAAGAGCATGCTTATCAATGTTACAAAAATCATGTCGACCTGTGTTATATAAGTTACAGATTGTTGTTATAACTCTAAAAGATCTGAATTAATTTTGTGTGTCAAATATTAGTGGAATGTCGTGATTTTTCACTATCATATTATACCATCGTGGAATACACGTATGTATTGCAACAGTCCGCAATATATATATATATATATATATATATATATATATATATATATATATATATATATATATATATATATATATATATATGTATATTTCTTCAAACTTTAAACTAACTTATTCGTCGAGCCAATACCTTAAAAAATAAAGGCATTGTTTTAATGTTCGATGTCTGAACAGTTAATTTATATTCTCTAAATGTTTTCCCTCATCATTTTACAGTAGTCTGTACGCCTCCCAGTTTCTCACAATAAGAAGCTTGGCGCGTATTCTATTGTGCCACGGGCGAAAAGACGTAAGACATAATCAGACAGCAGCCAGATTGTCGATTTTAAAACAGCTTTAGGACCATTGATATCATGATGCTTCGTAACGATCAGATTTTTTTAAAGGAAAAGCTTTGGTGTTCGATTGTTTACATTTGTTCTTTTCTGAATAAACTCTGAAGCAGATTTCTTACAATTGAATTAATGTTGTAGAAAGTCGCTTAAAAGAATATATTAACTGGATTGAATCTTCTGCTTAAAGTTTGCTGTTTGTAAAAATTTGTAAATGTTTTTAAATTGCTGAATTTATATTCAGTGGGTTACCAAATTGTTAATTGTTGTGTTGTTAAATTATCTATGGCTAGAATAAACTAATTATTTTTAATTTATTACAATGTTTAGAGTAATCTTTGAAAGGTTGAGGCAAACTCTCAATGAATCTTTTTGCATTGTGTATTGTGCCATGGACAATGCAATGACTGTACGATAAAGCCAAACATGTTTTAATTGTCGATAAGTTCTCATTTGCTGATATTACTTCCTTCGTTATTTCCCTCTTCGTCAGTTGCCACAAGATTTCTATTAGGACCAAGTCCGCTGAATTACCTGGTCAATGCAGCACATTAACATTGCTTTCAAGTAGGAATACCGTTACAGTTCTGACTTTATGGCACGAGGATAAATCCTATATTAATACGTATTCCTGTGTATTTATAGTTTTCAAAAATTATTTCTATTAATCTTATCTGACTATGTCTAAGACAATGTAGAGGCGCCCCAAACCTTTTGCGAATGTCATAGATCACACCAGTACGCTTACTGGGTGTTTCGTTCGTTCCACAAGGTGGTCTGAGTAAAAACTTTCTCCAAGGAGTCCTCACACAAATGAGCTTACTTTATTCCAGTCCTAGTCATATAGTTCAATATCGTCTTCTTTAACAGCCCTTCACCATCCACTCCTGCATATAAGCTTCACATTGAGTTTTCCAACTTATTCTGAACCATCTGGAATTAAACTCTTCTCGGTCTATCTCTAATACCGTCCAACCATCGTTTATGTAGTTTTCTTTGTTTTCTATGGTAATATAGTTCAATCTAGCTACTTGAAATGATTTTTCTTTCTTGTTTCTTGTTCGAGGATGGTTTCGTCTAGTGGTTTTTTGTTAGCCAAAGGGTCAATACAGTTCTCTTCAAGCAACCGTCTGTAGACTGCTCTTTTAAAAACGTTGATTTCTTCATCACTAATCAAAGGATTCTGACCTCAATTTAATTCTCAACTTTTTTGGCTACCTCTGACATCAATTTATGGAAAAGGCAATACAAACTTAATTTTTGAAGAAATTTAATTTTGTATTACATATTGTATTAAATTTATTTGATATAAATGTAAATAAGAAATAAAATATTTCTATTATATATAATTAAATTATTTGTAGGGTGCCACGCGAAAGGTGACAAGGCTATAGGTTATAGTCAATTTATCCTCAAAAATTATATTTGCACTGTGAAAGGACGTGTATGTCTATAATATAAAGTTCTGAGTAAGGTTTATACAGTTACCTTAATTTTTAATGAAAAACTAAGAAAAGTTCTAGACTCTTAATGTCAGATTCTGTAGGTTCAATAGGTAATAAATACGCGCATAAAAATTGATATAATGTTATAAATAATAATCTTTCATAGATATTTGATGACAGATGGTTGTAAAAATTTGATGTTGTTTTAGGATTAATACGCCGTGCTGTCTGAAACCATTGACTTCGACGTTTAACATATTATAGTACATTTAAAAACATTTTTTCGGGAGTTGTTTTTGTAGTGTTCATCCAAAATGGTTCGAAACTGGCACGATAACTAATTAGATTTGACATTTTTAATAAATTTATCAATACACTGATAATAATAACAAGAATAGGTTGATTAAAAACTAAAACACTCGTTTTAGCTGTCTAATGTTGAGGGGAAAATAACATTGTGACGCCACGGTACTAGGTTTATAAATTTAATTTCAATTTTATATAACTTTTTAATTATAAGAGCCGGTCGCGTTGGTGCGGCGGTAAGAGCGCCTGCTTTGCCGAATCCGCGCTGGAGCGATAGCTGGTTCGATTCCAGCGCTCGGATGGTTATTTTTCTTTCTTCTGTCCGTTTATCTTTCCTAAATGTTTGTGATTGTTTCTAGGCAAGAGTGTAAAATCCGACTACGAATTACCCCTCAGTCACGCCAGTTAAAGGCTGGGTAAGGCCGGATGCCTTCTGAGAAGTGTTCTACGTTGGTCACTCGCCAGTCGGTAGGTTTCCTGATAGACTTATGGGTAGGCACATAACCAAGGGTTTATAGCCCGAGGGGGGTGCTGGCCTGGGTTTGTCGGAAGCTGATGACCGTGGTTCGGAACCCACGTTAAGCTGTAGGTCCAGTCGCTAAATAGCCTAGTTGCTGATGCGCCTCTAACCCAAACACTTTACTTTACTTTTAATTATAAGAAAAAAAATAATAAAAGTAGTTTTGTTATAAAACTTATAAATGATCTTTCCATTTATGACAAAAAAAATCTTTTTCAAAACCCTAATTGCCGAAACTGAAGGATATTTTGAAGCTAAATAGAAATCGTTCTATAAACAAAGGTGTAGAATTGTTGGAATAATTGTATTGCTCTTCAAGGAGAATATATTTATGAATAAAGTCTAAGTTTGCAAAAAAAAGTGTGTTTAATTTATCGGACCTGGAACTTATTGACCGATGTGTTAGTTTTCCGTTTTCTCCCACTGTTGTTTTCAAAGGCACTTTAAAGTAGTTTTTTTTTAATTCGATTGACTAACGACTTAGAAACGATGCTATCTACAATCGATGTTATGTGTTTTTGTGATATGTGTGATGTTTGTAGTAGTCTTAATCTCAGTATATTTTCTTGGAGAAATGTTTGAACTGTTCCGCAATTCTGGAAAAGCAACATTAAAATGATATATGAATATTTGTAATATTCTCTTTAAATAATAGAATATTTCATGCATACCTGGTACCCAAATGGCGGGTCACTGACGGATTGTTGTGGACATTCATCACAGGATGACGTGCGCTCAGACATGTCCGATGTATATGACATATGTTTGGTCATCTCTTCAGCTGTTTTCGACTGATGAGGCTTAAGGCCAGAAACTGGTCAGGGGAGACACTTTCTAACGTTTTGGTGGTGCCTAAAAGAAAGGGGTAATTTTTAAGCGAAACACTGATAAATTTTCCTTTCAATTGAATATTTTTAAAATGATTCATTTAACCTTTCAAATTAACAAACATTATAGAATAATCATTTTTGAAAAAACGCTTTTAGAAACCACACTCTAGGAAATCCACAATATGTGATTATTATTAAAAAAATAAAATCAATTATTATTTAAATATTTTAAAACCTTTTTCAAACAAAACTGTATCGATAAGTTTGATTAAACCACCACTGTATTCACTATATCCATTTGGTCATCGTAAGTCATTCCCCAGCTAGCCACTAGTACACAAGTCTTCCTTTCTCTCCATCTGGAACCGGTTTAATCGCTCTTTGGCCGTATTTAATTCGGAATTTCATTTGTAGTTCGCCGGATCGCAAATCAGGAAAGGGGCAATTTCACGAACGACCTAGCAGCCCGTCGTCGGCGTCTCTCGCCCAAAATTAATACCGTTAGAGCCGTTACCGTGAAACTACGCTAACTTTATTACGCCACGCTTATAAAGAGCCATTTGTTCGCTAGAAATCGAGTTATTTAAGTCGGGTTATAAAGTTTTCTCACCTCTAAGCCGGAATTTTCAAGGAATTGTTTCGATAGGTCATGTATGGACAGCTAACCGTTGTTCAAAAATACATTATTTTTATTATCAAGTCCTGTATACAGGGTGGGGCAAGTGAGATGCTACCATTTTAATTATTTATATTTAAAAAATACATGACAGTTTTTTTCTATATGTTTATTTTGTGATAATTTTTGAAAATTTAAAAAATTATGTCATTAGCAGCAATGCAATTTTTTTCATCTCTTTTAACATGTTTATGTTAATATGTTATGTTAGCATGAACGTGAGTGAGAATGTTCAAGGACGGGCGGGTTAATGTGCATAATGAGCCACGCACTGGCCGACCTTCTTTGATTTCTGAAAATTTGGTTCGTGATGTCGACAACAACATTCGAGAGAAGCGACGAATTACGATTTGAAAGTTATCAAGTGAACTTCTACAGATTTCAAGGTCAGTTTTGTACACCATTGTTTTTGAGAAACTGAATTATCGAAAATTGTGTTCTAGGTGGATTCCAAGACTGCGTTTGGGCTGTGCTTTATTGTTTTTGATTCGATACAGTCTGGAAGGAGATGAATTTTTAGGCCACATCGTTACAGGAGGTGAGACTTGGGTGTTTCACATGACTTCTGAGTTCAAGCAAAAGTCGATGGAATGGCGACACACATCGTCGCCAACCAGAGTGAAAGTCAAATAGACAATTTCAGCACGAAAGATCATGGCAAATGTCTTTTGGCACAGGAAAGGCATTTTGTAAGTGGATTTTATGCCGAGAGGCACAACAATCAATTCTGATGCGTATTGTGTCATCATGAGAAAATTCCGGCGTGCCATAGTAAACAAGCGGTGTGGCCTACTGTCTTCGGGTGTGATGTTGCTCCATAGCAATGCAAGGTCACATGTTTCTGTACAAACACAAGGTCTAATTAGGTTTTTTGGATGAGAAGAGCTGGATCATCCACATTGTAGTCCAGACCTTGCATGATTTTCACTTGTTTTGGTACTGGTCAACAGTTCAACGACATCGAATAAGTTAAAACTGCAGTCATGAGCAAAAACTTATTGAGCGATATGACAAATGTTTGAACAAAAATGCAAATTATGTAGAAAAGGAGATAAAAGTATGTAGAATATGGAAACAAATATGTTTTAATTATATTTATAGTATTTTTCTTCTTACTAAAAAACGGACATTATTTAACAAATATACCTTATACCTCTTGCATCGCCCGAAAATTTTTGGAGGAATGAAGTTGTTTTGGCTAAGGCTTGCACTTCATGTAAAATCAAGTTTGGCTGGGAGAAAAGACGAATAGGGATAATAATACTAATATTAAACTTTCATCCATTTTACCCCGACAATCTTTTCCGCCTTTGACCCCGAAAATGTCTGACTTATCTACGTTCTTTTCTCGAAACAGTCCTGTATGAAACTACAGAAAATACCTTATACATGCCGAAAATTTTCATGTCGATTTCGTACAGCAAAACTGTATAAGATGCTATTCATCACCTCGATGGATACTTCTAAGACGGCTCGAACCGATTCATGTATATCGTTATTCATTCAAGTTTTAGAAAGATAAATATGGTGAATTTTCTCTGACACTACTAAGCCTACAAGACTATTGGCCAGTGAAAGATCATCCAACATTTTAATAAACAAGTTTACTGTGAACCATACTAAATATTTTTGTCCATATTTTAATTTAGATATAAATGAAAATAACTACTTACCACACACAATATTGATCTCATAGTAATAAAGATGCAAACATCGAAACAATATTATTGATTGACACATGCTAATGTGAAACATTAGGTTCATGCTTTTATTTAAGGTATAATATACGACGTGTGTAAATAAAGTAATGAGACTAGTGGTGTAGCGTTAGACACTGGTGAGGCAGGCCAACATCCGATGCGTCTTCATCACGAGTTTGGACTCTCTAGAATCACTGAATAGTCCGCAGTAGTTCTTTTTGTGTTTTTTGAGCACAGTGGGTATAATGCGACAGAAACTTCTGCAAAACTTCAACAGGCCTATAAAAAGCGTATTTTGTCAAGGAGCTAGGTTTTCAGGTAATTAAATGCATTCTCAGAAGGTCGAAGCTCGATTGAAGATGAACCTTGTAGCGGAAGGTGTTGAATGGCAAGAAGTAATGAAAATTCCACAGAATCCGGGATCTGGTACGTTTTGATCGTTGTACAGTTGACAGCCAGAGTGATCAGGGAGAGTTGAATTTGATTGACATAACCTTTCGCCATATTTTGACCAATTAATGAAGAAAACCTCCGCGAAATTGGTACCGAAGAACCTTTCAATGTGAAAAGCAGGACATGACTTGATATGTCTTGACTTTTTGTGGTGGGTGGAAAATGATCCTCATTTTCTGGAACGAGTCACTTCCACCTCACCACGGCTAAAACAAACCATACTTGGGCAATATAAGTTTTCGGCGTGTGCCCAAGTGTGAAATAAAACTTGATAGCACGCTGATGCTCGAAAATATCATCATTATCACCAGTTTTCAGTTGTTTTAGTTTTTAGTCAGTTCAGTTGTGAATTTTGATAAAGTTTCTGCTGTACTGGGCCCAGGTATAAAATAAATTTTGATAGTACCGTTGCTCGAAATTGTTGCCATTGATCAGAATGCACTAGACAAATTCGGTTCACAAAATGAATTGCTACGGCCTACCAAGTGACTCTAGTGAGTTAAAACACGCCCTGAAAACACATCAGATATTACATGTTTCCCCTCCAAAGGAGAATCTGATAGTGTTGCCAGATCGAAAGCTACACCACCCGTCTCATTAGTTTATTTACACACCTCGTAAATCTATATTATGAAAATTATGAAGCAGAAATCTTTCGAAGATTCTAATTAGGATGGGTAACTTTTGCAAAGTTGTGTCGCTTACTGTGCTCAAATAATTCATAAAACATTAAAATGTAAAAATATGTATGTGTGTCCTCCCAGTGATTAATGCTGTAAAAATAGTAACGTTTATACAGAAAATAATTTTTAGAAATATGACGTAATATATATATATATATATATATATATATATATATATATATATATATATATATATATATATATATATATATATATAATATATGTTGCATCTAATATTTTCACGAATGATAGATAATGTTTCAAAGTCATTCCGGATATCGATCCGTTGATCCTGTGAAGAGTCATGACGTTTCGCCAAAATCGCATTTGGTATTTTCAAGTGTTGTCCGCTTCAACTGAAGAGTCCAACTGATGTGCACGGGTCGTTGTGTTCGCTTTTATAGCTGGCCGGCCACAAAAGCGACTGCGCAGATTATATCGGGGTAGTTCGGGAGCATTTGCGACGCTCGGCAACGCTGTCGGGCGTCCGTTTATTGATTTTTCTACCTTGCGGCCAGGTTGCCACGTCTTTTCTTTTTTCAGATGGGATTTCCATACTTTTGGAATGTTGCGAGCGTCGTTTCGTTTCTTTGGCTCCTTTAAAATTGATTTTATGTCCTGTATGTAGATGGTGCTGGAACAGAGCGGAAGTGGTTTGTTTGTTTTTTAAGTAGTTTTTATGTTCTTGTGTTCTGGCCGATATTCGTCTGTTTGTTTGTCCTATGTATGCTCTGTTGGAGTCGGAACAAGATATACTATACACCCCATGATTTTCCAGCCTAACTTTGTCCTTGGGGTTTTTTAGGATGTTTGCAACAGTTTTGTGTGGTTTGTAGGCTGTTCTGATCTTATGTTTTCTTAGTAGTCTGCCTATCCTATCTGTGATTCATATGACGTATGGTAGCAGGACCTTCAGTGCATTTGGTTCATGATCCTCTATTGTTCTTCGTGTTTGGGTTTCTTGACGGCGAATGGCCTTCCTTCCTGAATTTGCTGAATATCCATTTTGTCTAAGGACTGTGGAAATTTTTGGTAGTTCCTCGAGCTCCTCAGGACATGCCACTTGAAAATGCCAAATGCGATTTTGGCGAAATGTCGTGACTCTTTACAGGATCAAAGGATCGACACCCGGAATGGTTTAGAAACATATATATATTATACGGAAGCTATTTGTGTTGTTTAGTAACTTAAAATTTAATCCCAGTCATGATCTGGAATTAACTCGTGAGAATTTTAGTACGATGATTTACTAAGGTTTTCGACATGGATTATCTCCAACAACGGTGCATCGATCAACTCACTTCGACTTTTGGCGATGAAGCACCATCTAAAACCGCTGTATATAATTCGTTTGGTGAATTCAACCGTCGTCGTTCGCTCACGGACGAATTTATAGAAGGTTGTCCAAATCGGTTGTTGTGCCAGAAAACATCGATACTGTGCGTGAACTGATAAAGCAAGAGCATCATGTGACATACCGTGAGATAGATGCATCCTTGGGCATTAGTATGACAAGCATACACAAGATTTTACATGAACATTTAGCCGTGAAAAAAATTGTGCGCGTTGGATTTCGCAAAATTTGACAATGGCTCAAAAAAAGGCTCATGTCGATTGGTGCAAAAAAAATGATCAAAAAATACAATCGTGGTGCGTGAAAAACCATGTATAACATTTATATAGGTGACTTATTTTGAATCTATGGGTATAAGCCCGAAAGTAAACAGAAGTCGACTGTATTTTGAAAGACCCCAAAATGAGCCAAAACCAACCAAAGTTCAAAAAGCACTGCGAAGCAAATAGTAGCTTGTTTTTTTGGTAGTTACTTTGGTTGGAACTGTTAATTCTGAATGGTACACAACCATTTGTTTGCCAGAAGTCTAGTATATCTAACGTGAGCTCTTACACATCGAACAGAACAACTCAATATATGACCGGTCAAAACATCGAATTTTTAGGTCATCTGCTGTACAGTCCTGATTTGACACCCAATAATTTCTTTTTGTTGGTGTGTTTGTCGTTTTGACGTTTTTTTTTGTTGTTTTGGCGAAGCGGTTGATGCGTTTAACATGCATGTTTTGGAGATACCTCAATCGGAATGGAAAAAGTGCTATGAAAATTAGTTTAAACGTATGCAAAAGTTTATCGATTATCGCGGAGAATATTTTGAATAACAATAAAACCCTTTTCAATGAGAAATATTTATTTTTATTTATTATTCCGGACACATAAATAGCAACCACTTGTAAAATTAGGAAAAGAAATGACCAGAAAATGAATAGGAAAATTAACATATTTGAATACTTAAATAGAAGTGGAGGGGGCTGGACATATAGTGAGAACAATAAATAATAGATGAGTGAAGAAGGAAGTTACGTAGAAACATAAAGAAACCGATAGAAAAAGCCAATGGCACCTTGAAATCCAACGGGGAGGCAGGTGGAAAAAGTATCCAATGTATCCTGTATCCAAAGTATTAACCTGTATCCAATGATGGATTTGGAAGAAGAATTTGGCTTTATTTAGGTTCGATTACGTGCATTATATTCAGTAGAACGATTTCTATGAGAACTATAATTATGAAATTTACAATTAAACTAATAGTAATGAATTATTTGCAGTTTTGATTGTTTAATATTTTTGGATCTAAATATCATAGTATCCATAATGGATAAAATTTAATTATTAATTAATGGTCTATATAAGTTTGTTTCAATCAGCATATCTTTTACTCATGCCTTGATACAGGAAATTATTTAGCAATTATCCATCATTTTCTTTATTAATTCATTCTCTCCAGCTATGCAAAAAAATAAGTATCGATTTTTTCTGGTGATGCTGTTGGTCTGATCAGACGCACATTAAATTACCAATTAGTCTCCGATGTACCGGTAATGTCCTAATTAAGCCATTGATCCTCATTAAGCACGCGTCGTTTCGGCAGGCATCGATGTTGAGGCCGAGCAACAATTTCATAATTATTCCACCCGTATATCGATGACCGAAAACCGAAAACCGAAACCAGATTGGCTTCGTTATGTGGGGAATGGACGCGTTGGTGCTTATCTTTTTCTTCTTTTTTTCTCAGCCAATTTAGGAACATATTTATATATCTTGCATTTTTATTAAGCGGTATTATTACTATTCTTTAGAATGTGTCTTCCCCTTAATAAGATGGATATCGAGCTATTCGCTTACATAATCAAATTTTAGTTTAAATGGAATTTAGATACACACATTGACATATACTGAAATAATCTTGTCGTGTAGATCATCTCAGTTAATCAATGTGCTGTTGCCACTTTAATTTTTTGGCTGATGTATGGCTGATTCTTAATTAATAATTATAAAATGTCAAATATGCTTTTATACATATTTGCTTAAAATGACAATTCTAATAATAGCTATTCGATTGGCGATTTAATAACAATAAGAATTTTTTTTCACGGAGGCCTTTAGGTTTTTGACCTTTATCGTAAGGAACTGTTTTCTTTCAAATGACGTGAAGAATCGTTAGTTAAATTTACCAAAGTACAATTTCCCTTATACACTGTATATTTAGTTAAATAAACAAGACAACACAGTTCAATTTACTCCATTCATGAAATATTTGACCGCTGATTAGGACGACGTCATTAAGTATGGTCTGATCATTTAATAACAGAATAAAAAAGTTTAAACAAAACGTTTTGGCTTGTTATGTGTGATAAGGAGGCGTCCATCAAGATGACGGTAGATTTCCATTGTCAGATAAACCGTCGACAAAATAATTATCCACTCACGTTTCCGTTTGGTTCTTTTTTTAACGAATTAATAATGTGCTGCTCGCCTAGGGCTGTCAGTCATTTTACCTGTACTAATTTGACATAATTAAGGTTGGAAATTGTGCGATGGAAATGCCTAATCATGCTGTCGTTGGACGGTTTAGCTTCGTGTGTGCTTTTTTATGATTGTTCTAGGTGGTAATTGCACGAAGCGATGCATATTTTGTAGTGTGTTACACGAGCAATTTCGTAACAAAAGATTTTGAACTAGTTTTCAGGCTGTTGTCATTATTTGTTGCGGAATGGTTAGCAACTGTTTCATTGTTTTCCTTTTGGCTTTCTTTAAATAATATTTGAGAAAGAAGTATATTTTGCTTTAGACAATTCTTGAGAAAAAGTTTTAAATATATGAACATTTTAATGCCATAAAATTGTGGTCGAATTAAATTGCATTGCAAATCATCTGCTCGCCAAGTACCTGATGAGTAACTACTTAAAAGTGCTGAAAGAAGAAAAACTAAAAGACTATTTTTATAAATAGGTCGATTTAATCGAAATGTGTTTTATCTGCAGGGATAGAATTTTCTCGGCCTTTCTTGCTTACTTTTGACAGTTATTTATAGTATGAGGGTTGTTCAATAAGTCCTTAGAAAATCCAAGAGATGGCACTCATAGTATCGGAAATGGTTTGTTTTTAGTAAGCATCATTATTCACCAGATAGCTGTCAAAGTCTTAGTTATATTCAAGACATGGTTTCATTTTTATTGTCGATTGAAGCAAGAAACTTTTGTTTATTTAGAAAAATGGATAGAAGTGAGTTTGGAGTGGTGATTAAACAGTTATATTTTAAAAGGCTTAACACCGAAAAAGATCAAAGCTGAATTGGATGCAGTTCATGGCACGTCTGCTCCTGTGTTTGCTAGTGTTTATAATTGGGTAAATGAGTTTAAACGTGGCCATACATACAAAAAAACATGATCAAGGTTCGGGCCGTCCAGTTGAAGTGACTACTCCCGAAATGATTGACAAAATCCACGACATGGTTTTAAATGATCGACGAATCAAAGTGCGCGAAATAGTAGAGGCCAAAGGCTTATTACAACATGCAGTGTTTTCAATTTTAGTGTTTTTTAATTTCAATTTTTCAAAAATTGAGTGTGAACTAAATTTCGGCCAGATGGGTGCCGCGTTTCCTCTTAGAGGACGCTGTCGTCATAACTATGGACCAAACATGGATACATTACAACACTCCAGAGACAAAGGTACAATCAAAACACTGGGTTTTTGAAAGCGAAGGGGCTCCGAAGAAAGCAAAAACGGTGAAATCGACCGGCAAGGTTATGACCACAGTTTTTGGGATGCACGCGGAATTATTTACACCGATTATTTGGAAAAATAATAAACAATAGCTGGAGATTATTATGCGTCATTATTACACCGGTTGAGCGAAGAAATTAAGAAAAATCGTCCTCATTTGAAAAAGAAAAAGATCCTCTTCCATGAAGACAATTTGTGCAAGGGTGCACACCTGTACAGTTTCAATGACCAAAATCAAGGAATTAAAGTTTGAATTATTACAACATCCACTGCATTCACCGGATTTGACTCTCAGTGACTTTTTTTACATTCCGAATTTTAAAAAATGGCTCTGCGGACAAAGGTTCACATCGAACGAGGAGGTCATCGCCAAAACAGATGCCTATTTTGAGGACCTTTTGAAATCTTACTCTTTAGACGGCTTAAAAGAGTTGGAGAAACGCTTGGAAAAGTGTATACAGCTAAAAGGAGATTATGTTGAAAAAATTAAAAATGTACTTAAAATAATGTGTTTTACTATCTTTTTCTAAGGACTTATTAAACGATCCTCGTATCTTCTTCATTTCCTAAACAATTTCGTCACCTTGTGATGGTTTTGATGTGATAAAATCACAGTGACCTACAAAACATTTTTTTAATGTTTCGTTCATTTCATGAGTCAAATCCCACTAATTTTGGATTGAGAAAAACGAATATGATAAAGAAAAAATTGTGTTAGCTCTAGTTTCTCTTTTATGCAATAGGTGGAAGTATTATATTTTAACGGGTTTCTTAAAACGATACATTTTAACTACATATTTCAATATCATTGAAAGTTCATTTGATTTTTTTTAAGACACTTACATTCTAAGAGTTTAAAATTAGTGGGAGAATATCTCGCAGGTTATGTGCTCTGAAGAGAATCATGTGGTGGCTTCATGAAATCCTTTTCTTTTGGCTTGCCCCTTGTAAATATGTTCCGGAACATCCCTACTCACAGACCAGCAGTAATCCGCAAACATTGCCTCATTTCCTGAAATCTTTGTTCCATTGCAGAAATATTCTGATAGAATCTTTATCCGTGATCATCACTGACAGCTCCACTACTATGAGGGAAAAAGTCTAGGTGGGAGTGGAGAAAATTAATTTTAATGGATATGTTGAATCCGAGTTGATGGTATTTTTGCAGAAGTACTGTCATCAACTGAGTGTAGTTATCATCTGTTTTGTTACCTACAAATCCACGAATAATTCTCTTTAAAGCTTCCCAAGCTTCCTTTCCTTTCCCCTCCAAAACTCGGTCAAACGCAGGATCCTTTACAAGTTGTCGAATTTGTGGCTCAACAAAAATATTTTCCTTAACTTTTGCTTCACTTATAATACGAAATGTATCTCTTAAGTACTTAAAGGCCTGTCCTTTTTGGTTCGTACCTTTGCCATATTTTTTATCAAATCCAGCTTTATATGACGGGTTGGAAGAAGAACATCTTTTGGATCTACGAGAGGTTCGGCAATGATATTTGTCTCACTTGAGTTAAGATTTCTTGCCGGTCAGTTTGCTTGGATATAATGTAATTTCCTATCCCTAGGGTCCCACATACATAAAAAGTAGCAGTATTTAGTTTACCCCAGTTACATTCCTAAGAGTACATCGATGATGTGTATATTTTTCTTTGTTCTGATTCTGATCCTAAAATTTATTTTATCTTGGATTCTTCTAAGTTGGGAAGGACTTACTTTGTTTGATATGAATTAGTTTCTGTATATCACCAGGGTTATTGCATGTAGATCCATTTTCGATTGCATTTAGGTCGATGTTTCTTGGATTTCTAGATATTGCATCCGCTGCTTGGTTTTATTTTCCTTTCTTGTATTGTGTATGTATCTTGTATTTCTGTTCAGCATATTTGATTGAGTCGAGGCTGTCATGTTTGTGTAAGCCTCCTTCATGCGAACTGCGTGACCAATAGGAATAGAAGGAAGGTGATTGCCGTTGTGTAATACAGCTTTCAAACTAAGCTTGGAAGAGTCTATGAATATAGCCTCCGTTCAGTTGGATCATCGCAGCAAAGAACAAGATTGTTTTTCTTCTCAAAAAAAGGAAGCAGATTTCCCTGGCGTTATCTAACACATGGGCTGAAAAGTCCCGGGCCTAACAAAGAAAACACAGTTTTTTTGGTTCA
This sequence comes from Cosmopolites sordidus, assembly GCA_031761425.1. Taxonomy (NCBI): domain Eukaryota; kingdom Metazoa; phylum Arthropoda; class Insecta; order Coleoptera; family Curculionidae; genus Cosmopolites; species Cosmopolites sordidus. The sequence goes on along the minus strand of JARFXV010000228.1, from coordinate 430,239 downwards.
AAATTAGCTTTATTCATCAACATAATCTCCATCAAGAGCAACGCAATCATTCCAGCGCCGCTCTAACATTTCAATACCACCTTTGTAGAATGATTTATCTTTTGCCTCAAAATAGGCCTCAGTTTCAGCGATAACCTCTTCATTCGTGCGAAATTTCTTACCGGCGAGCATTTTTTTCATTTCTGCGAACAGCCAGTAGTCGCTGGGAGCCAAATATGGCGAATACGGTGGATGTGGGAGCAATTCGAAGTTTAATTCATGTAGTTTTGCCATTGTTTTGATTGACTTGTGACACTGTGCGTTGTCTTGATGAAACAAATTTTTTTCATTGCCATATGCGGTCGTTTCTTTGCAATTTCGGCCTTCAAACGCTCCAATAACGCTATATAATATTCACTGTTAATGGTATTTCCTTTCTCAACATAGTCGATGAATATTACACCACGCACATCCCAAAATACCGAGGCCATAACCTTTCCAGCCGATTGTTGTGCTTTCGGGCGCTTTGGACGAGGTTCACCAGTTGCTGTCCACTCAGATGACGATCGTTTTGATTCCGGAGTGAAGTGATGGATCCATGTTTCATCCATTGTCACATATCGACGCAAAAATTCGGGTTTCTTACGTTTAAACATGGCCAAACACTGCTCAGAATCATCAATACGTTCTCATTTTTGGTCAACAGTGAGCAAACGCGGCACTCACCTTGAACAGAGCTTTCTCGTAGTCAAATGCTTATGCAATATAAAGCCAACACGTTCTTTTGATATCTTTACGATGTCAGCTAACTCACGCAACTTCACTTTTCGATTATTCAAAACGATTTTGTGGATTTTTTTATGTTTTCTGGTGTTACCGCCTCATTTGGACGTCCACTGCGTTCTGCATCATCGGTGTCTCTACGACCACGTTTGAAGTCAGCAAACCAACGTTTTATTGTTGTTTCTGATGGAGCGGAGTCCCCATAACACTTTTCAAGCCATTGCTTCGCTTGAACGGTATTTTTTCCCATCAAGAAGCAGTGTAAAATTAAAAGACGAAATTGTTTTTGATCCATTGTTTTGAAAATAACAAAAGTAGCGTCACTCTTAGCACAATAACTCACAAACTAATGAATAGAATATCATGAAATTTTAACAGCTGTCTTTTGAAGGTTAGTTTTAACTGAAAAAAGGTGACTGCAATAAAACTAGCGCCATCTATGTGTTAGGCCCGGGACTTTTCAGCCCATGTGTTATAATGTGAGACCTTGATATTACTTTGGAGAAGATTTCATTGCTTCAGTCTTGACCCTAGAATAGAAGTTCTGCCTTTTTTTTGACAAGTCAAGATTTCGAATGAGATCACTCAATTCCGCTTGATTCACTCTGGGCGGTTTATCTTCTTTTTCCTTAAAATCAGGGTCATGGGATGTATAAGTTTTGTTGGGTTCTTTTTCTTCCACACTGTTTTCATTTTCTGGTTCAAGCTTAAAATTTTGGAGTGGAGTAGGAACTGGTAAAGTATTTTAATGTGGAATAGGTCGAATAGCCGATGGAAGATTCAGGAATTGAACTGTTCCTCCTTGAAATGCTCTTCATTGATAATCCTTTCTGTCATCTCTCTGTCAAGCAGAAATAGTATTCACACATTATATTTTATTTCATATACTCCAGATTTGTTGCACAATTTTGCTCTGTCTGTGTCTTTGCCTCAGACAGATTGTCGCCGAATAACAAAAGATGTTGTGTATTAATACTTGCCTATTTAAAAGTAGAGGCTAAGTAGCTGTGACGACGTTATAAAATGATATTTAGCCATTTCACTACCAACAGATTCATTTATATCGCATATAGTCTTAAGTATATTTAAGCTCTCCTTTTTTTGTTCGTATCCATTTTTGTTGATCTAAAACAATTTTTTTTTAATTGAATGTTGCGGATTGTTTGATCTCATGATCTATTCAAGATTCGAACCAGGGACGTCTCAATCACTTAACAAATAACTAGCCTATCCCCGATAGTAAAATGCTAAATTAGAATTAACATAGCCATATTAACAAAGAATGATGGAAATGAAAAACAAGTAAAACCGCCAACACATTTATATATAAAATACGAAATATCAAACGGCAGAAAAAGGTACTAAGAAAAATTTTTGGAGGTAAAGAGTTGAGGATAGATAGGAAAGACGAACAAACTAGGTGTTGAATGAGTTTATAATGAGCCAGAAATCATAGGAATTGTGAAATCTGAAGGATTGTCATAAAGGGTCTTTCAAATTGAATGATTTTTTAACTTTTCTTGAATAAAACACAACATTTGCGTTGATTTAAAAAAATATTTTTATTGATGATTGAAGTATAGTATGACGAGAGACAATATCTGCCAAATGACCATCTCTTGCAGCTCAACAGACGTCCACTCTATTGTCAACATTTTTTATAACATTTTGGCATAACCGTGGCTCTATTTTTTTATTTCAGTTTAGGAACTTTAGTTCAACTTTAGTTCAAGAATCGATTGTGAATTGTTTTCATAGACCTGACTTTCCATGTAAGCTCAAAGAAAATAGTTCAACGGTGTCAAATCACAGGGTCTAGGTGGCCAATTAACATCAGCATTTTTATCAATAACTCGCTCAGGGAATTTTTCCCTCAATAAATCAATTATTTCATTTGCAGAGTAGGGTCTATATAGCGCCATCCTGTTGGAACCACATATTCTCCAGATCAATATTATTCAATTCAATTGACAATTTTGACAATTCAATTGACAATTCTTCTCACGATATCGAACACCAATAACAGTTACAGCTTCACCATCATCATATCATTTTCGGGCGTTGCGGCATAAAAATGTTTGATTGTTTTTCTTAATCTTGTTTTTTATTATATTAAGTTCTTTTTTATAGCTGTCTTTTTTAGGTGGAATCGTTAGAAGTCTGTGGGTTATTCTCTGAAAGGTGGACATTTTTATATTTCCTGACTGATTTGAACTTTTGTGAATAGTTGTATCGATTTTTTTAACATCAATAATGCCAAATTAATACATAGCTTCAATAAAAGCAGGCTGTTAAATTACTTGAACATTTCCGAAGATAAAAAAGCGACATACGATGGTAAAAACTTAATAAACACCTACCTAGACTTCGGAAATATCTCAGTTATTATAAACTTAACGAAACAAAAAGAAAACCTCCATTAGACAGAACTTTAAAACTTTAGTTTAGTTTATACATAACTCTTTTTGAGGATGATCGCGAGGCCGAAACATGTCAGAGAATATATTGTGAAACAAGTAGAAGTGTTTTAATTATTATTATTATTACTATGTTTCACCACCGTGTAATCAGTCGAAACTAAAATAACTATTTTTTTTTATTTATAAAGATTCATTATTTATTCGACACCGTGCATCATCCTGTATGATAAAGAAGATTGGTAGATAAGGCAAGAAAGATAAGAATTGTAATTGTTTTAATTCACATTCACAAAATTAAAATAATGTTACTTATAATGGATTTTTCTAACAGGTCGATCAAGATAGTTTCCAAATAATAATGGTATAAGTAAAAATCATTATTATTTATTTATAAATTATTAATAACAGTAACAAAAAGTGTTCCATTAAATGGCGAACGTTCTTTTGTAAGCGGCAGCCCCGACATAATTAATAATTAATTTAACGGTCTATTCGGAAAGCCGACCCTTTTGATTATCCTTTGTTTAACACTAATTTAATTTTCCTTCGAAGCCTTTCACGTTATAATTAACTAATCAACGTAAAATGGAAGTATATTAATTAATAAAAAATATTATCGAGCGAATGCCCGTGTCCCCGAGAGCGCGGCCAATAGATAAAATGTTTTAACGCTTTTAGAATAATTTTGTTTGTTGTTTTTGTCTGTCACTACGTTTCGTTTCGAATACGGTGAGTGTTTAATTAAAAAAGTAAAATACTTATTATGGAATATTAATTTTTAATTTAATTATGATGTTTCAGATTTGTATTAACATTTTATACGAGGATCGTACGAAAAGTGTTCGATCTGACAAAAAAGTTCTCAGTCTGACACAGAGATGGCGCAAGTATGATCAAATGATTATGATATTTGTCAAGTATGATTCTTTAGATGACATGCGGAGAAGTCTCAGACACGTGTGTTTAGCTGCTTGTGTGTGGCGATCGAATGGCGAGAAATGTATACATTTGAAGATTGAGCTGTTATAAAGTAATGGGTAAATCACCACTCTTATTTAACTGTGTTCTAGAAAAAGTAATACAGGAGTGCCGTGAAAAAAATTCGGCTCTGAATATTGACCAGCCCATTAAACTGGGGAGAACCAACATCAAAATTGATTGTCTGGCATTTGCTGATGATCTAGCAATTTTAGCTCAAGATGTATTAACGGCCCAGAAACAGATTGAAATTCTAAAAGAAACAGCAGAAAATGTAGGACTCCAAATTTCCTTTGAAAAGACACAATACATGACCTGCAACAGACTAAGAACGCCATTTCTAAAAACAAAATATGGTAACATCAGACGAGTCTCTCAATTCAAATATTTGGGTGAAATAATCATGGAAAATGGGTTGGAAAAAGCGGCCAATAAGGATAGATGTCAAAAAATGGAAACGGCATTGAGACTTACACAAAACATTTACAAAAAAAAATGCCTATCTAAAAACACAAAACTGAGACATTACAACACAGTTATTAAGCCAGAACGTCTATATGCTGCGGAAACGCTCATTTTGAATAGAAAGAGGGATATCGAGGACATTGAAAAGAAGGAAAGAAAAATCATAAGAAAAATCCTAGGGCCCAAGCAAATAAATAGCACAACATACCGACTTCGAGAAAACCAAGAAATCAAACAATACACAGATATACATAGCGATATGAGAAAAAGAAGACTTAAGTTTTACGGACACATAAAGCGGATGAATCCGAGTAGGTTAACTAGACAAATAGTCGAATTTTATGAAAATAGGAGTAAAGCTAAAGTAGAAATAATTAAATGGATTGCTGCAATTAAAGAGGACCTAAGATCAGCAAATGTTACAGAAAGTGAAATTCAGGATAGAGGCTGTTTCAGACACAAGGTTAACGTTTGGAAGGTTGGCCAGAGAGAAGAATGTAGGAAGACTGGAACAACTTGGTCTGACGAAAGGAAACAAGCTCATAGCGAAAGAATGAAATCAGTATGGGCACAAAGGAAGGCTAACAACAACAAACGCCTCTAATTGTACTTCGCGTGGTCCACCAGGGCCCATACGTGAATAATAATAATATATATATATATATATATATATATATATATATATATATATATATATATATATATATATATATATATATATATATATATATATACCGGTGTTGTGACTACTTGTTGTAACTCTTATATTTGTTAATGCGATATAGGGAATCTCACCTGAAATAAGGTGTATTATTTGATTGTTTTACTTTGCAAGTTGTGTCCCATATCTTTTACTCGTTATAGGAAATTTTGCCCAAAAATAAATAATATTAAAAACATAAAGTTATTTGCTGGAATTTAAATCCAGTTGTTGTATTCTACGAAATTTAACTATTTTAATTATTTTAATCGACTCCCTGGAATTTGGATCTCTTGTAATATCTCACTCTCCTCTGGAGTTCATTCGGATCATAATCTAGGAGTCTTTTTAGTTCTGCATTTTCATGCCTACTTGCAATTAATAGTACTTTTTCTACTTTCCTTTTTATGAAGGTATGAAGGGGTTCCCAGTTTATTTCGTATGGTGGTGCATTTGCTGCCATCCAGACGTATCTGTTTTCTGCTGACGCCAGCCTGTTTATATGAGTTCTGGCTGCGTATTCCCATGCAGCTGAACAATATGTTAATTGCGGCGTTGCTACACATTTGATCATGAGCAGTTTGGTCTTGAGATTCATCTGACTTTTTCTGCATATCAGAGGATAAAGCCTGTTTATGGCATTTTTGGTTTTATTGATCGCTTCTCGTATGTGTTGTTCCCATGTGAGTTTGGAATCCAATTTAACTCCAAGGTATCTTGCTTCTTGGCTCCATGGTATTATTTCGCCGTCTATTTCGATATTGGATTTAAGTACCAATCTCCTTTTTGGCACTAGGATTGCTTGGCTCTTTTCCGTGTGGATCTCGATAATACCGTCAATGCACCAGCCAGCTATTTGATCTATATGCTCTTGAGGTTTAGACTTTTCAGGGCGCAGACATATACCATACCATCAAGAATAGGGAGACCCTATCCATAGCCAACAACCCATGTTTTCGCCGACCTCCCGTCGGATGGTGTATATACACCATCCGACCATATATATGTAGTGTTAGATTTTCTTGGACTGCGTCCAATGAGGCAGCAGTAGCTGAATGTTATCACACACCCAACCGTTGGGTTCCACAATCTCATGTGGAACCCACAACAACCTGCGTCTCCGCCTAAATGAACACTTTTGTTGGTTGCTTGACCGGGAAGGAGCCCCACCTATCCCTTCAACTGGATGACATATGTTTCGTCTCTCGAGGTTCAAAGTCTTCAGGGCGCCGACATATAACATACCATATACATACATATACGACATATACATACCAAGAGTCTGAAGCTCGAGAGACGTAACATATGTCATCCAGTTGAAGGGATCGGTGGGAAGGGATAGGTGTGGGTCAAGCAACCAACAAAAGTGTTCATTTAGGCGGAGACGCAGGTTATTGTGTGTTCCACATGAGATTGTGGAACCCAATGGTTGGGTGTGTGATGACACTCAGCTACTGCTGTCTCATTGGATGCAGTCCAAGAAAGTATAACTTTATACATATATATATATATATATATATATATATATATATATATATATATATATATATATATATATATATATATATATATATATATATGTGTATATATATACATGGTCGAAAAACCTGTGTCATCAGCAAAACAATGCTTTTGTTATTTTCATTTAAAAACTGTCTAAAATAAATATCTTATCACAATTTTTAGTAAATATCCTATTTCTAAATATTCCAAATATATATATATATATATATATATATATATATATATATATATATATATATATATATATATATATATATATATATAATAGATGAATTTGAAAACGCTTTTCTTACTCCACAAAACTATTGAAATATTTTTTTGGAAAAATGGAAATATCTGACGGCAAAAAAATTAATTTTCTACAATTGCTATTTTTCGTTTTTCGTCGGGGCCAAAAAGCTGCAGAAACAGTTCGAGACATTTGCGGCATATATGGAGAGAACACTTTAGTCGTTCGGAGGGAGGACAGTCATCAAATATTCCGAGAATTGGCTTAGAAGATGGACTGCGACAATCTATATAATCTATCTTCAATCTATGGAATTTACACAAAAACTGGAAGTGTGGTTGCCACACAAAGTTGCTCAACATCTCGCGCGATACCGAGTAATACACGGCCACTAGGAACTATTCTTGAACATAACCGTTAGGGGAGAAAAGAAATCGTATCTCTATGTGCAACAAACACCGTCAAGAAAGCCCTGAATGATGTTAAAAGGGAGGTTCTTCCGCATCCGCTATATTTTCCAGATTTTGCGCCAACCGATTATCATTTCTTTCGCTTGCAGTCCAACCAAATGACCGGCGATTTCAGTAAATTACCCGAGAGTTGGAAGCAAGTCGTGAACAACGACGGAGAATATTGAGTCATTGAATAATTTGTTGTTATAATTGCTGCATGTTTTAATGACACTTTTCATAAAATAACGGATCATCCATGTTATAATTTGTTTGACCGGGTTTCCCTCCGATGGACATACAACTAACGAAAGAGTTAGATTCCACTTAAAAAAAATCTTGGCCTTTGTTTGCAACAGTAAAAAAATGGGGTGAATTTAAACGTGGTCGTATACCCATTAAAGATGCTGACATTGTAAAAAATTTGATAGACCATGTTTTATACAATGTTTTGGGTATGAAAAATAATTCCGCCCTAAGGGTGCCTCGTTTGTTAACAGCTGTCTAAAGACCTATTCAAAAAAACACTTCTCAAGAGCGTTTTGACTAATTTAAACGCGATTTTTATGGGTTTCTTCGACGTTTTATAACACTAGATGAAACATGGATTCACCATCGACTTCATCGATTATCATCGACCATCGACCATCATCGGTATAAATGCATTAACTTTCGAGGTTTTTATTTAGTTTTCTTTGTCAAACTGAGAACTTTTTGAACGACTATCGTATTTCTGAATTCTGGATATGGTAATTTTAATCGGCGAAAGAAAAATGGTTACACAGTAATGTATCAGGACAATATGAATTTTTGGTAATATAATTATATAATTAGATGGATGGATAATTAGGAGATCAACAGCAAACCAATCAGCGGAAAGAAGAAAGTACACCAAAGAAGGCGAAAACGATCTTATTTGCGGGAAAATTATGGTTACGGTTTTCTGAGGAATTCTCGTGTTGTGGTGCTGATAGATTACAAAAGATGGCAAAAGACATAACTAGTATTGGAGAGTATTACGCTTCACTATTAGGCTAATTGACGGATGCTATATAGGCTAAACGCTCAAATCTGGCTACAAATTAAGACCTAATATTCGACGTGCTTGTACATGTGCCGCATTCATTGGATTTAACTCCCAGTAATTACTTCCTCTTCCCAGATCTCAAAAAAATACTTCAAATGATAATATCAAAACCGGTGCAATTGTTTCTTTTCCAGAGTTGGACAATTCGCCTTTGATTGAGGACGTTGAAGAGTTCGATCATCATCGATTTAAATGCATTAACTTTCAAAGATTTTATTTCGTTTTCTTTGTCAAACTGAGAACTTTTCGAACGACTTTTGTGTTTCTGAATGCTCGATATGGCAATTTCGATCGAATTTCGAATTTCGGCGCAAGAGAAGATGATTACACAGTATCGAGCATTATTTTTGCCAAATGGTTTGTTTTTATTACTGGGTTGGTGCAAAAGTTTGTTCCATTTCTTTGAAAAATTAAAAAACTTTTATTTAAAAAAAATTATTTAATCAATATGCACAGAAAGTCGGAAAAATAATGAGATTTTTTAATTAAAAAAAAAAAATTAGTTATTTTGTCAAAACTATTTCCTTTTATTCAGAATACATCTCTTCCGCATCAATACACTGTTCGGCACGGTCAACCAATGCTATCATATATTTTATATGTCGTCTCAATGATCCCTAGTCACGGCTTCTTGGGCTCGTGTTCCATTGTCATAAAACTATTCTTTCATGGCCAATTTGAGTTTTGGGAACAGGAAATAGTCACACTGAGATAAATCAGGCGAATATGGAGGATGTTGAGGCACGCAGATTTGTTTTTTTTACCAAAAATTCACAAACATCAATGGTTCTGTGAGATGGTGTATTATCGTTCAACAAAAATCAACTTCCCGGTCCTCAATATTCGGTTTCATCCACAAATACTCCATAACACCTAGATAATATTCACCAGTGACATTTTGGCGCCGTGGAACAAATTCTCGAATTATAATACCTTTAAATTCCTAAAAACAAATCAGCATTGTCTTCTCGATTTCGGAGAGCCTGAGGATTTCCACGCAGCACTTTGGCGCGTTTTAGTAAGGTCCTTGCAATGTTCAATTCGAGTAATTTTTTCTTCCTCGTTTAAAGCGTAAATGACAAATCGAGGAATCACTTATGTCCGTAAAAGTTTTACCGAGCTTGAAATAAACTTTCATATTAGCTCTTTGTTACATAGTGTATTTGTGAAGAGATGACAAAAGGTACTAGGAGGTACTGACTAAAGGTAGAGAAGATATACAGCTTTCATATTATTTAGTTTTTTTTAATAGATGGCGGTAGTAGTTTTCTTTAAATTCAAAAAGTTTCGTTATGTTTACGACATACTGGTTTTTAGGTTTCTGGAACTTAGGAACTGATTCAGGAGATTTTCCAAGTCTTCCAAGGAAATAAGGTTTCACCACCTAAGTAATTTTGAAGCGATATAAATAAATGGTATTGGAAGAGCGCAGAGTCGGGAGGCGTGAGTCGAGTGATCAAATACCCTTGTAGTCTAGCATTGTCTCGATGAAAAGCAATGTACTTTTTATGGCTAATTGGGGCTGCTTGTGGTCGATTGCTAGCTTTAATTTACATAGTTATGAACAGTATTTCTCCGAGTTATTGGTCTTGTTTTCAAGTGGCAGCTCATAATAAACGATTGCCTTTCAGTCCCACCAAAGGCATAGTATAACCTCCTTCAGATGGACACTGGCTTTTTCATCTGGGCACCAGTTGAAGGGGCATCTCCGCACTTACACCATGATCTCTAATGGTTAACATTATTTTACAGTTTGCATTTTTCATCATCTATAACAATGGCGGCTTGTGAGAGAGGGCATTGAGGGGCCGCCCCTCCAGCATTTATCACAGTAAACAATTTTTCAGAGCAAAAAAACATATTTTCTTCCCTTTAACTCACTTTAAGATATTATTAAAAATTAAAATCTCCAAATGTAGAAGAATGTCTGTCGACCCATCACACCAAATAATGCGGATAAAAATTCCATTCTCTCGCCACAATTTTTACATCGTTGGTCGGACGTTTACCTCCAGCGACCGTATGCCACGTCAATTTCTCTCGTCGTTGGCGTTACAGGTTTTGTTGCTTGCCAGAATTCGGTTCGAATTCGGGTTTAACTGCTTTTTAAAATATGCGCTTTGGACGTAGATTCCCTGCGACCGAACGTATAGGTAATTAGTTTTAAACGCATATTTGACTGGTACGAAGCGTTTGATATATCTCGCGTCGCGTATTTCATTCGCATCGCAAATGCGTGTACACACTGAGTAGTAATTTTTAAATAAAAATAATAATAGAAATAAAAATTCACTTTAAAAACTAGAAAACGGTGAGGTGTTTTTCACCGACAAAAATGTGTGCAATAACCCTTTTTTCTCATAAAATTTTTTCATTTCATGAACTTTTTCCAATTTTCTCTATTAATTTGCAGTTACAATAAACTGTTTAAATTGTTTACTCTAAGGGGAAACGGTAAGTACCTAGTTATTCATTCCTTTATGTGCGCAACAAGCAATAACCCATCCTTCAATGTCCTTGTAAGTAGTAACAATACAAAATTTTAATGTTTTCTTGGTTCACCTCTTGTATAGGGGTTCAATAGCACGAAAAGTAAAAAGAAGGAAGGGGAAAGCAAAAAAAATCTTTAGCAGCACTATTTTCTTCTACGTCCTCCAACTTTAAAAACCCACGACTCGCCACTGATCTGTAGTCATTTCGTAGCATTTCAACAGAGAATCGCAGGCAGAAATTCGGCCTGTCACATTTTTCTCCGTCAACTTTTGTTGAACCCATACCTTGCTAACCATTCTATGTTGACATAATCACCTTGACACTGTCGAATGGTTGATTCCAGGATTTTCTTATTTCTATGCCGATCGATTTCAACTAGCGCCAATATTTCCTTGGTCTCAACCTCGGATCGGTCCTCCAGAATGTGGTACATCCTTAAGATTAAAACGAAACTTCTCAACCTTCACTTATATGAAGCTTTCTCAGTGACTTACGGCACTTTCACAGTGCGAAGAATTTTTACCCGTTCAGGTCTATAAAAGCATAATATGTCGAAAATGCTCTTTATTTTCTGCCATTTTTAATGCCGAATAAAATTAAAAAAAAAACAACCAAATGATATACAACTTTTTTCAAGTAATCGGTGCAATTCCTTACCAACACCGTTTGTTATACAAACCACTTGTTATCCAAACGTTTCATTTTGAACAGGGGTAATATTGAGTTAAAAATATAATACTTCAAACAAACTCCATTATGTATATAAAAGAAATATGATTTAAACGTTTCTGGTTTCGCTGTCAATAACTATGGTAAGATGTTCAAAGGCTTATCAGAAAAAAAGTGTTTGTTCATCCAAGCATTTTATTTTCAACAGAGATAATGTTGAGTTTAAAAATAAAATAGAATATAATATTTTATACGTATATCTCTATAATTTTTCGACCGTGGCCAAACAATTACGACTCATACATAATTCATTCGATTCGAACTTATACAAAACGTATTTTTCTTAAATAAAGGAGAATAAGAATTAACGAAACGATTTCAATGAATATTCAAAAACATTGTATATGTAATAAGATCTTTAATAAAAATGATATACATAAAAAGTTGTAAGGATTTTGGAGAATATTAAAAATAAAAAAAAAATGTTTTTGTGCTCCGCGTAATAATTGCTTATTTCTTCAGCATCCTCCAAAATACCAACAGGCAAATTTTTCGATTTTTTTGTAGATGTCTAATATTCTGCATATTGCACTTGCAACTTTTCATGCATGCCTGGTACCTAAAGAGGGCCTGGGCGATTCATGGACGGGTTCGCGCAATCTGACTGTTGTGGATGTTGTGGGGCTTTATGCGAAAAACCCGATATATACGGATGTACCTTTAGTCATATCTTCAGATACTTTCTGAACGTTCAGCTCGAGTCCGACTGATGACGGCTTAAGGCCAGAAACCGGTCTCTGGAGACGCTAAAAATGTAATGGAGAATATTTACCACGATTAACCATATCCGAAATGGTTTTGCTGGTATGGTAGTTCTGATATCTAAAGTGCTTCCTGATTTTTCTGAAAATTCCAATTTTAAACTTCATAAAAAGTAAACTAAACTGATTCGAGTTAAACGCATTACAATTTTTTATAGGATAATTTCAGGTTTATTGAGATATAACCGATTTGTAGTTTGAAATTAGCACATTAGTTTATTTCGTAAAAGATCCATTCGATTTAATTCAAAGCGGTGCATTTCGGCAAAGACGATTTCGGAGTCGAGTCACGGCGCCTCGTCCCACAATAAAACACAACGATTTAATTAAACTTATTCATCTCGGCAAAGTGGGATGATGTTCCTCGGGCCAGTCGTAAAACTGCATTTAATTAAGAAGTTCGGATTCTTCGCATTTTTGGCGTAATTACGCTTTCCGGGGCACTTCCTTTGTCCCGGAATGGCTTAATTCCGGATTCCGGACACTGTTGCCGCGTTGACAGTGTTGCGAGCTAAGATAGAGGAGCAATGTGCAAAGGGGAGAAAATAGGTCAATGATAATTTTATTACATGTTAATATATATATATATATATATATATATATATATATATATATATATATATATATATATATATATATATATATATATATATATATATATATACATATACGGTGCTAGGCAAAAGTTCCACCCCCTTTATCTTTAGAACGGTTATACTTAAACAAATGAAATTTGGAATGTGGCCATGACTGGACATAAACTCCTTTTCTAGTGATAACTAATAACGTAATCATCATAAATAAGGTATTTAAAAGACCTATTCAACCATACTAATTTTGTTTGGGTTCAAGATAGTTTGGATTTATAAAATAAATAAATACTAAAATTTTAGTTAGCATATATTTAATACAGATTGACAAGTCCGGCTCTGAACAATTATCAAAAAAATTGACGTTTTTGTAGTTCTCCAATTTATTTTACTTTTTCTGCTTTCACATGGTTTCAATTTTTAAATATGTACCTGAAATCTTTTTGCACGAAACGTTTGAGTATCTGAATAAACACAATGGTACGCACTTTAGAAGACAAGGTAACAGCTATCTTAATGCTTGGTGAATGCGGAAATAATTTTCATGCTGCAGAGCACTTTTTTAATGAGAGGTATTCCGATCGTCCTATATCGAGGGACTTATTATAGGAAACAACAGACAGTATTAAAGATGCAAAACGATCATCATGGCAGACTAAAAATTTCTAATAACAAAGAAATTGACATAATTGCAGAAATTGTAGTAAACCCTACTTGTTCTACAACCCAAATTGCATCTACCTGTGAAGTCAGTCAAAGGACGGTGGACCGGGTGTTGAAAAAAAAAAAAAATTTCACCCCTATAAATTAAAAATGGTGCATCAACTATACATGACAACCCCGACCAAAGACTGCAATTCTGTGAAAATATGACTACTAGAATTGATCAAGCTCCAGATTATTTATAAACAATTTGCTTTAGTGACGAAAGTACTTCCTACCTCAATGGAAATGTAAAGTACTGGAGCGGAACACTGAAAATGTATGGTACTGGAGTGATACAAATCCTCACGTGTTTAATGAGAAACATACACAGTTTCCAGTAGAAAATAAATGTCTGGGCAAGTATTCTGGGAAATTATATAGTAGGGCCTATATTTTTCAGTGGCACCTTAACTGGTAAAGCGAATCTGGAGATGTTAGAGACCGCGATTGAACCGCTTATTCTCGAAATTTTGGAAGACAATCCAGATGAATTTGTTAACTTCAAAATCACGTCCCAACAAGACGGAGCTCCTCCACACTATTGTGCTGCAGTAAGATATTAATTGGATCAGAAATATTGTGGTAGATGGGATATATCGATGGGCAAATCGATGGGAAATATCGATGGATATATCGTGGGCCAAAGGGATCAGCAGAGGATCCTCGGGGAGCATGGTTAAACATTTTTGCAGTTAATATTTCTCTCCACGGACCCATTATACAATTTTTTGAAATAGTATATATATATATATATATATATATATATATATATATATATATATATATATATATATATATTCATATTTATATATATATATATATATATATATATATATATATATATATATATATATTCATATTTATATATATATATATATATATATATATATATATATATATATATATATATATATATATATATATATATATATGAAAAAAATTGTGAACTGGGACCGTGGAGAAAAGTATTAAAAACATAAGGAAGTTCACCCTTGCTCCACGTCGTGCTTTGTCATTCCTTCATCCGCCATCCTAAGCGCAAGCAAGCGTCTCCCAAGACCGGTTTCTGGCCTTAAGCCATCATCAGTTGGGCTCAAGCTGGACATCTGAAGAGCGGATGAAGGAACGACTAAGGCCATGAGCATTTAAATTGGTCATGTCGAATGGAGGCTGCAATCACATGCAGCCACGCCATCCTGCGGTAAACGGTCGCAGCAGTGAGCCTGTGCGAAACCATTCGTGACCCGTCTAACCTCGGGTAAGTACCAGGTATGATCGAAAAATTGATCCCACGGTCCCAGTTCAAAATTTTTCCAGTTCACCTTTTTAAAAGATATTTTTTTTGTATAATATGTTTATTTTGTGTTGATTAAATTTTGATTATGTCAATCAAATGTGAGCCGTTAGCAGCAATGCAACTTTGTATCCTTTCTAATACATTTTCTATAACTTTTTTTAACATATCTGGTAGCGATTTCACCACAGATGTTTCCCTAATAATTTCAATAATCCACATAAAAATAATCCGGAGTCATCAAATATGGAGATCTGATGGCATTAGAGTATTCTAATTACTTATTATTGTCTTATTACTTTTTATTGCCTTGTTGTTGGCAACATGTGTTGAACAATTTGAATCTTATAGGAAAAAATATGCAAGTCACTTTCCAAAATTTGCCGTAAACTACTTGGAGAAATTCCCAGTTGTGAACCACATCGAATCGACGTTTCTGGAGACTCGTCCACTCTTTGCTCCATACGTGCAACATTTTCAACGCTACGCAATATTTGTGGACCCCATTCGGGGCCGAGCTGTTCAAAATTCTTGAATAAACGACAATTATTTTGTTAATGTAAATTTTAATTATTTCACTGCTATTTTTACATGTATATATTTTCACCTGTTCTTCACGTTCGTGCTCTGCCCATTCCTTCAGCCACCACCATAACATCAGCAATTCCCAAGACCGTTTTCGTACTTTACAACCGTCATCAGTCACGCAGAAAACATTTGAAGGGATGGAGAGTCAAATAACATATAAATTGGCATTGTCGGAAGGTGGGGTTAATCTCATAAGTCTCGCACCATCTCCCGTGTTCAGGTTTCTAGAGCATCATGAAATATACTCTAAAATATAAAAACCATCTATCAAATTGTCGGCAGAGATGAACAGAAAACTCTAGAGTTTACGTCAGTACAATTTTCTGCGAATGAAGGTGGAGATCTTCAGTGAATATTTAGCGAAGGGAACTTTTCGTTGTTGGATTTGCAACGATACTTTCAATGATCATAACAATATTCATACAGAGCCTTCTCTCACGTTTGTACTCACGAGATCACGTCCATTACCAATCTAGTTTTATGAATTTGTTTCTCAATTTTCTCACTGGGAATATATATATATATATATATATATATATATATATATATATATATATATATATATATATATATATATTCTTTTTCTTGAAAACTCGACACACGTTTCGCTAATCATGTTATCATATCATCATCACTAGATGATTCAATCTGAATGTGAATTTTTGATTTGAATAATCTCCTGATGATGCTAACATGGTTGGCGAAAGATGCGAGAAGTTTAACAAAATGATTTGGTGTTTAGTAGTAAATCTATTCTACTCTAGAGAAGATCAGCTTAGTTGTAAATAATCTATTTTTCATCGCTGGTCATAAGCTGTGTAAGAAAACACTCGTTTAGTGCCTTATCAATGCCATTCATCATTTATTGCCGTGTAAAAATGCCATATCTAGAATTGCAACCATTAATTTTACTTTGGGTTGAATATTTTACGGAACATTTTAATTTATCATAACATATGCATCGGATATAATGACAGTAATCAAAAATGAGGAAGGGAAACTTAAAATACAGAAAAGAGAAAGTAATTAGGCCAATAAAGGAGCGGGTTTTTTTTTCATGGGTAAAGCAGTGGATTATAACCGGGCAACCAACTCTTCCGGGAGGAAAAATTTGTCAAAAAGTCATGCGGCGTATTTGGTGGAATTTTGAAGGAATTATTCACTTTGAGTTGAATCCTAATTGGGCGATAAATTCACAACTCTACTCAGCTCAATTGAGAGAGTACACGCTGTTTTGGCAGAAAAATATCTAGCTTTGATTAACCGTAAAAAAGTTCTCCTGCAGCAAGACAACGGAAGATCACACACTTCACATCTTACTTTTTGCGAGCTGAAGAAGAGGTAAAAACTGGCTGGTAAAAACAAAAACGCAAATATTTTTTTTAGACTCTAGTACTATGCAAGTAAAAATCCAACGTGCATCAAGCGGGAGCAGCAAGGAGTAACCCATCTTAAAGATGGGATAATTTTTGAGTTCCGATAAACACCTAAAATTTATTGTGAAGTGTATTGGCTTCTTTAATTAACATTATAATTAATTTTTAACCAAATGACGACTGATTCAACGTTCTGTTATTGAGAGTGATTAAGGAAATTATTTCTTCTTATTCAGATAATATTTTTATGTTGTGCAAATACAAGTTAATTTAAATGAAACGAAATAAAATAATAAAATTTGAGGAGAAATTATGTTGTGTAATTGCAAATGATAATGAATATATTTGGCAACGTCGTCGCGAAACGTCGACGATCGTAGGCGGAGTTTTGTTCATTAGGGAACGCTACTTACATAAATTAGTTTATTTTCCGTCTTTTGTGAAGTTGCGAAAACGTTAGCGGCGTGTTTCTGTTCGGGACCGTTTCAATTTGCGAATTAAATTAAAGTATTTCTTTGGAACTTAATTTGCCCGAGGTGAGGAATTTTAAGGGCTCCAGCGGTGGCGGATATAATGAAGAAAGGGCACGGAATCGATTTTGGTGGATTATTTATGCTTAATGAACATCTGCGTCAGCGATTGTTCTGATATTAGTTGATATTAGAACAATTAAAACATGTATTAAGTTGTTCGCAAATACATGCCAATTTTTGACTTTCGGCAACATCTTTAAAACGACGTACACATGATTACAAAGCAATAGAATGTTCAGAACTGAAAATTGGCATTTCAAAATAATTCTTCAGTTACGTTCATTCATTCAGTATCTACTGATGTGTATCAGTATCCAGCGTTTGTCATCGCGATACTTTGTTTAAAATTCGGTTTGAAAGAAGTTTTAAAACATCCAAATATGATTGATCAAAAAGTAAAGTTCCTTTGACTTAAATATAACACAAATTGCTGGGATGTTCCATAAATTCCCGCCGTTTTTTTATAATTTTTTTTTATTCTCTAATTCTGTCGTTTAGACATTACAAATTGTGACCAAATTAAATCTATCTAACTAACAATATTTTTCTATTATCTAAACTAAAACTTATCTTTATCTTAGTCTGTTTGGTGCGTACATGTCCAGCGACGTGCTTCACAATACACTAATCACTACTTTCATGTGGTTGACACACGTACATAACAAAACCCGGACACCCTTCATTGACGCTACTCTAATTCGAATGGTTTCAGTCTCTTTAACCGCCGAATAAGTGCGTTGTTGGCGAGTAACGAGGTCACTTCGACATTTTCATGGCTTTCCAGCCTCTTCTGGTGTTTGTTTGCAAACCCCTTGATCTCATCTTCGACCATAGGCACTTTCAGGTCTCGATGGATGCCATTTCGGATGTACCATGGGGCATTGACAATACTGCGAAGTATTTTATTTTGGAACGTCTGATTGACTTTTATATTAGATTTCTTGGTGTTTCCCCAAAGTTGGATGCCATATAAGTCCATATAGGCTTCAGAATTTGCTTATAAAGAAGCAGTTTATTATGCATTGATAGCACAGAGTGGCACCCTAGTAACCAATATATTTTTCTGAATTTGAGACTCAGTTGCCCACGTTTCTTCTTCACATGCGTTTTCCATTTTAGCTTTTTTATTCAAAATAAAGAACAATTCTAACAACAAATTAATCAATGATTGACCCTCCCTTATTGTTCATGACCTGCACTCACCTCTCGATCAATTTATTGATGACGTTTCGCCAGAAATCGTCAGACCTGGACCCAAAGAACTTGTTAGGTCAGTTATTGGAGTCCACATCGTTGGGGAAGGTTACGCCACTCATTACTTTATTTATTAGGACCCCTCGTATACAGTCTCAAACTGGATTGATTCAATAATTAATCCGATTGGAGACAAAGGTTGACAAACGTCAAGATTCACTAACGGGCTGTAGCACCACAGGAAGAAGAATACTTTTCTTCAAATGCTTTAACCCATGTCTTGATACCATAATTAAATTGTACTAAATCATTACCGCTATTGTTGAATTGGTGACAAATACCATAACTGTTTAGCGGTTAAAATACAATAGTTATTTTCGTAATATCTCCTTGTGTAAAGTTCCACTTAGTCATGGTCGCTATCGCTATGATGCTGCCAATACAGCGAATGTAGTCGCTTTAACCCCAATCCGGGAGACGCGCGAGAAATTTGATATTGAAAATCGTCCGTTTTTCTACCGCACCCTGTACAATTCAAGTAAATAAAACGGTAAAGGTAGAGGCGTTGCTTGTCGTAGCTAATAGCTAAAAAAAGGAATAGCGGTAAATAATGAAAGCTGCAGAACAATGCAAAGATAAAAGTTAAAAGTAAACGTATAATCAACTGTTAAGCCAATATGGCCGCGATGCATGTGCATTTTTCTTCAGTGTAAAAAGCTAAATACAAAGAACCATTCACAAGCTTTCATTGCATGCATGTACGTTTAAATTGCTCCTCCTAGTCAGGTGTGTAGGCGAAGAAAAAATTATACTTTCACGGTAGGAGGAATCAGAAACACGGAAGCGAATAACCGATAACCGAAATATATATTTCGTTTATTGTTGATTTTATTAATGTTATTACTGTGTTACTAAAGACAAGAACGAATAGATTAAATTCAATATATTCATTATAAATGAATTAGAGCAATATTAATGGCGTATAAATGCATACGTGTCCGCGGTTTTTTTTATATCGGTCCACTACACATGTACAAAAATGTTTAAATAATTATTCTGGGGCATACTTACATACCTTTCCTTCAACAATTGGTTCCCATTTGTTTGGCAGCTGATTTCTGGAGGCAATTCATGGTCTTGCATTGGCTATCAATTCATCGAAATCATTATGGGCTTTACCCGCCACCCAGTCTTTTAGCAAACGGTTGACATGTCTACAGGTTCAACGGCCACAGTCCGTGGGAGCTTCGGTAGGAGAGTATAAAGGATGAGGTAGCCGATTCCATCCTTAATTGGAAATGGATTCGACTATGCAACCCTCGACACGTGGTCTTTTAATATTAATGTAATAATATATTAATGTTAAAATTAATAATAATAATAACAATATGTAGTTTTATGCGATATTCTGGAATTCGCTACTGCTGAGGCTCATCTTGAAAAAAAATCAATTAAAATCAAAAATAAACCGTTGATACCGAATGATACAGTTCGTGTTCCACCGAGCGTCAAGATATATCGTTGACCGATTGACTGCAATAAACTTTTAACAACTCCGGTCGTAACGACCAAATAATTGGTGGAAACAGGTGACAGTGCACTGAAGAAAGCGAAAACAGTTCCATCTGCAGAAAAAGTCATGGCTACGGTTTTCTGATATTCTCGTGATGTGGAGCTCATAGACTACCTGGCAAAAGGCAGGTCCATCACCAGGGGGTATTATGTTTCATTACTAGACTAATTGAAGGGTGGTATTCAGGCTAAATGTCTATATCTGGCCAAAGAGAAGGCGCTCTTTCACCTTTCCTCCACGTACTTTTCGAGTTGTTTCTGTGTTTCGACATGCGATGTATTCTCCGGATTTGGCTTCTCCTCTTCTTCCTCGTATCACTTCCCTTTCTCGAACCTGAAAAAATTGCTCACTGGATGAATATTCATTTGAAATAAGCTGAGGTTACAGCTTATTTTGCATTATTGGGGAATCGCATTATACTAGGGTTACTTTTATATATTCGCAATTGACATCAATGGTGTGGTTAGGCCCCATCTGGCATATACATCGTAAAGTTTGACATTGTTGACTATACATACTTGTGTATACGCTATTTGTGTTGTTTAGTGACTTGAAGAATTCATCTCAGTCAAAAACGGGAATTAACTCGTGAGACTTTTCGTGCGATGATTTATTACGATTTTCGTCGTGGATTATCTCAACAACAGTGCATCGATCAACTCACTTCAACTTTTGGCGATGAAGCACCATCTAAAATCACTGTATATTTTACGATACACCTGATATATCATGGCTGAAGGAAAAAGGCAGGGTGGAAATGGTAACAAATCAATTTTTGAAATAAATATAATAAAAATGAAATACATATTTCATTTGATTAAACATTTCGAAAATATGTATTTTTTTAACCACACTTTTGTTATATGAATGGCTCGGTTTCACAGCGCTGAGGAGAAAGAACATGCAAAAGTGAGCTTAAGATTTTTAAAAGCAATTTGAAGTGTTTCAGATGTACTTTTATAGACTAATTTGATAAATCTAGGCAAGATATATAATCAGTGGCGGCTCGTGGGTTTTAAAGTGGGAGAGCCTAGAAAAAAATAGTGCTGAATGTTTTTTTTGCTTTCCCCTTTCTCCTTTTACTTTTCGAGCTATTGAAACCCTATACAGGAGGTGAAGGGGGAAAATGAGTTAAAGGAAAGAAAGTGTACGGAAATAAAATATGGTGTTTTGCTCTGAAAAATGTTTACTGTGATAAATGCTGGAGTGGGGCGACGCCCCAATCCCTCCCTCACGAACTGTCACTGTATATAATAAAGGAAAAGGTTCAGAATGCAGGATCTTCATAAGAAGATAAAGATAAAAAAAAGCAAATTGGACGTATTAAGCACAACTGACTATATCAAAGGAAGAAAATAGTGCATTTTTGAAAGGAAGGCAATCTGTGGGGAAGAACTATAGGAAAAGATAGAAAACAATGAACCAATATATAGCTATGGGCCAGCACTTAAACTTGACTAAAAAAATGTAAATGTGTAAATGAGAACAGGAAGTAGGAAAAATCTTGCAAACCAATTGAAAAATTCTAGATAATTTACTAAACCTAAATGTTTTGACTGTGGACCATTGTCCCTGCCATAAAAACCGTCGTTAAAGAATATAGGATTACACTTATTTCGACATAAAGGCCTGAATATGGCCCATTATCCGCAAATCTCCGCGCTACAAAAGAACATTTCTTGCGGTCAAAATATTTTTAAATCGATCCGAACGAAGGGACATGACCAAAAATAGACCTTATTTCTCGAACGTCTAAGGGCGAATAGACTCCCGGATTTGCTCGGTTCGTTGTGTTTGAATGATGGCTTTCACGAGGGCCAGGGCCTACAATTTTGTGGGCCGGAGCTTTTAATTTGATTGAACATTTTCTGGCTTTTTTTTCTCGTACGTTTTATTTTTTTCCCTATGCTGGGCTTTTTTTTCGTTTTTTTTTGAAAATCTGGACTGTCTTTTTCTGCTTTTATCCACATTCTTAATTTCATCATCATTTAGTTTTCATATTTATTATTTTTGCTTATTTGATACGAAGAAATATTAATTTCTTACCGACAGGATTTAGAGGGAAATTATGTAAAAGGTTAGAAATATGCGTAGAAAAATGAATTCACCTGTCATAACAATAATCACATTACTAATGACATGTCGTAAAATTTACGCTGTGAAGCGAAGAATTCAGGGAGCAATGGGCCTCGATGTTATGGAAAAGCAATTGAAAATACGCCAAATATACTAAGCGACATAATTTTAACAACATATTAGTGTTCTAAGTTTGCAGAGTAGATATTTCATAGAGTAGATACAAAAAGGGATTCCATCAAAAACCTATTCATATTCGGACAAAGTGGTGTTTGTGCAGTCCACAATATACGCCCCAGCGTAGTAGAGTGTATATTGTGGACACAATACTGTTCAATCTTATACCGCATAGGTCACACAAAAAATTAGAAAAATCCAACCCAAAACACTTTTTTCCCCCCTCTTTTTTTACTACCATCTCTGTAATTCCCAGCAATTCTTATACTAATCATAAGATATTATTCGAAAGAAGTAAACTTTCCTTGAGTACATTTTAAAATCATATGTACTTGAAAGCAAAGAAAATTTAACATTGAGAAAACTATGCTTATAATGTATTGTATTAATTTTTTAGCTTTTGTGTAAGCCATAATAGTATAATATAATGATAAAATATTCAAGATATTCCATTTACATTTAATGAAAAAAAATTAATGGGTAGGCCACCAACACTTTCGACCGAATTAGGCAACATGTGTCATCTCGTAATAAGAGATTTCAGGTGCGTTGTACACAGGCTGCAGGTGTCTTTGAAGTTAGTGGCAACCAGGTTAATCTCTCAAGTGATCGATCAATGCTATCCCATATGTATGCTATCCGATAGATTTCTTGCCAATAAACATGTGTTTATTGGCAACAAATCTAGGTATTTCGCCGGTCAGTGGAGTGCCGTTATCGCAGATTTTTCAGAAAATTACGCACTCTGAAGGGCGGTATGCAGTTGGATCTGTTTTGCCGAAATATGAGATATGGACGAACTTGTTTTCGTGTTGGGATGTTTTCAAAGTTAAGTTATTTATTTTAACATGTTGTAGAACTCGTAAAAATAAGTTATTTTACCAAAAATCATATATATATTTCATATTTCTATGTTCTATGAACATATTTCTATGTTCTTAAATAAAACTGTACATTAATCAGCAAAAAATCCAGATTGTAAACTGCGCAAAAATTTTAGGTTTGGTTGTTGACGACAGGTTACGCTTTTGGGAACATATTACTTATTTACACTTACTTCTTATTTCTTATTAACACTTACTTCACTTATTTATTAAGACAAAGACTTATTTCACAAGACAAAGTTATGCTAGTCTAAAACTTTTGTACTATGCTGGAGATGTACTATCCTTTAACATGAAAAAGGCACTATGTGAAAGTCTTGTAGTATCAAAATTACGTTACTGTATCACTGTGTATTTTCCTTGCTGGGATGTCGTAACCCATTGCCGTCTCCAGAAGATACAAAATTCTTGTTGCCGCTTTGTATGTGGTTTGCGCAAGTATGATCATGTTTCGGGTAAAATAGCTGATTTGGGGTGGTTAATGATGGACTCTTTATTTAGGTATAGTTTACTGTCGAGTATTGAACGTTTAATGATTACGTTCTCTCCACTTTGCCTTAGGAGTAGATTGGGTTTTCGCCGAATTATTCATGATTCTTACCTTCGTCACAGTGCCCTTCTTGTGGTGCCACGTTATAACACAACCATGTTTCATCGTTCTTTCAGCTACAATGCTGCTAAACTGTTTAACTCTCTAAGTAGAGCTTTGAGATGCCACTTAATGTTCTACAGAAAGCACATCAGATTTAAATTTAGGGAACATCTGCTATCAGCGCAGAGATAGAGCCTTGTATGTTATTTTATGATTACCTTCTTTTTTTTTCATTGATGAATCTTTTTAGTTATTTTCCTTGTTATTTGTTAGTACTTGTTTTGTTTCTATGTTTTAGTTTCGTATATAGGTTGTTATTATTTGTATTTTTTGCTTACAGAATATTGGTTTTATGTTTATATACATTATGTAAGTCAGTATTATGTATTGTAACTGGTTTTTGGATACCGGTTGAGTATGAGTGGCTCGTTGAGCTAGACTTCGCCCTATCCTTTAACATTTGATTGAGTAATAAAGACATTTATGATTTATTATTATATAAAAGTTGCAAAGTAAAGAAGTTATTAACAGTCACAAAATTTGAAAACAAACCTGACTTTTTGATATTCCCGACCACTGCGTTGTGGAACTCGCAAAGAGAAGTCAATTTAGCAAAAGTCATTTATATAAAAGTTGCAGAATAACAAAAACAAAAATGTTACCTTACAAAAATTGTTCAAAATTGTCACCATTTGTTCGGTTAGCACAAAATATTTCTCGGCGTACCCATGCGTCACTACCCGCGTCAAAAATAAAATCCCGGTGCCCTAAACAATGCGCTGTTGTAGTTCTTCCACAGCATTTACTTCTCCATCGGGATAAATTAACTTTTTTAAATAATCCCATAGAAAAAAATCGTAGAACTTTAAATTTGGTGAGCGTGTCCCGTCAAAAACTAGGTCCATTGCGCCCTATCCATCTGTTAGGAAATTCATTATTTAAATGTTAGTGAACTTCTCGTCTAAAATGTGGCGGAGTTTCATCATGTAGAAACCACATATTCTGTCAACATTTAAAGGAACATATTGAAATAATTGTGGCAGATTGTTTTGAAGAAAGTTTAAATAATTTTCACCTGCCAGTCGACCTGGAGAAGAAAGAAAGGCCCAATAAGCATGCCATTTGCTACGCCAGCCCAAACATTTACTGAAAATCGGTGCTGAAAATGGGTTCTTTTCAGAGCATGCGGATTTTCTACTGTCCAAACATGGTTGTTGTGGAAATTATTTACTTCATTTCTTGTAAATGTGATCTCCTCGGTAGCCAAAATAAATTTGGTAACATTTTCATTACTATTGTACTGATGTAAAAGCACTGACAAAATTCAGCTCTTAGGATAATCTTCAGGTTGTAACACTTGTACCCGTTGATAATGATCGGGATAAAAGTGTTCTTGTCGTATAGTTTTCCACATTTTACTATGATCAACTTCAACTTGACTTGCTATAGACCTGGTGCCCATTTTCGACAATTTCTAAAATTTCTTCCTGAACCTCTACCATTTCGCGTGCAGGAGGTCTTCCAGAGTGACCTCCTCGTTGTGCCTTTAAGGACCCTGTATCGCGAAGTCTTGTAACTAAATTTATCCGGATAATTTTTAAGGAAACCTTTTCGCGTACAAACGATATGCTGCGACTGCATTTTGTTGACACTCCCGGTAAGTTAATCTTATATCCACTAGTTCATTGTTTTCATAAACATATGGTATTTTAATCGTAAAAAGTACCCAAAAATTAAATACACAGTATTAAGGAATTATTACCACTGGTCAAATCGAACATCGTACCCAAAAGAAATATCGTACAAGAATACAAAAAAATAGTCATA
This sequence comes from Cosmopolites sordidus, assembly GCA_031761425.1. Lineage (NCBI taxonomy): Eukaryota > Metazoa > Arthropoda > Insecta > Coleoptera > Curculionidae > Cosmopolites > Cosmopolites sordidus. The sequence goes on along the minus strand of JARFXV010000228.1, from coordinate 404,233 downwards.
CCCAGTATCAGCAGTAAACAAATACTTTATGTGTTTACAACGCAGTGGTCGAAAATATTAAAAAGTCAAGTGTTTTCAAATTTTGTAACTGTTAATAACTTCTTTATTTTACAACTTTTATATAAATGATTTTTGGTAACATTACTTATTTTTACGAGTTCTATAACTCAACTTTGAAATCACCCTGTATAGGCTAACGACGATTTACAATATTTCGACTGCAACAAATTCTGCATTTCAACTTCCTCTGATGATTATTTAGGTGTCTGCTTCCTAACTATTACGTTCTGGATTAATAACTATATACCTTTCTAAGACCAAATTTAAAATTTGCCTTTCTCTCTGAACAGATCTGATTATTCTACGTTTATCATGACTACTATGTCTATCATGACAAACCACCGTAGACGTATATCTATTCTGACCACCATAAACAAAATCGCACTATCTAGACAGTGCACCATAAAAGTTGCATCTTGTGATGCCGAAAAAAGCATTATGTTACCATAAGGGTAAAGGTAGTAAACAAAATAAGTTATTCTCTTAGATTTGAAGAGACTTTTCATCCAGCGAGTAATTTCTTCAGGTTTGGGGAGAAGAAGTAATTGTTGGAAACTAAATACGGTGCATGTGGAAGTACTTCGAACGTAAAGGCGCATTATAATGGTGAAAGAGCATTTTCTTTTTTACAAATTTGAACACTCAACCTAAATAGCACCATTCATTTGGTTCACTACTGCAGCGTAACACATCCTGGTAATATACTGGTCTTTTGCCACGTGGTGTTGAGTATCATATGGAACCATTTTCGCATTTTTGTTCAAATTTCACCTGTTTTTATCGACTGTTTGGATTGTTCTTCATCTTTGACAGGGAATAATGAATTTGTAATACTTTATGTTTTATCTACTGTTATAAAACATTGATTTGATTAAATGTTAACGAATGCGATATCCAAGGGCCAGGAAACATTTTTCATACCCAAAACATAGTGTAAAATGTAGTGGATACGGTCTATCGAGATGTTTGCAATGACAACAACGAAAAGTAAAACATCAAATAAACCATGCAAGTGGGAACAAATTAAATGAATGTTATGCGAAATTACCGTTTCGAATATTACGGTAAAAAATCTGTTTTTCTTGATTTATTACATACAATATTCATATTATGTTAGGAAACAATTATAATAGTTAAATAAAACTGCATGAATCTAAAGAAGCCCGTACAGTTACACGTAAAAAATCAATGAGTTCAAACAATTATGAAAATGAAAATATCAATGGCATAAAATATATGAACTGTAAGTGCTACTGGTACCCTCTCTATATATTGGGGTGTTGAAGTTTTTACAATATGTGATATTTGTTGTCTTGTTGTAAGCATCAAACGTGTAATATTTTCTTAAGTACATCTTCATGCAGGTCATTACATTTATTTCTTGGTTACTTTGAGCTTTTAATTTAGCGATTTACAATCTTTCCTCACCAGCACCTTTAAAAAAAGACCTGATTAACAGGTTCACTGTGCTCTGCATCTCAAGCAGAATTGACTGGTGGTACTGGTGTCAGTGATCTATCGACACTTTTCTTCACTGTATACCTAATTCCACTTTTTCCACTTTTATAATTATCTCCACAAACACTTGGTTGCAATCGCGCATGTAGCGCCTTGCCAGTCCAGCAATATTTCTAACGATAAGAAGATTTTAATTAACTATAAACAATAGAATTATAAATCAAAAGCAGCAAAATTTTCTTGGTTCATAATTAAGGGAAGCTAGCTGAATGATTAATTCGGGTTCTTTCTTGTTATTTGCTTTTTTTTTGTTGCACATTTGATCAACTAAATTATTCTTTATTGGTCCTTTTTTTCGTAAGGATGCTAATGAATAGCAGCCCGTCATATTCTGTAATGAGTAAACCATTGAGATTGAAGTGAAAAAACGGAGGTAATCTTTTAGACGTTATCATTAAAACATAAAACATAATAGTAAAAACAAAAAAACAAAACAGTAAACAGTTTAGGAGAATATCTCCGTCTAACACCTGCCTGAATTAGAATAGATTTGATTTTCTCGAGTTATTTTATTATATTAGTTGCATGGTCATAAGAGCTGTGAATAAGTTTGATATATTATGTTCAAATTTTACAGTTTTGCAGGGTTTTTTTATTATCCAGAGTTCTATGCTATTGAACGCCTTTTCATAGTCAATAAATACCAAATATAAGGATATATTATAGTCTGTTGTATTCTATTAGTTTGCGTGCAGTAATTAAATGATCATAGGTGCCAAATCCAAATTTAATTACCGCTGTGATACTAATGCGAATGATCCATAGTTTGTCAGTTACAATTATCAACCCGACCAATCCTTTAGACTGTATATTACTAAATTATAATACTTCTCCTTATTAAACTCGAAGATATTTACCACTAAACACCAAATCACTTTTTAAACTTCTCGACGCACATTTCGCTAACCATGTTCGCATCATCAGGAGATGATTTACTCTGATTCTAAAACTAAATTAAGTTCTATTTATATGATAACTGTACCTAATGGTACGGTCATTAGGTTTGGTTTGGTTGGGTTTAGATGATGGTAGCATGGTTAGCGAAACGTATGTCGAGTAGTTTAGAAAAGTGATTTGGTGTTTAGTGATAAATGTGTTCGAGTTTAGTGTTTTTTTCAGCGAAGGTTCTAATAGAACAATTGAACATCTCTTAATATTAAAAAAATAATAATTAACTGTCGTATAGAAAGCCCTTAAAATAAATCGAGACTTGGTATTGGCAAAATGAAATCCATCTTGCACACCGCATCTACGTGAGATATCAGATAAAAATTCGTGATCTGTTGCCACCGGATGCCTCTTTTTTCTCCCTATTGTATTGTTGGATGTACGAAACCGTTGACAGCCACTTAACCTAGGTGTAAAGAGGCACAATGGGCCATTAATAGACACGAGGAAGTAGCATTCAACTTATAGGATTATCGGGGATTAGAGGGACCTGGAGGCCGTTACCGTGGTAACTTGATACTTTTATTGGAATGCCACGAATGCCGGTCCAAGCCAACGCACGATATATGCTTCATGAAGTCCTTAATTATATTCGTTCGTTTTAATTATATTTCTATTTATTTTTTTATATCTTAATGTGTTTTGAGAAACTACGTTTTAAACTTACTTTTTAACGAAGTAGAAACTAGCGCTTTAAACGTAAAAAAAGAGATTTACCATTTATTTATTTATTTATTTATTTATTTATTCATTTATTTATTTATTTAAATAATAGGGTTATCCAACCTAAAGGTGACCTGTCCTATTACAGGATAACACAATTTAACAAAGCTTAACTTAACCTACAGAACATAGTAAGTACTTATCACTTAAATCTAAAAACTAAACCATTTAATTCCTAAATAATTGCAAGACACAGTATACAGGTCATAATACATTTAAATTAATACATACATTAAGAATATTATTAAACTGTTTTAAATTACTAGAGTAGAAGAAGTCAAGAAAACTTAAACTCACTGGGTCCGTCGCGCTGCCTGGTAGTAGAGGCAAGTCACTGGAAGTTTGCGTCCATCCGAGATGAGGCAAATTAAAGTCACCGACCACAAGTATATCACTTTTGTGATATTTCGCCAATACTCCTTCCAATTTGGTAAAGAATCCTGTATAATTATTTAAAGAGGCATACGGTGGAATATAAACAGTACATATCAAGAGCGTCCTCTCTCCCCTCAAAGCGATAGAGATCCATAAGTCCTCCACAATATTATCATTGCCGCACAGATATGTTAAAGTGCTACCTTTGAATGATTCACGAATTCCCAACAAGAATCCACCACCGTCCCGCTTGCCCGTCGTAATGGGATCTCTGTCCAATCGAAATACCGAATATCCCTGAGGAAATAACTCACTGTCCGAAATTTCTGGTTATAACCACGTTTCTGTTATGCAAATAATATCATAATTGCCGTCACAAATTGCTTGGAAGAAGTCAACGCATTTTGTTTTTAGGCCTCTGGTGTTCTGATAGAAGATAGACACAGCGTGATCAGCCATTGCAGTAAGACAATCTCAGACCGTTTTACAGTTTTATACTTAATGAGACGAGTTAGAGATGAAGATTGTTAAGGTCGATTTCGGATAGGATGCGGAGTAGACGAGAGTTCTCCTCTTTCTTGACAAATATCTTGGAGTCCTTCACCCTTGATTGGAGGGTTCCTTCACCCTTGATTGGAACTTGAATTGGAGATCCCTACAGCGTTCCCGAGACTTAACAAAGATTGACTTGTAGTACGGTGACAGGTGTTCATTTATATATATTCTGGTATTTGCGTCAAATCCCAATTTTTCCGATGCAATATTAGAATTTTTCAAAGCTTTGCCAGCTTTGAGTAGTTGGTTTCTCTTTTCTAGGGATACAAATTTTACCACAATATTTTTAGGTAAAGGTCTTCCAGTGTCTTTGTGCGGAAAACGCATTACTCTATAACAGGTTACTACATCAGCTTTATCAATCTCTACATTTATGGCGTCAGCGATTTTTATTACCAAGTCCTGGACGTTTTCCCCGCGCTCCTCCGGGACACCGCAAACCTCTAAGTTGTTTTCCTGTGTCTGCTGCTCCGCAGACTCCACCCTGGCTCGCAAGTCGCATTAAACACCAAATCACTTTTTGAAAACTTCTCGACGCACGTTCCATGTTAGCAGCATCAGGAGATGATTTAATCTAATTCTAAAAACCAAACTAAGCTATATTTATATGATAACCCTACCTAATGAGTCATAAATTTCCAATATCTATATTGTGATCATGTTCGATTGCATGTTGAGCAACACAAGATTTTTCAATTCCTTCATATCTAATGTGGGCAATGTGTTCTTTAAATCTCGTTAATATTGATCTTTTTGTTTGCCCAATATATCTTCGAGCACAATCTTGACAACTAATTTCGTAAATCCCCTACTTTTCTTGCTGATCTACTTTATCCTTTGAATTACCCAGAACTTCTCTTAATTTATTATATGGTTTATACACAACCTTAATATTCACTTTTTTCGAAGCCCCTTTTGTCTAGCCCTCGTGTTAATTGGGCATCAAACGGTCTTACCATGAATTTACTTACGTTCTGATCCTTTTGAAAAGTCAAAGATTCTTTCAATAATTGTCTAAACTTATGTTTTCTAATAAATTTATCTACAATGTTCTTATTATAACCGTTTACTTCGGATACCTCCCTAATTAATTTTAATTCTTTGTTATAATTGTCTTTCTTTAAAGGAAAATTGATTCATCTATTTACCATAAAATTTAAACTAGTCATCTTATTTTGGAAGCTATGATTCGAATTATTAGGAATCCATCTCGAAGTGGTGGTGTTTTTTCTAAAAATATCCAAGTCTAACCTATTTTCATTATTTTTACTGACTAAAATATCCAAAAATGGCAAACTGTCGTTGTTTTCGAGTGCATGCGTGAATATTATGTTTTGGGATTTACTATTTAAGTTCTTAAGAAAATCATCTAAGTTTTCATTTTTTAAATCAAAAATTGCAAAAACGTTATCCACATATCTTAATCATATTAGGAAAATCAATGAGACCAATTGTATCAGCCATTGACTCTCCAGGTTAGACTTTGATATTTTTAGAAAAAACACCACCACTTTGAGATACATTGCTAATGATTCGAATCATAGCTTCTAAAATAAGATGGCTAGTTTAAATTTTATGGTAAATATATTAATCAATTTTCCTTTAAACAGAGATAATTATAACAAATAATTAAAATTTATTAGGGAGCCCGAAGATGGTGTTTGATTTAAATAATATATTATAATGTATATACCAGGCGTGACGATTGATAATTGTTAATTTTTTCTTTAAAAAAGCACGTTTAGTTCTGAATGGTTTATTGAAAGTATGCGCGGTCCTAGCTGTTAATTTTTCTTATCTCTCTGGTAATTTGTGAATGCACTTCCAGAAAAACGGTACATCTTTTGAGGTGTTCCAGTTATTAAGCCATTTTTTGACATTTCCGTAATTGTTCTGAAGTGTTTCATAGAAAGTGCGTGAGACATCGATGAAATCAAGTGGTAGTAGGAAGGGGCTAAGTCTGGTGAGTACGGGGGGTGGAACAATAATTTCCAGCCAAGTGCAGAAATGGTGTCCTACTGCAAAATCACTTTTCCGTGTCTTGTAGCCTATTCTGGTCGCTTCTCCATTAATGCATAGTTAAAACTGATTTATTAACGGTATTAATTGTTTCATCTGGTTTCAGAATCTCATGCTACACATGACCATTCTGAAACCACCAAATGTAGAGTATTGTTTTCGTTCCAAAGCGATTCGGTCTTGCGGTCGATATTGATGGTTGTCCTGGGTCAATCCATGATTTTAATTTTTCTGGGTTCTCGCAATATATTCATTTTTCATCTCCAGTCACGATCCGCTGCAAAAAAAGGCTTTCTTTTATGCTGAGAAAGCAAAACTTCGCACGCCGTTTTTTCGTTTTTCCATCTGTTCAGCTGATGCGGTATCCAAGGTATTCCTGCTTTCTGGACCTTTCCCCTGGAATGCAGACCATCACAAATGGTTCGGCCACCAATATTTAATGTATCTGCCATTTGTTGTTGAGTTTGAATTTCGTCTTCTTCCAACTATGTTTCTAATTTAACATCTTCAATTTTTTTCGGTTATCGTGGGCGTTCTTTGTCTTTCAAGTCGAAAACTTCACTTTTGAATCGCCCACAAGCCTTAAACCAACGCCCACAAGCGTCTTGCTTTAGGACATTATAACCGAAAGTTTTCACAAGTATATATACGGCGTTTTTCATTTGATTGAACAAGAAAATCAGTACGTTTCGTGAATGTTTTTATTTGGTTCGTAACTTACTATGTACCAAACCAACTCTAAATCTTTTAAACATCAATGGCAATTTGAAAGGTACTGTTATAGGAACAAAATGATATAAGGGATTAAACTGTGAATAGATCCCTGTTTCCAGCGACATCTCTTAAAACAATTTAGAATTTTGAACCGCCTGGTATACATATGTATAAATTCGTGGCTAAGAGAAAAACAAAATATTTTTTGAAGATTACAATGAGTGATAGGATGGATATATGTTATGACCTAAACCCTAAGCGCGTTTATGTTGAATAATGTTAAATTGTAAGAATGTTTCATCAAATTGCAGTCTATAAAGTAAGCTAAGATTTTAACATTAGTAAAGGGGCGTCTATTGGATTTATTTAAATTCCGTTGTTTTAATTGGGTGGCGTAGTCAGAAGAGGGAGAATAAATTTCACCTACAATGTTGGCAGCATGGCGTTTTCCAGCAGATCGCAATTTTGCCTTGCCACGGACGTTAATTCCCTATCACAACACTCATCAAAACTTTGGGAATACCTGCCAATACCACAATCATATTGGAGATCACAATCTTTATTAAGTCAATCGTGGTGTTTTGAGAAAAATGTCTCCACAAGTCGTCATGGTAAATTTGTGGAAGCAACTGAGTTTTTTTCTTAAATTTTAGAAACTGTACTGTAATTTAAATATTTTAGTTCTATTTTATTGAATGGTTATTGATTGGTTTGTCCGTTACTTTGCGATAATTATTTTTTAAACCGAATAAAACAGTTTTTCATTATCACTTTTATATTTTAACTTTATGTAACTATAGTCACACAATGTATAAGTCACGGTGTAGTAAAACAATGTTACATTCTCTAACACTACTTTAAAACTAATGTATTACAGCTGTTTATCCTATGTATCTAATTTTACACTTTTATTGGGGTAAATTTTTTACAATATTTTAAATAGTAAACAATTTTTGAGATCTGTCTGATCGTTTAATAACTGTCTAGATAGGTCCTTATTATATTTATATTTTTTAATTTTTTTCTTTTTGGCGCTTTATGTAAAATTTTTTAATTTGTAACCTCGGGAAATATATATCCGGCATCTATGAAATGCTTTAACTTGAAAAGATTTACCAGTAAACACCAAATCACTTTTTTTGAACTTCTCGACGCACGTTTCGCTAACTATGTTAGCATCATCACAAGCTGATTTAATCAGATTAGAGATATAGATTATATATAGATTAATATATGAAATGGTTCGCAAAATTAGAATTTTTGTTTCTTTCAGAACATAAATCTGCGTACCTATTAAAGAAACAAAATTTTAATTTTGCAAACCATTTCATAGATACCGGACATATATTACCCGAGATTACAAATTTAAAAATTTTACATACAGACAGTTATTAAACGATCAGACAGATCTCCAAAATTCCCTACTATTTAAAATATTGTAAAAAATTAACACCAATAAAAGTGTAAAATTCGATACATATGATAAACAGCTGCTATACCTTAGTTTTAAAGTAGTGTTTGAGAATGTAACTTTGTTTAACGAAGCTATAGTCACACCAAGATAAAAATTGTTTTATTTGGTTCGATATGGTTGTTTATAATACTAAATTTGCCAAGCACATATGCTAAAGTCATATTCAAAGTTTGAATATTCCTATTTAAATTCTGCAGGTCAAATATTTCTCTTCTCGATAGATTATGAATGGCTGCTGAAAATTGTTATAAAAATCGATTACCAGGTATAAGCAGCCAGTTTTTTCAGGGTATATTTAGCGAATATTGAGCTAAATTGTACATAAATTTCAAGGCGGGGTCTCGTGTGAATTTTAAGATATTCTTTTGTGAAATTCCTAAAACACATATAAAAATTGTAAATTTATACTGCGTAGTACCTTAAAATTAAAACAAATATTCCTCAAATTCAGTAACAAAAAAAAAACGCTTTCTTGTATTATAATTACTTACAATGTATGGTAGGTAAATATTTAATAGGAGTGAGTAGTAGCAAATTGTACAATGTTAAAAATGTTAAAGGCAGGGTGGAATTTGTCTTATAGTGATATTTGTTTACATTCTTAGTCAAATCCTATAATACTCAAGAATTAAAGTGAACAAATATCTTTAAATCCTGAATAATGGAAAAAACGAGTTTTTGTAATCATTTAATTCCACATAGAATGCCTATCCGGCACACCGTGCGCCATCTCTCGGAAAAAACATTTGTGGTAAACTTGTGGAAGAAACATACTTATTTCTTGACTTTTAGAAACTGTACGACTTAAATATTTTTTAGTGCTATTTCACTGGCTTCGGTATGGTTATTTATAATACCAAATTTGGCAACTACATATGCGAAAGTCATATCTAAAGTTTTAATATTCCTATTTGAATTCTACAGTTCAAATATTTCTCTTCTCGATAAAGTATGAATGGCTCATGAAAATTGTTATAAAAAATCGATTAGCAGCTACTAGCAGCCAATTTTTCGGGGTATATTTAGAGCTAAATCGTATGTAAATTTTAAGGTGGGGTCTCGTGGGGATTTTAAGATATTCTTTTGCGGAATTCCTAAAACACTTATACAAAAATTGTCAATTTGTATTGCGCAGTGCTTTAAAATTAAAACAAATATTGCTCAATTCACTAACTAAAAAAAATAAAAGCCTTTCTGGTATTATAATTACTTATGGTTGAATTTTAATATATAACAATATATGGTAGGTAAACATTTAATACGAGTGAGTAGTAGCAAATTGTACTATGTTTAAAATGTTAAAGACAGGGTGGAAATTGTCTTATAGTGATATTTGTTTACATTCTTAGTTAAATCCCATAATACTCAAGAATTAAAGTCAACATCTTTAAATCCTGAGAACCTGAAAAAAACGAGTTTTTGTCACAATTTAATTTCACCTAGAATACCTATCCTAGTTCCCGTGCGCCGTCTCTCGCATATAAAATTAGTCCAGAAAAATTATATTGAATTTCGTAATAATTACATAGATTTACAATGTAATCTGTTATATAAAGATAAAATATTAGTGTAAATATATCAGGATGGCAATAAAAGCAAAAACAATTCCAAGTAAACGGTCTAGAGCCCATTCGGCCCCCGAAAAGGTGAAATAAAATCAACAAGCATCTCATCCGTTGGTCTCGACGTTCTCAAAATCCCATTCTATCGTAGGTGTCGAAAAAGTGTTGTGCTTCACACCTGACCCTCAAGTGCCTCTTTTCGAGTCCAAATAACGCCCATTATATCCTTTATCCTCGCACAAAGATTTTCTTTTATACCACTCTGGTTCTGCTAAAAAACTGTTCTGCTTTAAATCGTATAAAAAAATATGTTTTTCTGATTTAATTAGTTGAGTTAGTGTATTTCAGCTTTTTTTCTAGTTTAATTAAATTATAACTAATTATTGCATTGTTTTTCATATATTGAAATTATTATTTATGCTTTTAATAATCAATTAGGTGTTAAATTCGATTTCACTACTCACTCATGTTGAACAAACATATTATAATATTGTTGGCATAAAATTGGTAATGAGGTATATGACAGGGATGTTTTGAACACATTAACAGTGCTAAGTTAAGTATTTTTCACATATTTACACATAATTTGGAATAGGTAGCTATTTAATTTGTATAAACAAATGTTTAAATTAAAGAAAAATATATTAAATTATATTTCCATTAATCGACATCCATTTAATTCATTTAAATGGAAGGAATAAGTTATGTTTCCAACACATGAATTGGTTAGTTGATACAAGTTTGTCCATTTTTTTTTAGAAAAATGGAAGAAACGTTTTACTTACTAAAAAGTACATTTCGATGACCGATGACGATCACCTTTCTCAAATTCTTTGGTTTTGAGATCTTTGGCTACAGAACTGATCTAAAAGTTTGTAAAGTTGTAAAAGCCATATGTGGTTTAACATTATCTCGATGGAACACGATGCCCTTTCTGTCAGCTAATTCATGCCATTTCTCGTAGATTGCTCGATTTCGCTTAGTTGTGAACAGTATTTTTAATGATTATTCCAGTTTTCAGGTTTTTCCGGTTTTAGCAACTCATAATAAACATTTACATCAAAAATTGACAATATGACATTTATTAAAAAAAAAAGTTTGTACCAACAATTAGATAACCCATTACTTATTCAGTGTTTTGATTTTAAGACAACTGCGGCTGAAGCCGCTGCGGTGGTTTGATGTTTATCGTTTATAAACCAGATTCATAAGAGAGAAAGAGAGAAAATGAAGAGAGAAAGAATGATCTGAACAACAGAAAAAGATCGAGTTACAACAATAATTATTAAAGAATATTTAACTTATACAGTAGATTTATTGTTAATAGTGTTAATGCCATTTCTGTGGCCTTTTCTGTATATGGAGGAATCAAGAAGGCACATCATGTTTCGAGATATTTGAATTAAATAAAACAGTTGCTGTCAATCGTTATAAATAAAAATTGCTAAAACGTAACAGTGAATGCATGCAAAGAAGGTTTTCCTTGCGTATGATCATAGTAATGAATTAGATCACATAGTGGGATATTCTATAGCGATTCTATTCTAGAGTTTGTGTCTTTGTGTGAAATGAAATGGATCTAATATCAAGTTACTCTTATCTTGTTGCTTATTCTAACTTTTGCCTGAATTTGGATGAGACACAAGACAATTTTTTTCTATTATATGTTCTTTTATTTTTAATTTTGGGTTAATTATTTTTTGAAAATTGTCAGTCGAATGTCAAATGAGATTTTGGCGAAACGTTGTGACTCTTTATAGAATGAACACCCAGAACACAACAGAATAACACCCAAAATGATTTAGAACATTATCTACCATCCATGAAAATATTAAATGTAACCTTTTTTGGCCCTATTTTTTTAATGATTGATATTAAATTCCCTTTTTTAGCAATAAATAATGAAAATGTTGAGTTGATTAGCGCAGTAACACAGTATTGATGTTCATATGTCATATTTTGTAAATATGAATAATTTTGTTTTATAAATATATAATTTGTTAATAACTTGACTACAGTGCCACCTATCGTATCGTAGCATAACTATGAACCAGCGCCTTGACAAAACAAATATTTTGTGGGAATATGACCTCAATTGGTCAAGTCCTTCAGAAGAACGCACCTATATATTTATATATATATATATATATATATATATATATATATATATATATATATATATATATATATATATATATATATATATATATATAGTGTCTTAATTATTCACCCACTATTACATACATGTGAACAAATGTAAGTATATATTTTACATTTTTCTGTTTTTAAGTCTAACCCCAAAAAATTTCTCTTTAGAAAATTGCGCGAAGATATTGTTCAAATATCTAAGTATACCAATTTTCATAGCGATCGGTTATAGGCTGTAGAAGTTGATGTCCTGCAGCGCTATGTATATACACTACAGTTGTGAAGAATGCGTGAATCGTTCCAAACTTTACATAGAAGAGATGGGACAAAGGAAAAAATGAGAGAAGGAAACGGAAGGAACCTTATCGATGGTAGTTTAAAGATAAATGGAGAAAAAATTCAGATAGTTTGAACTGGGACTCGAACCCAGATCATTAGATTACATGTCGAGGGCTTTGTCCAGTTAAGCTACCCCATTATACAAATTTTCTTTCACTTTTATCTATATCCATTGAGCCATATTGTCTATCGTACGGTAGCATTTTTAAATTTAAATACTGTAAGCAGGGAAAGATGTAGTTAAGGTGTAGTTGTAGTTAAATTGATGCGCAACAGCCCCATCTAATGGCGAGGCACGACAAAGTGGATAGAGCCAACATATTCACCGTGTTCAAGTACTTATGTATATCAATTTTCATAGCGATGGGTTATACGGTGTAGAAGTTGATGTCCTACAGCGCTATCTAATGGCGAATTACAACAAAATGGATAAGAAAAATGAGGTAAAATCAACTGAAGACTGAAAAAAAAGACAGCAGACAAGCATTGAGAATGCCAAGTGTGACCTTGGCGAAACGTCTGCACGTTCCCAACAAACGGGACACAAACGATCGGATGTACTCCCGAACTAATAGTCTAATGTATACTTCCATCCGCGAAACAGTACAAACTAACATATTTATATATATATATATATATATATATATATATATATATATATATATATATATATATATATATATATATATATACATATGTGTATATATATATATATATATATATATATATATATATATATATATATATATATATATATATATATATATATATACATATGTGTGTATATATATGTATGTATATATATATATATATATATATATATATATATATATATATATATATATACATATGTGTATATATATATATATATATATATATATATATATATATATATATATATATATATATATATATATATATATATATATATCTATATCTATATATATATATATATATATATATGTATATATATATATATATATATATATATATATATATATATATATATATATATATATATATATATATATATATATATATAAATATGTTAGTTTGTACTGTTTCGCGGATGGAAGTATACATTAGACTATTAGTTCGGGAGTACATCCGATCGTTTGTGTCCCGTTTGTTGGGAACGTGCAGACGTTTCGCCAAGGTCACACTTGGCATTCTCAATGCTTGTCTGCTGTCTTTTTTTTCAGTCTTCAGTTGATTTTACCTCATTTTTCTTATCCATTTTGTTGTAATTCGCCATTAGATAGCGCTGTAGGACATCAACTTCTACACCGTATAACCCATCGCTATGAAAATTGATATACATAAGTACTTGAACACGGTGAATATGTTGGCTCTATCCACTTTGTCGTGCCTCGCCATTAGATGGGGCTGTTGCGCATCAATTTAACTACAACTACACCTTAACTACATCTTTCCCTGCTTACAGTATTTAAATTTAAAAATGCTACCGCACGATAGACAATATGGCTCAATGGATATAGATAAAAGTGAAAGAAAATTTGTATAATGGGGTAGCTTAACTGGACAAAGCCCTCGACATGTAATCTAATGATCTGGGTTCGAGTCCCAGTTCAAACTATCTGAATTTTTTCTCCATTTATCTTTAAACTACCATCGATAAGGTTCCTTCCGTTTCCTTCTCTCATTTTTTCCTTTGTCCCATCTCTTCTATGTAAAGTTTGGAACGATTCACGCATTCTTCACAACTGTAGTGTATATACATAGCGCTGCAGGACATCAACTTCTACAGCCTATAACCGATCGCTATGAAAATTGGTATACTTAGATATTTGAACAATATCTTCGCGCAATTTTCTAAAGAGAAATTTTTTGGGGTTAGACTTAAAAACAGAAAAATGTAAAATATATACTTACATTTGTTCACATGTATGTAATAGTGGGTGAATAATTAAGACACTATATATATATATATATATATATATATATATATATATATATATATATATATATAAATATATAGGTGCGTTCTTCTGAAGGACTTGACCAATTGAGGTCATATTCCCACAAAATATTTGTTTTGTCAAGGCGCTGGTTCATAGTTATGCTACGATACGATAGGTGGCACTGTAGTCAAGTTATTAACAAATTATATATTTATAAAACAAAATTATTCATATTTACAAAATATGACATATGAACATCAATACTGTGTTACTGCGCTAATCAACTCAACATTTTCATTATTTATTGCTAAAAAAGGGAATTTAATATCAATCATTAAAAAAATAGGGCCAAAAAAGGTTACATTTAATATTTTCATGGATGGTAGATAATGTTCTAAATCATTTTGGGTGTTATTCTGTTGTGTTCTGGGTGTTCATTCTATAAAGAGTCACAACGTTTCGCCAAAATCTCATTTGACATTCGACTGACAATTTTCAAAAAATAATTAACCCAAAATTAAAAATAAAAGAACATATAATAGAAAAAAATTGTCTTGTGTCTCATCCAAATTCAGGCAAAAGTTAGAATAAGCAACAAGATAAGAGTAACTTGATATTAGATCCATTTCATTTCACACAAAGACACAAACTCTAGAATAGAATCGCTATAGAATATCCCACTATGTGATCTAATTCATTACTATGATCATACGCAAGGAAAACCTTCTTTGCATGCATTCACTGTTACGTTTTAGCAATTTTTATTTATAACGATTGACAGCAACTGTTTTATTTAATTCAAATATCTCGAAACATGATGTGCCTTCTTGATTCCTCCATATACAGAAAAGGCCACAGAAATGGCATTAACACTATTAACAATAAATCTACTGTATAAGTTAAATATTCTTTAATAATTATTGTTGTAACTCGATCTTTTTCTGTTGTTCAGATCATTCTTTCTCTCTTCATTTTCTCTCTTTCTCTCTTATGAATCTGGTTTATAAACGATAAACATCAAACCACCGCAGCGGCTTCAGCCGCAGTTGTCTTAAAATCAAAACACTGAATAAGTAATGGGTTATCTAATTGTTGGTACAAACTTTTTTTTTTAATAAATGTCATATTGTCAATTTTTGATGTAAATGTTTATTATGAGTTGCTAAAACCGGAAAAACCTGAAAACTGGAATAATCATTAAAAATACTGTTCACAACTAAGCGAAATCGAGCAATCTACGAGAAATGGCATGAATTAGCTGACAGAAAGGGCATCGTGTTCCATCGAGATAATGTTAAACCACATATGGCTTTTACAACTTTACAAACTTTTAGATCAGTTCTGTAGCCAAAGATCTCAAAACCAAAGAATTTGAGAAAGGTGATCGTCATCGGTCATCGAAATGTACTTTTTAGTAAGTAAAACGTTTCTTCCATTTTTCTAAAAAAAAATGGACAAACTTGTATCAACTAACCAATTCATGTGTTGGAAACATAACTTATTCCTTCCATTTAAATGAATTAAATGGATGTCGATTAATGGAAATATAATTTAATATATTTTTCTTTAATTTAAACATTTGTTTATACAAATTAAATAGCTACCTATTCCAAATTATGTGTAAATATGTGAAAAATACTTAACTTAGCACTGTTAATGTGTTCAAAACATCCCTGTCATATACCTCATTACCAATTTTATGCCAACAATATTATAATATGTTTGTTCAACATGAGTGAGTAGTGAAATCGAATTTAACACCTAATTGATTATTAAAAGCATAAATAATAATTTCAATATATGAAAAACAATGCAATAATTAGTTATAATTTAATTAAACTAGAAAAAAAGCTGAAATACACTAACTCAACTAATTAAATCAGAAAAACATATTTTTTTATACGATTTAAAGCAGAACAGTTTTTTAGCAGAACCAGAGTGGTATAAAAGAAAATCTTTGTGCGAGGATAAAGGATATAATGGGCGTTATTTGGACTCGAAAAGAGGCACTTGAGGGTCAGGTGTGAAGCACAACACTTTTTCGACACCTACGATAGAATGGGATTTTGAGAACGTCGAGACCAACGGATGAGATGCTTGTTGATTTTATTTCACCTTTTCGGGGGCCGAATGGGCTCTAGACCGTTTACTTGGAATTGTTTTTGCTTTTATTGCCATCCTGATATATTTACACTAATATTTTATCTTTATATAACAGATTACATTGTAAATCTATGTAATTATTACGAAATTCAATATAATTTTTCTGGACTAATTTTATATGTGAGAGACGGCGCACGGGAACTAGGATAGGTATTCTAGGTGAAATTAAATTGTGACAAAAACTCGTTTTTTTCAGGTTCTCAGGATTTAAAGATGTTGACTTTAATTCTTGAGTATTATGGGATTTAACTAAGAATGTAAACAAATATCACTATAAGACAATTTCCACCCTGTCTTTAACATTTTAAACATAGTACAATTTGCTACTACTCACTCGTATTAAATGTTTACCTACCATATATTGTTATATATTAAAATTCAACCATAAGTAATTATAATACCAGAAAGGCTTTTATTTTTTTTAGTTAGTGAATTGAGCAATATTTGTTTTAATTTTAAAGCACTGCGCAATACAAATTGACAATTTTTGTATAAGTGTTTTAGGAATTCCGCAAAAGAATATCTTAAAATCCCCACGAGACCCCACCTTAAAATTTACATACGATTTAGCTCTAAATATACCCCGAAAAATTGGCTGCTAGTAGCTGCTAATCGATTTTTTATAACAATTTTCATGAGCCATTCATACTTTATCGAGAAGAGAAATATTTGAACTGTAGAATTCAAATAGGAATATTAAAACTTTAGATATGACTTTCGCATATGTAGTTGCCAAATTTGGTATTATAAATAACCATACCGAAGCCAGTGAAATAGCACTAAAAAATATTTAAGTCGTACAGTTTCTAAAAGTCAAGAAATAAGTATGTTTCTTCCACAAGTTTACCACAAATGTTTTTTCCGAGAGATGGCGCACGGTGTGCCGGATAGGCATTCTATGTGGAATTAAATGATTACAAAAACTCGTTTTTTTCCATTATTCAGGATTTAAAGATATTTGTTCACTTTAATTCTTGAGTATTATAGGATTTGACTAAGAATGTAAACAAATATCACTATAAGACAAATTCCACCCTGCCTTTAACATTTTTAACATTGTACAATTTGCTACTACTCACTCCTATTAAATATTTACCTACCATACATTGTAAGTAATTATAATACAAGAAAGCGTTTTTTTTTTGTTACTGAATTTGAGGAATATTTGTTTTAATTTTAAGGTACTACGCAGTATAAATTTACAATTTTTATATGTGTTTTAGGAATTTCACAAAAGAATATCTTAAAATTCACACGAGACCCCGCCTTGAAATTTATGTACAATTTAGCTCAATATTCGCTAAATATACCCTGAAAAAACTGGCTGCTAATACCTGGTAATCGATTTTTATAACAATTTTCAGCAGCCATTCATAATCTATCGAGAAGAGAAATATTTGACCTGCAGAATTTAAATAGGAATATTCAAATTCGCATTCTTGCATTGCATTCGTCTGCACGTTCCCAACAAACGGGACACAAACGATCGGATGTACTCCCGAACTAATAGTCTAATGTATACTTCCATCCGCGAAACAGTACAAACTAACATATTTATATATATATATATATATATATATATATATATATATATATATATATATATATATATATATATATATATATATATATATATAGATATAGATATAGATATATATATATATATATATATATATATATATATATATATATATACACATATATATATATATATATATATATATATATATATATATATATATATATATATAGATATAGATATATATATATATATATATATATATATATATATATATATATATATATATATATATATATATATATATATATATATATATACCACATCTCGGTGTTGCTTTCGCTGTCTCAAGAAACATTCTTGGTTCTATAACAAATGTCCAGCCAGTAAATAATCGACTTATGACACTATCCCTCAAGTGTGCTAACAAAAACTATACATTAATCAATGCACACCTCCCAGTTAACGAAGAAAATAAATCTAATCCTGAAAAAGTAAATAAGTCCTGGGAAGTTCTGGAAAAGACTATCTCTAAAATTCCCTCTAACCATGTAAAAATTCTATTGGGTGATTTCAACGCCCAACTAGGGAAAGAAAAAAAGTACAGGAAAACAGTCGGTAGTTTTCCCGCTCATAAATGGACTAACCATAATGGTAGAAGATTGGTTGAACTATGTTCTCAGTTTAATCTAAAAATAATGTCAACCCATTTTAAGAAGAAAATAACAAAACAAAAGACCTGGAGGTGCCCAAACACGTACATGGGTGAATTTCAAATTGACCATGTTGCCATTTCGTACCCCAATTATAAAGAGATTTTGAATGTTCAAGTCAGGAAAGGAGCAAATATAGACACGGATCACTACTTGACTAGAATCAAACTTAGCTTAAAACCTCGAAAACTTATTCAAAAGGGGCTGCTAATACCAAAGTTTGACCCAACGAAAATAAAACCAGCCCTAGCAGAAGAGCTTGATAAACAACCTGCACAGAACTGGCAAGAATTAAAACAAAAAATTATTAAAACAGCCTTAAAGTTGGTCCCTTTACAAAAACGTAGAAAACATCCGTGGTGGGATGAAGTTTGCGAGCAAGCAGTATTAAGCCGAAGTAAAGCATTCAAAGATTGGAACAGTCAAAAAACAGCAATAAACTATAACATCTTTTTGGAAGTAAGAAAAGAAACATCGAAGCTAATTAGACAAACTAAAAGAAAATATGAAAACAATCAACTTAATGAAATAGAAAAAGATTTCCAAAAAAATAACACCCGAAACTTTTACAAAACTTTTAAAACTAAATTAACAGGCTATCAACCGCAGAGCCTATGCTTTCAAAAGGAAAACGGACAACTAGCTCTAAATAACCAAGACAATTGCAAAGAACTTGCGAAATATTTTGAACAAATACTAAACTGTCCTGAGCCCTTAAACAAATTACCAACACTAAACCCTAAACAAACAAACCCAGATTCATTACCACCGAATGAAGAGGAAATACTTAGGCAAATCAAGCGGCTTAAAAATAACAAAGCTTCTGGTGAAGATGGAATCACTGCTGAACTTTTGAAATCCGCTGGTCCAGGTACAATCAAGGAAATAACCAAAATTCTACAAGAAGTTTGGCGAACCGAACGGATTCCGGAAGACTGGAAAGATGCTCTAATCCATCCACTACATAAGAAAGGAGATAGAACGGATGTAAACAACTATAGAGGAATATCTCTTCTCCCAGTTTGTTACAAGATTCTATCTCAATGTCTACTAGACAGAGCACAGGGACAGTTAGAACCGAACATTGGTGAATATCAGGCAGGTTTTCGACCGGGCAGATCCTGCCCTGAACAAATCCTGAATCTAAAGTTGATTCTAAGACATCAAAAACTGTACAATAAAAATCTCGTCTGTACATTTGTGGATTTCAAAAAAGCATATGATTCTATTGACCGCGAATCTTTATTCCGAATCTTGAAAGAACAAGGACTAGATCTGAAAACGCTGGCAATTATTAAAGCAACGTTAACTAACACGAGGTCAAAAGTTAAATTCATGGGTGACATCTCAGAACCCTTCGAAATTAAAACTGGTGTGAGACAAGGGGATGGACTCTCGCCACTCTTATTTAACTGTGTTCTAGAAAAAGTAATACAGGAGTGGCGTGAAAAAAAGTCGGCACTGAATATTGGCCAGCCCATTAAACTGGGGAGAACCAACATCAAAATTGATTGTCTGGCATTTGCTGATGATCTAGCAATTTTAGCTCAGGATGTATTAACGGCTCAAAAACAGATTGAAATCCTAAAAGAAACAGCAGAAAAGGTAGGACTCCAAATATCCTTTGAAAAGACACAATACATGACCTG
The DNA here is from genome assembly GCA_031761425.1 of Cosmopolites sordidus. NCBI lineage: Eukaryota > Metazoa > Arthropoda > Insecta > Coleoptera > Curculionidae > Cosmopolites > Cosmopolites sordidus. Next base: position 383,832 of record JARFXV010000228.1, on the reverse strand, counting down.
CAACAGACTAAGAACACCATTTCTAAAAACAAAATATGGTAACATCAGACGAGTCTCTCAATTCAAATATTTGGGTGAAATAATCATGGAAAATGGGTTGGAAAAAGCGGCCAATAAGGGTAGATGTCAAAAAATGGAAACGGCATTGAGACTTACACAAAATATTTACAACAAAAAATGCCTATCTAAAAACACAAAACTGAGACATTACAACACGGTTATTAAGCCAGAATGTCTATATGCTGCAGAAACGCTCATTTTGAATAGAAAGAGGGACATCGAGGACATTGAAAAGAAGGAAAGAAAAATCATAAGAAAAATCCTAGGCCCCAAACAAATAAATAGCACAACATACCGACTTCGAGAAAACCAAGAAATCAAACAATACACAGATATACATAGCGATATGAGAAAAAGAAGACTTAAGTTTTACGGACACATCAAACGGATGAATCCGAGTAGGCTAACTAGACAAATAGTCGAATTTTATGAAAATAGGAGTAGAGCTAAAGTAGAAATAATTAAATGGATTGCGGCAATTAAAGAGGACCTAAGATCAGCAAATATCACACAAAATGAAATTCAGGATAGAGGTTGTTTCAGACACAAGGTTAACGTTTGGAAGGTTGGCCAGAGAGAAAAATGTAGAAAGACTGGAACAACTTGGTCTGACGAAAGGAAAAAAGCTCATAGCGAAAGAATGAAATTAGTATGGGCTCAAAGGAAGGCTAACAACAACAAACGCCTCTAATTGTACTTCGCGTGGTCCACCAGGGCCCATACGTGAATAATAATAATAATAATAATATATATATATATATATATATATATATATATATATATATATATATATATAGATAGTGGCGTAAAAAAAGTCGGCCCTGAATATTGACCAGGCCATTAAACTGGGGAGAACCAACATCAAAATTGATTGTCTGGCGTTTGCTGATGATTTAGCAATTTTGGTTCAAGATATATTAACGGCACAAAAACAGATTGAAATCCTAAAAGAAACAGCAGAAAAGGTAGGACTTCAAATTTCCTTTGAAAAGACACAATAGATGACTTGCAACACACTATGATTACCATTTCTAAAACCAAATGTGGTAACATCAGACGAGTCTCACAATTCACCCAAAAATATTTGGGTGAAATGACCATGGAAAATGGGTTGGAAAAAGCAGCCAATAAGGGTAGAGGTCAAAAAATGGAAACTGCATTGAGACTTACATAAAATATTTACAACAAAAATGCATATCTAAAAATATAAAACTGAGACATTACAACACAGTTATTAAGCCGGAATGTCTATATGGAGCAGAAACGCTCATTTTGAATAGAAAGAGAGACGTCGAGGAGATTAAAAAGAAGGAAAGAAAAATCATAGGAAAAATCTTAGGCTCTAAACAAATAAATAGCACAACATTCCGACTTTGAGAAAACCATGAAATCAAACAATACACAATAAGCGATATGAGAAAAAGGAGACTTAAGTTTTACGGACACATAAAACGGATGAATCCGAGTAGGTTAACTAGACAAATAGTCGAATTTTATGAAAATAGTAGTAGAGCTAACGTAGAAATAATTCAACGGATTGCTGCAATTAAAGAAGACCTAAGATCAACAAATATTACACAAAGTGAAATTCAGGATAGAGGCTGTTTCAGACACAAGGTTAACGTTTGGGAGGTTGGTCACAGAGAAAAATATAGGAAGACTAGAATAACTTGGTCTGACGAAAGGAAAAAAACTTATAGCGAAAGAATGAAATCAGTATGGGCGCAAAGGAATGCTAACAACAACAAACGCCTCTAACGGTACTTCGCGTGGTCCACCAGGGTTCATACGTGAATATTAATAATAATATAATATATATATATATATATATATATATATATATATATATATATATATATATATATATATATATATATATATATATATATATATATATATATATATGTGTGTGTGTGTGTGTGTGTGTTTGTGTGTGTAGTGTTAATACACAGATCTCATCACGAATATTGGCTTTGAGTTGCTGTATCGTTTGGAACGTATTTATGTAAACAGTTTTCTTCAAAAATCCCCATAAAAATAATTCCGGGCCTTCATATCAGGAGAAGTAATTGCATTACGGTATTCTATTCGCTTATTATTATCTGAAGGCAATAAGTCTTGAACAATTTGAATCTTATAGGAAAACATGTACAAGTCATTTTTTAAAATTCGGCGTAAACTATGTGGAGAAATTGCCAATTGTGCACCATGTCATCGAATCAGCGTTTCTGGAATCTACTCCACTTGTACAATATTTTCAGCGCTTCGCACTATTTTTGGTCTTCTGCTTGAATAAACGGTAAATTATCGTTTTAGGAGACGTCGAACCTTAGGATATTTTTCAATTCACGTTTAAAGGCAATAATTGAATTATTTTGTTTAATGTAAGTTCCGGCAATTTCTCTGCGTTCTTTTGCTGTGTATTTATCGATAATAAAACTTGCACGTCTGCACTACACAACAGCCAAAATGGTAGCTTGACACTTGTGCTACGCTTTATGTTTTAGTAAGCAAATGTTAATTTAATTAATGCATTATATCATTTTTTATTTATTTATTTTTTTACTTTCACTTGTTACTTTATATATTACAAATTAATATAATTTATTTTTTAGTTTAGTTTTGAAAATGGGGGGAGAAGACCCTCCGAAACGTTAACGTTAAAAGTTTGTAAAATTTTTTATAACATATTTATATCTTTAAAATTTTGTTCGTTAGGCAAATTTATTACAAAAAAAATAGAATCACTGAGAAATTTGTCTCCGTTTGGTTTTTTGTTTTTACCCAGTGATTCTTTCTGAACAGGTATTTTTGATGTTTTTTGAGTTTTAGATAGTGGCGAAAACCCCAAATAAAGGAAAAAAAATAAAGGGTATTCCATTAAGAGGTTTCGAATGTTGGAAATGAATAAAAGAAACGTTTCATAACATACCTGAAAGTTATTTATGGCAGTGCGAAGCTGGACAGTGTACAATTATACGTGGAATACAACATCTGTCAATGTCAATGTCAGATTTCGAATGTTTTGTTTTGCTAGTCTTCTTATCTCAAACTTTGTTTATGTTATTCGGTTTCATTGTGGAATTCAGTACAATTTCAGCAATGGAGCGCTACACAGTAGAACAACGTGTTTACATTGTTAAAACGTATTTTTAAAATGGGTGTTCTGTGAGAGCCACATTTCGGCGAATTCGTGAATACTTTGGTGTATGCAATCGTCCGTCAGAAGTAACCATTCGCAAAATAGTGCGTAGATTCAAAACTACCAGATCTGTGAAAGATATCGAAACAAAAGTCCGGGAACGTCCTGCTCGTTCGGTTGAAAATAATCAGGCGGTTTGTGAAAGTGTTACTGAAAATCCACAAATGTCTGTTAACAGGCGCGCGCAACATTTGGGTATCAACTTCAACGTGGCGAATTTTGAAAAAAGACTTAAGTCTACATCCTTACAAAATTCAGCTAACACAGGAGCTAAAGCCAGCCGACCACGGGCAACGCCGTTCATTTGCCATTTGGATCCTACAGATGAAGGCAAATGACAATAATTTTTGCGATAAAATCATTTTCAGTGACGAGGCTCATTTCCACTTAAACTGTTACGTAATTAAACAAAATTGTCGCATGGGTAATGAAAATCGGGGTAATGAAAATCCTAAAGAAATCCACGAAATCCCGATGCATGCTCAACATGTCACAGTTTGGTGCGGTTTTTGGGCTGAGGGTATCATTGGACCGTATTTTTTTGAAGATGAAGAGGAACGAGCTGTTACAGTAAACTGAGAACGATACCGAACGATGATTGATGTTTTTTTATGGGATCAAATAATGGACATGGATTTAGAGAATATGTGGTTCCAACAAGATGGTACGACACGTCATACAGCACGTGAAACATTGACTTTATTGCGTACACAGTTTGGAGGCTGATCTCCCGGAATGGGGACGTAAATTGGCCACCAAGGTCATGCGACTTGACGCCGCTAGACTATTTTTTGTGGGGCTATGTGAAGAGCAAAGCTTACGAAAATAATCCGCAAACCATTCAACAGTTGAAAGAAGAAATTAGGCGAATAATTCGTGTCATAACTCCGCAAATGTGTTCAGCAGTAATCGAGAATTTCAACAAAATAATTGTGAGCTGCCAGAGAAGTCGTGGCGGTCATTTGACAGATGTTGTATTCCACGTATAATTGTACACTATCCAGCTTCACACTGCCATAAATAACTTTCAGGTATGTTATGAAACGTTTCTTTTATTCGTTACCAACATTCGAAACCTCTTAATGGAATACCCTTTATATGAACACGCCACAATCATTCAAACATTAATTATATAATTTTGCTGAAATAAATCCACTTTTCAAGCAAAAAACGTCGGAAACTTAGCGTCCAGGTTGTGGCAGAAAAACGGGGATAAAATTTCTCTCTTGGTTATGGGAAAATGCTTCACTATATTTGCATCATATTAGTAGTATCTATGAATCAGTGGAATGGTGGTGTTCGCCATTAAGTCCTTCTTGTTCCGTATATTTAGTCATTTCTATGGTAATGTTGTCTGTTGCTTTCTGCGCTTGTTAGCCTATTATTGGTACGATGGTCGTTTGTTTTTTTTTTAATATTTATTAACAACAATGATATTTTTAAGAAAACACTAAATTAAATCAAATTCTTAATTACAATAGTATTTTTAGAAATAGCATTGGTATATTGAAAATGTACTGTAGGTATTGAAAATTTGTAAAAATATTTTTCTTTTTTTCAGGTTTGACGCAATTTAAGAATTCGTTTAGTTCCTCAAGTCCCGGATCATGCCTGTCTGGTAAGTTTGTTAATGGGAGATTTCTAAGCACCTCTTTTTTAATTTTATCATTTTTATACACTCAATCTGCATTTAAAAATGTTTTGAATAATACTAACTTTTTTTAGACAAGACAAGGAAGACATTAGTTAATCCTTAGAAAAAACAATATATATTTTTACAAGCTACGAGTATTGTACGAAGGCCGTTCAATAAGTCCTTAAAAAAAGACAGAAAAAGAAATTATTTAAGTAGATTTTTTTTATTTTTCAACATAATTTCCTTTTAGCTCTACATATTTCCAAGCGTTTCTCCAGCTTTTTTAAGGCGTTTAAAAAGTAAGATTTCAGAAGGTCCTCAAAATAGGCATCTGATTGTGAACTATTGTCCGTTGAGCCATTTGTTTAGGTACGGAAATAAGTCACTGGGGGCATTCCGGTGAATACGGTGAATGTTGTAATAATTTGAACTTTAATTCATAATATTGCTCATTGAAACTGTACAGGTGTGCACCCGTATGTTGTGTTGATGGAAGAATATCTTTTTATTTTTCATATGAGGACGATTTTTCTTGATTTGTTCGCTAAATCGGTGTAATAACATCGACGCATGATATTCTCCAGTTATGGTTTTTCCTTTTTCCAAGTAATCGGTGTAGATGATTCCGTGTGCATCCCGAAAAACTGTGGCCATAACGGGCTATAACTGTGGCTATAAAAACCCACTGTTTTGATTGTTCCTTTGTCTCTGGAGTATAGTAGTATATCCATGTTTCGTCCACAGTTGCATATCGACGCAGAAACTCATCAGGATAGGGACGAAAAAGCGCCAAAACAGCCTCCGAGTCGACCACACGATGTCGTTTTTTCTCCATTGAGAGCAAACGCGGCCACCCATCTTGCCGAAATTTCTTTGACACACAATTTTTCGTAGAAAATTGAAAGCACTGTACCTCGCGATAAGCCTGTGGCCTCAACTATTTCGCAAACTTTGATTCGTCGATCACTTAGAACCATGTCGTGGATTTTCTCAATCATTTCGGGAGTAGTCACTTCCACTGGACGTCCCGAACGATGTTCATCTTTTGTGGACGTACGGCCACGTTTAAACTCATTTACCTAATTAAAAACAGTTGCAAACACAGAAGCGGACGTGCAATGAACTTCATCCAATTCAGCTTTGATCTCTTTCGGTGTTAAGTCTTTTAAATATAACTGTTTAATTACCACTCGAAATTTAGTTTTTTCAATTTTTTGAATAAACAAAAGTTTCTTGCTCAATCGACAATAAAAATGAAACCATGTAATGAATATAACTGAGACTTTGACAGCTGTATGGTGAATAATGATGCTTACTAAAAACAAATCATTTCCAATGCTACAAGCATCATCTCTTGGATTTTCTAACGACCCTCGTATATATTTAATATACTGACTCATATAAAAAAGGAAAATACCATCAATTAGTTATAAAATTTTATTCATTTTTGATATAAAGATATTTATAATTATTAATAAATTACTAAACGATCCAAATTTCTGGCAAAAATATCCTAGAGTAAATAGTTTTTCAATAAGAGTGTCAGAATTTTAAAACGTAATAGCGGCAACACTGTTCGATATATAAATGTCATTCATAGACTGTTGTGTTCAATAGATTGTGTCAATTCACCATGGAAAGATACATTATTCAACAGCGCGTGGAAATTATTCGTATCTACCATCAAATTGCAATTGGCGGGAGACCTTAGAACCTTAATTTTTTTGAAAATGATAACGGAAAGCGTGTTAGTGACTGGCTCATTATTCTTACTAACCAGACAATCGATTTACTACAAGAAAATTTTCCCTGTTGGGAGTTAACCTCCTGTATAGGGTTTCAATAGTACGTAATGTAAAAAGGAGGGAGGTGAAAGCAAAAAAATCTTTAGCAGCACTATTTTCTTCTGCGCCCTTCCACGAGCCGCCACTGGCATAATTCATCGTTTAATCAATGTTTCTCTAAATCCAGACAAATACGAAACAGAATTAAATTTAATTAAGCAAATTGCGGTTAACAACGACTATGCAGTTTCAATAGTTGATAAAATAGTCTCTAAAAAACAGAAAAATAAAGTGCTTTTGGAAGCCTACCCTAGGATTAAAATTACAGAATTTGGATTTAAAAATCTTTCTTATTATGGACATATATCTGAAAAACTTAAAAAATATCTTAACAGGATTCATATAAATGTAGCTTTTAAAACCAACAATTCTTTAGGAAGAATTTTAAAAAACCATAAACAAAAAACGGGGAAAGACAATAAATGGGGCTTCTACCAAATGAATTGTGGCTCGTGCAATAAGTTTTATATAGGACAAACAGGTAGATCATTCAAACTCAGAATCGTAGAACACAAGCACAACTATCTAAATGATAAAATGGACCCAACATACGCGAAACAGCTTATTAAAGAAAAACATACATTTAATAATGATTTTAAAATCTTATACATGATTTTATAATCTTACTTATAAAATGTAGGTACCAGACTGAATTTACTAGAATGTTTGGAAATAAACCGTTACAAATAAGGTCCTTCTTAACGACCAAATAAACTTGAACCATTTTCCGCCATTAAATATGTCAAAAAACAACAGTTTGAATAAGGGTTTTGCGAATTCCCAGAAAAACATGTAAAATTACCGAATTACTTAGTACCTGCTATTTGTCACAATACAATTTCATTCTTTGTCAACTATCCGAAGAAGCGACAGTGTAACGAAACGCGTTATGTTTTAAAAATATAAGTGGAAATTAGATAACTTTGTTTTATTTATATAATTTGTTCTTTAAAATAAAAAAAAACCGGATAATCACTTGTAAAGGTTTTTTTAAATTCTTGAATAAAACACAGAACAAGAACACAGATCTCAAGAAGCGACGCTGCATTTTAACCTCCGAAACGCCGGATGACAGGAAATACCAGCTTAGTTTGTTTCGAATCATCGGTCAATATCTCTTTGGGGCCATCAACTCTTGGTCTTGTGCTAAACTTTTAAGTTTTTCAGGAAACATGTGACCAACGTAGAACTTTACCCAGCCTGGAACTGACATGACTGAGGGACGATTCCTTGTCGATTTAACTCTCTTGCTTATTGAAAGTATCACTACTCTTCTCAGAGGATTATCCATTCAAATAGTAATCTCAAGAAGCGATGCTGAAGAATGACAGGAAATACCAGCTTAGTTTGTTTCGAATCATCGGCCAATATCTCTTTGGGGCCATCAACTCTTGGTCTTGTGCTAAACTTTTAAGTTTTTCAGGAAACATGTGACCAACGTAGAACTTTACCCAGCCTGGAACTGACATGACTGAGGGACGATTCCTTGTCGATTTAACTCTCTTGCTTATTGAAAGTATCACTACTCTTCTCAGAGGATTATCCATTCAAATAGTAATCTCAAGAAGCGATGCTGAAGAATTCCTAAAATTCTATAAATAAAAAAATATTGCTTTAATATAATCTGATGCTGAGAAAAATAAATGGCCTATTTTTTTGCGTTAATTACAAAAAATATTGATAATTGATATTAGTGTATGACATTTAAACACGAAAGGCAATATCCGCCATATGACCACCTGTTGCAGCTCCACAGGCGTTAAAAGTTACAGTTGTTAAAATTTTGGATGACATTTTGGCATAACCGTAGCTCTATCTCATCAACGACTCGAATAATTTCATCTTTTAGTTCAGGAATATATTGTCGAAGGTTCTTATAAATCTGGCTTTCCACGTAACCTCAAAGAAAATAGTCCAACGGTATGAAATCACATTATCTGACCAATTAAAATTACAGTTTATTGCAATAACTCGCCCAGGAAATGGTGCTCTCAATAAATCAATGGTTTCATTAGCAGAGTGAGGTGCAGTGCCATCCTGTTGTAATCACATATTCTCCAGATCAATATTATTCAATTCAGCCCACAAGTATCCAGTTATCATCCCACGGCATCTAACACCATTATCATATCTAACACCATTCACAGTTATAGCTTTACCAGCAGCATTCTGAAAGAAGTAGGGCTTAATGTCACCTCTTGACCATAATGTACACTAAACAGTGACTTGCTTAGGATGTAAAGGTTTATCATGAATCAATCGTGGATTTTCCTCGCCCAAATGTGGCAATTCTGTTTATTAACATTGCCACCAATTTCAAAATGTGCTTTATCTGAAAAGATGATTTTTTTTCAAAAAAATCATCTGTTTGTTTTGTTTTTAATCTTTGATCCAATTAGCAAAAACACGACGTTTTGAATGATCTAGTGGCTTTAGCTCCTGTGTAATTTGAACCTTATATGTCTTCAGAGCTAAATCATTTCGTAAAATACGATATGTTGTGGATTCACTGAATCCAAATTATTGTGAACGTGGTCTAATGGAAATTTCTGGGTCTTTAGCAACACTTTTACGTACCAAATCAATATGTTCTTGTGAGTTGTGTGTGTTATCTTCCACCGAACCAGTTTCTTGAAATGTTTAAACAATTTAATTGATAGTGCTTTCAAATTGACAATCGTGCAAGCCAATAATTTTCTACAGACATTTATCACTGAACGCCTAGTTTCATAAAATAATTCAAAAATTTTAACGCGGTGTTGTATTGTGTACGACTCTATTTTTATAAATCTTATACGTTACACTTCTGATATGAGACTAGATCTAGACAAATTCACAACGCCATCTGTGTTTTATTCAAGAATTTAAAAACCCCTCGTTATGCCGGATTTTAAAGTTCTAACACTCTCATTGAACAATCCTTTACTAGTGAGGTTTACTCGTCGTTAATTACTTCACGGAGATTTTAAAAGTACCTAAAAATCATAACAATTTTTTTACTGCATGAGATTTTTGAAGTTATACTTCTTTTGGTGCGTTTGGGAAAACAGATCAGAGTGTATTTTTGGCGGGGGATGAAGTTGCGCGCGCCGATGTAACACATAATTTACGAGGGCTATTTAGTTGAATGATTTATTTTAGTTAGAGGTGCATCAACACACTAGATGTTAATTAGCATCTGGGGCTACAGCATCTTAATTTAGTTTTAGCTTAGTTTGTTCCGAATCACCGGTCAATATCTCTCTGGGGCCATCAACTCGTGGTCTTGTGCTTAACTTTTAAGTTTGGTCGGGAAATAGGTGACCTAAGTAGAACCTTACCCAGCCTGGAACTGACATGATTGAGGGGCGATTCCTTGTCGATTTAACTCTCTTGCCTATTGAACGTATCACTAATCTTCTCAGAGGATTATCCTTTCAAATACTAATCTCAACAAGCGATGCTGCATTTTAGCCTCCGAAACTCCGGATCATAGGAAATACCAGCTTAGTTTGTTTCGAATCATCGGTCAATATCTCTTTAGGGCCATTAACTCCATGCACAAGTTTTTCAGGAAACATGTGACAAAAGTAGAACCTTACTCAGCCTGGAACTGATATGACTGAGGGACGATTCCTTGTCGATTTAACTCTCTTGCCTATTGAAGGTATTACTACTCTTTTGAGAGGATCGTTTAAATACTAATCTCAAGAATACCATTTCTCGAACTGTGTTAATAACAAGAATTCCTAAAATATATAAATAAATTTAATAAATATAAAAATATTGCTTTAATACAATCTGATGCTGAGAAAAATAAATGGCCTATTTATCAGGAAGACTATAGATTTATATTTTTGAATAATAAAGAAATCAATTTTCCTAAAAATAGAAAGATATCTTGAAGAAGCAAAATAATTGGCGGGTTTTCAGCTCAAATATTTAATACGAATATAAACAGCGAAAATAAACTGAGAGTTTCTAACAACGCATCGTTTGGAAAATTGGATGGTTTATTCAGAAAATGGAAAATAAATTTCGCCTAACAAGCCATAAAACTATCCGTGGAGTTTTGGCCGGCTTTTATTAGAATCTTTTAAAAACTGACTTCAAAAACTTCTCGTTCGTTATATTCCTCTTTTTATTCTCTACTACACGAAACTAAGCTATTATACGCTTTCGGTCGATTAAGTTCGACTAACAGCCTGTTAAATCCCAATAATTACGTTTTTCCAAAGGCTTTTCTCTTTTTCTTCATTTCCCCATTCTTTTTATTTTCGCCAAAAGAGTCAAAATAAGTAGATTTGTGCCTTTAACAAGTTTATTAGTGAATATTTGAGCGTCTACTCTTAACAGATCTGATTGGATTTACTATTTCAAAGGAAAATAAAATACTTTAATAAAGTAACATTGTGCCAAGTTTCGTGATGCATGATGCGATACAAGCATGGAAAACTGTCGGTCGCTGACTGAACGTAACCGTGAATACTTGTCGAAACTCACTTAACCTTCTACATATGTATGTGGACTTGTGCAATGGCGTATATTTCATCTGCTTGAATTACCAGAGAAAATAGAGCTTATCTGTCAGTATATATAAAAACATTTTAAAATGTTTTATGTTTTAATACAAACAGATAAGTTGTAAAATATTTTCAAATAGTTTTGAAGCCTAAAAGAAGATGTGAAGTGCTCATTATTAGTGAAAAATCAATGAACACAGGTCGACATGATATTTGTAACATTGTTGAGAATGCTCTTTTTTGCGTTTCATTTAGGTAGTTATTAAAACACCTTTTCACAGAAATAGCTTAGCACGTTCCATTTTCAAGTACTGCTTCTCCTTTATATCATGGGTTCATTGAAATTATTTGTACCTGACTTTGGACTGGACTATGTAGGAATTACCACAAGACTATAGAGGGGATATTTCCACAGTATTCTACGAACTTTTAACAGCAGTTTTATTGTTTTCTATATATTAGTTTGTTTCTTTCTCGTTTACAATACACTCAAGTGGCAGTGTTTTAGTCGATTTTTTATAAAATGCGGATATATATATATATATATATATATATATATATATATATATATATATATATATATATATATATATATACAGACGATTTATTTGAAAGTCACAAGCTAAAATCTATATCCAAGGAAGTTAAAAAAGCATCATTTTTAACTGTCAAATTGGAGATTAAGATAAAAGTTGGGCTCCTCCTGTTTGCTGTGTGAGTTGTAGTAAAGTAGTGTGAGTGTGAGTAAATTTAGTGCAGTAGATGCATCGCAAGAAAAAATATATGCCGTTTCCGGTTCCTATGCTGTAGAGACCAGCCTACTTAAAAGAAATACTTCCTCAATTAAGTGATACAAAACAAAAAGAAGGCTTATTTATTGGACCTCAAATAAGGTAGCTTCTAGGGGATTTCCGGTTTCAAGAAAAAGGAAAGTTGGAAGTGTTTTGTAAGTGTAGTGAAAGATTTTTGGGCAACAAAAAGGATGAAAACTATAAAAACCTCATAGATGAACTCTTAAACGCCTATGAAATACTAGGGTGTCGCATGTCTTTAAAAATGCATTTTTTACACTTCTATTTGGATTTTTTCCGGAAAATTTGGATGCAGTAAGGACGAGAGGTTTTACCAGGACATCAGGATGATGGAAGCAAGGTACCAGGGACGCTGGAACCCATCTATGATGGGCGACTCTTGCTGGTTTTTAAAAAGAGATGATGCTACAGAGAACAATAGAAAAAAAATATAGTATAATAATAATAATAATCCTCAGTAATGTCTTTATACAGATTTAACACGTTTTACATGTTTATTTTAATATGGAAAAGTTACGGGTACATTATATGATAGTGTTAGTGAAGGTACGCTATTGGACTGATTGAGGCTCTTTCAGTCTATGCCGCCCTAAAGCCAAAACCAAAATCGAAATACGCTACAATACATAAATGATTTGTTAAGTTATCCTGACCGCAACAACATTTATGCATCTCGCATATCTCCTATTCGTCCTATGTTTGCTATAAGCTGGTCACTCCATCTTGCTCGCGGTCCTCTTCGTTACCGCGGCTTTGCCCACCGGTTTTCAATTTGTAATGGCCAGTAAGGCGCTTTCTTGCTGCTTTATGTGGAAGTGTTCATACCATTAAATTCTCTGTATCTTCATGTAACGTACTGTTTTCTTCCTTGAGTAATTGTCGAATATCGTGATTCATTAGGCTTCGGTATTCTTCTTCTTCTTTCTTAGGTCCATATATTATTCTGATTATTTTCCTCTCGAAGACTCAGTTTTTCTTTCTCTTTATTGATTAGGGTTATTGTTTCTCCTGCTTACGTTGTAACTTTTGTATCAAAGAAATAATAGACGAAGAATTTGTAAAGTGATGCCATTAGTAAAATTACTAACGTTGGTAACAATTACTACTTCAGCATTGAAGACTGCCTTATGTCAACTTACAGTTAACAAAGATAATTTAATTAGTGCGGCAAATAGATGCAAAAGGATTTAATGGTATGACAGATAATTTTTAAACCTTCTTTAGATTAGAATCACAATGAGGACGAAAGTAAGCCAGAGTGAAATGCATCATAAAAATTACTTTCACTGTAACAGCCAATATGGAACTTTTACAAAATCTGTTTAATAAAATAAAAAGAGAAAAAACGACAACTGTTAATAAATATGTTTTTTTGAAGAACTGGACGAAACCATGGATGATGCTCAGCCTTTCGTCATCAAAAAAAAAACAGTCGACTTAAATATTGGAACATGAATAAATATGGTCGGGATGACAATATATTTTGATCTAAGTTGATCCCACCTAATAAGAATTCAAATGAGAGGATCGTATTCAGAATCCTCTTTTAATTGGCATATTTTCTTGTTTCGCGTAAACTAAAGTTTTTATTTTTAAATCAGCATAAGAATAATTGTTTTATGATGTATATGTATAATTGTATCTAAAGAGGGGTTTCCTACTATCAGCACTTTCAGGTAACCGCGGAAGACGATGGAACCAAACCCTGCAGATGTGGAGATCCTACTCTACATGAATATTTTATTATTTAAATAGACCTGATCCTTTAAAAACAATTTTAATAATATTCTTACATGGTGTCTTTTTAATAAAAATAAAAAATAATAACTTTTTAAATATGTGATAAAGAATGTTGTCATTGATGAAATTAAAAAAAACAGAATGCATGGTCTGGTCGATTTGAAATATGAGATAAAATTTCCTATCTACGACTTCATAATTTTGTTTGAATGGTTCGTTATATATATATATATATATATATATATATATATATATATATATATATATATATATATATATATATATATATATATATATATATATATATATATATATATATATATATATATATATATATATTACATTTAATATTTTAACGGATGGTGGATAATGTTTCTAAATAATTCCGGGTGTCGATCCGTCCTATGGCCGAGTCCTATGTTCAAAACTCAGAATTATTTGATAAGGATGATTAAAGATTTCCAACTAGAGGATACAGATATATTGGCAAGTCTGGATATTATCTTACTATATCCAAGTTTCCCCATAGACGAGGCCCTGGACCTAATTTCGATGAACGAAGACTTTCCACCATATGCGTATTATAATATGGCCTCACGGAAACGATCTTCTAAACAATTTCCTAACCCAGTTAAACAGAATCCACCCCAGAATACAGTTCACTCTGGAACTCGAACAGGATAGAAATCTGCTGTTTTTGGATCTCCTTATTACAAGGGAACTTTCTGGAACCCTCAAATACACAGTGTATAGAAAACCAACTCACACCGATCGATACCTCAACACTAAATCTCATCATCATCCTTCTCAAATCCAAGCAGTAGCGAACACCTTGATTTCCAGATCGTCCCGACTGACTACGAGATACACGAAGCGAAGAACTACCAAAAATTTTCACTGCCCTTAGACAAAATGGATATTTAGAAAATTGTATCAGGAAGGCCATTCGCCGTCAGGAAACCCAAACACGAAGAAGAATAGAGGATCATGAACCAAATACACTAAAGGTCCTGCTACCATACGTAAAAGGAATCACAGATAGGATAGGCAGACTACTAAGGAAACATAAAATCAGAACAGCCTACAAGCCGCAGAAAACTGTCCCAAACATCCTAAAAAACCCCAAGGACAAAGTTAGACTGGAAAACTATAACACAACATACATAGGACAAACAAACAGACGAATATCGGCCAGAATACAATAACATAAAAACAACTTAAAAAACAAACAAACCACTTCCGCTCTGTTCCAACACCATTTACAAACAGGACATAAAATCAATTTGGAAGGAGCCAAAAAAATTACGTATATTTAAAACTACAAGGTCCGAACAATCAGAGAAGCCCTTGAAATAGAATAAAGGGGTGAGCTAAATACGCGAAACGATGCTCGCAACATTCCAAAAGTATGGAAACGGACGCCCGACAGCGTTGCCGAGCGTCGCAAATAGTCCCGAACTACCCCGATATAATCTGTAAAAGTGAGCATAACGACCCGTGCACGTCAGTTCAACGTCATCATCTATTTTGAAATATACCGATTTGAGTTAAATATGCTGATAACAAAGGGCAATCAGTTTCAGTTTTTGTTTTCTATCTTTCTAATCTCTGGTTCTCCTTGACAACTCAGAGCTCCTTCTGCTATGTTGCCTACCATTTTGATACTAGTCTCTAGAATAAGGAGTGACTGTAGACAGCTACATCAAACTTTTAGTTTGAAAACATGCTGTTATTTTTGAGCATCCTTATTTGCTCGATAGGGTTCCTTATGGCTATTCTGTTGCAGAAACTAAAAATTTTAATAATTGAGGTTGTGCATGATGTCAAAGCAGAAATTGAAAAAATTATTAAAATGCTAATCAACAATGAAAAAATTATCGAAATGAAAATTAAAATTAATTAAAAATGTGTCAGTTTCTGAGCAACGAAAACTCATTACTTATTCAATTGGTTTGTGATCTATCACCAGTTTGCATCTAACATTTAATGTTAATTCGTTCAACTTCTAAATAATGGATGTTAGTATTTTTTCGATTGACTAATATATTCATATGAAGCTGACACTTAAAATACAATTTATTGTGCGAGGAATACATTTTCGAATACTAAATCATTAATATGGTCCATTTTGATTCAGATTCGGTGCGTGGTTAATTCTAACAAGCCGATAATCAACTATCAACAAATTCCCGTGCGAAAATTCCCCCGGGGAGACGTGAACAAAAGCGGATGTACATAGCCCGGAGCGTCCAATTATAATATTACCGTATTAGCGGAGAGGAACTGATGTAATTGTCACTTTGGTTTCCAATTAAGCGCGGCCTGAACACTTATTCCCAATTCCTGGATGAGTGTTCTCGTTGTTCCTAATTAATTATTACGACATTTTTAGTTGTTGTTCAAAATTTAATCGATTTTGGTCAATGCCTTCTCTTCACATCATTGAAAAGTTAGCTTAGTTAGCTTTAATATTGTCGGCTTTCCTATTCTTACACAGGAAAAAAATATTTGAACCAAGACAAATATTCTGGACACAAGAAAATTTTAGAGGAATTGAGGACGTGCAGGATGCATTGGTTGAATCCACTGAGTTTTTCGTATGTCGTCTGATTATCTCTATTTAGTCATATCTCGTCCTAAATATGTACTTTTCAGTAAGTTTTATCTGTTCCCTACAATTTTTACTAAGTCGCTCAGAACTAGGTTAGTTATCATCTTGGTTTCTTCATAATCTATTTCCAGATCAGCTTTCTCTGTAGTTTCACGCAAATCCTGAAGCATATCTCTGATTTCTACTAAGTTGTCTGACATGAGAACGATGTCTACAAATCTGAAGTGGTTCATCACATATCCATCGATATTTGCGACTTTTTTTGTCCCTATTCATTATTGTAAATGCATGCTCTAAAACTGTTATGAAAAATGTTGTTGGCAACGCGCTTTTTTTTGGCGCAATGCTTCTTTTAATTCTAATTTTTCTGATCATATCATTCAGTTTTACTGTAGTTGTGACGTGACAATTTCATACATGTTTTTAAGATGTTATCTTTATATATATATATATATATATATATATATATATATATATATATATATATATATATATATATATATATATATATATATATATATATATATGTACATTTTTTAAGTCCAATATCCACGACTCGTGTGCCCTCCATTTTAAGGAATGGGTGGGGCTTAATCGTTAACACATTTCCAAAGGTATTGATTTCCGTGTTTGTTGTACTACTTCACTTAATTAGTTCAAATTTTTAATTTGTTTTTCCCGTAGTATCATTTTAAGGTAACGCCAAATACAAACAAATTTTCTATAAGGTCAATGTCAGGGCTACATGATGGCCACTCCGTTACTTTCACATTATTATCGCTGAACCATTTTTTCACAGATTTAGCATTGTGCTTGGGGTCGTTATCATGCTGAAAGACCCAAGTCACCGGCAAATTTTTATCAGCAAAGGGCATCAGATGACTTTGCAGAATGTTGTGGTATTTTTCTTGGTCAAGTATAGGTCTATTTTCACTAAAGGGCAAACTGGCGCCATGAAAAACATCTCTAAAGTTTGATATTTCCTCCGCCATGTATCAAAGTGCTTGTTGTATATCTAGGATCATTTTCTGCACATCTTGGCCACTTCACAAATAATCTACCATCACTTTCCATTCAGTTTATTTTTGATTCGTCGGACCGCAAGACCTTCTTCCAGTCGTTGCTGCTTCAACTCCTTAGCGAAATTTAACCTAACTTGACGATTTTTCTTTTTTAAAAACGTTTTTGGTTTCTTTCGATATACTCGACCAAACAACTTAGCTTCGTTGAGACGTCTTCTGATGGTCCTCGAAGATATTTTTATTTCTGTATGGATTCGTTATGGATATATATATATATATATATATATATATATATATATATATATATATATATATATATATATATATATATATATATATTATATATATATATATATATATATATATATATATATATATATATATATATATATATATATATATATATATATATATATATACCCTTTTGTGGATCACACCTTGACGTGGTAAAGGGGTTTGAGTAGGGCAATGAAGTTTTGAGCTATGCCGTCTGGAGTCTATGCTCCTGGGAGAGTCACCCCTGGCGGTCAGGTCAAGGTAGAGGCCTCAGACTAACATGATCCAAAATCTGCCAACCCGCATTGGATCAGCGTGGCAGATTACGGTCCATACCTTCAATATGGTATTTCAATATGCAATATGCCGATTGCAAGAACTGTTAATCGAACTTGACAACATACATTGGGATGTTATTGAGCTCTGTGAAACACGAAGAAAAGGCGAAGAATTAATCAAACTGGAACCAACTGGACACGTACTCTACACTCGAGGTACGGAAAATGGCCGATGTGGCGGAATTGGATTCCTCATCAATCGAAAGCTGAAGGACAATGTAGTAAAATTTTAAAGTACATCTGACCGACTAGATCAATGCGTCATTCAGCTGAATAAAAAGCTCAGGATTCAAATCGTCCAAGCTTATGCATCAACTATAAGCCATAGGGATGAGGAAATTGAGGAATTTTATGATGATGTGGCCCAACTTTTATACAAGGAGAAATGTAGATACAAAATCCTGATGGGTGATTTTAATGCCAGAATTGGAACAATAAGAACTGACGAAAATGCAACTGGCCCATATGGAATTGATGAGCGAGACAATAGAGGTGAAAGATTGGTTGATATTGCTGAAGGACAGCAACTATATATTATGAATTCATTCTATAAGAAAAATATCACCAGAAAATAGACATGAAAAAGTCCATCTGGACTCACAAGTGAAATTGAAGTAGTAGTAGTAGTTAAATAGAAGTGGAAGTACCTGTTCAATATGAAGAAATCGCCAACAATGTGCTTCAAATGGCTGCTTCAATAGCACCAGAAGAAAAATGTCTTAAACAGACAAAAATCTCTAGTGAAACCATTGATTTAACGAAGAAACGGAGGGCAATGAGAAATGCAGGTAGTCCTTTTGGCAGGGTCCAGTACACTGAGCTTCAACATGCAGCTAGTGCAAAAAACCCTGGGTTAAAAAAAGGAATTAACAAGGCTAAACAGAAGCCGAGAAACAAAAGAACGCAAATATATGCCTTAAGGCGAGACGATGGCACAGTATGCCGGGGGCGTACGCAAATGCTAGAGGTTGTCAGAAAATTTTATTCCCAGCTATATGAAGATCAGAACCAATCAAAGACAACAATACCCACGGAAGAATAAATGCCAGATATTCTAGTTGAGGAAGTAACAAATGCTATAGAATCGATGAAAAACGGCAAAGCTCTAAGAAAGGATAGTGTAACTGTCGAAATGTTAAAAGCTGGTGGGCGGTCATTATATAAAACACTGGCAAAATTATACTCAAAATTCCTTAAAGAACAAAAAGTACCTGACTTGTGGAAAAATGCAGAAGTGATCCTTTTACATAGAAAGGGAGCACAGGAAGATTTAAAGAACTACCGTCCAATAAGCCTTCTATCAGTAATGTACAAAGTTTTTAAAAAGATAAAGCATATGTAAACCTATTAAGATCGATATATGATGGAGCAACAGCCACAATTCACCTTGATGATCTTGAAGTGGGAATTAATGTAGAATGAGGTGTACGGCAGGATAACGCAATATCGCCTATTCTTTTCTCGGCTGGCCCTGAAGAAGTATTCCGTAAACTGGATTGGGGGCAGGATGGTGTAAATATCAATGGTGCAAACTTAAACCATCTTAGAGTTGCAGAAGATATCGTTCTCCTTTCACAAGACCCAGAGCAGCTGCAAAGACGCATAAAAGAAGTGCAAAGGGCTGGCGAATCCTTTGGCTTAAAAATAAACCTAAAAAAAGTCAGGTTATGTTCAACAACGTCGCTCAGGACAGAATAATTTCAGTTTTAGGAAGGGATTTGGAGATTGTGGGCAGCTTTAAAAATCTTGGGCAGAGGATTTCAAGGGAGGGGAATACCGCCCGGGAGGTGGAACGGCGTGTTAAATGTGGCTGGCGGGCATTTGGCAGGCTCAACATTATGTTTATAAGCAGACTCCCACTGTGTCTGAAGAGAAAAGTCTTCGATCAGTGCGTTCTACCCGTTTTGACATACGGAAGTGAAACTTGGACACTCACATGGCAATCAATTCAAAAACTTCGGGTAGCACAGAGGGGAATGGAAAGATGTATGCTTGGCATTACAAGACGAGACAGAAAATCCTGCGCATGGATCAGGGAACAAACAAAAGTCTGTGACATCAATGGAAGAGTAAAACAATTGAAATGAAGATGGGCAGGTCATATAGCCAGGCGATGGGATGATAGATGGACCAAGGCAATCCTGGAGTAGAGCGGATAGCGGATCCTGATAGAGCGGACCAAGGACCGCTTGATCGCAAATGTCCGCGAAGAAGACCGAAAGCACGATGGATTAATGCCATTGTTAAATATATTGGGCCAGAGTGGCAGATGAAAGCCCAGGACCGTGAAAGTTGGAAACATGCTGAAGAGGAAAGTAGGAAACATGCAGGCATCATCCTGCAGTGGATCGACATGGGCTGATGATGATGATATATATATATATATATATATATATATATATATATATATATATATATATATATATATATATATATATATATATATATATATATATATATAAACTATATAAACTATAACATTCTAATATTAAACTCGTCCTAATTATATTAACAAGAAACTTTGTTAACTTGTAAAATTAAATATTTTCTTGTTGCCTGTTCAGTGTTGATCATCATTATTCTGAAATTAATTGAAATTGATGGTTAATCATAACCCAATGAAAAATAGTATTTGTATAATCTATCGCACACAAAAGGGTCTTAATCGAATTTGGTGCCTCCCTCCGTCGTTCGGATACGAAGGGGTCAATTCTTCAGAGATTTGGCCATTCGAATTAACAAATATGCGGGTGATGATTTTGGGATTAATGGTGTGCACTGTATTGTGCTCTGGAGTGTTTTGAATAAAGTTGGTGTGAAGAATTATATCCATTATAAATAGTAATGACATGTATTATTAAATCTAATATTTTCTAGAAATAATTTCCGCTATGTAACTGCTAATTATTTTTTAACACACTCAAATTAAAAAGTACCAGAGACTAAGATAACTATTCAATATTCTATTATGAATAAATTAACTATTTACTAATGTAACTATTCAAAAATCACCTGTAATATACGTTCCAAAAAAATGAGGGTCATTTTTGAAAAAAAGTACAAGGTAAAGTGTTAGAGGCGCATCAGCAATTAGGCTATTTAGCGACTGGACCTACAGCTTAACGTGGGTTCCGAACCACGGTCATCAGCTTCCGACAAACCCAGGCCAGCACCCCCCTCAGGCTATGAAACCTTGGTTATGTGCCTACACATAAGCCTATCAGGAAACCTACCTACTTGCGAGTGACCAACGTAGAACACTTCTCAGAAGGCATCCGGCCTTACCCCGGTAATTCGTAGCCGGATTTTATACTCTTGCCTAGAAACAATCACAAACATTTAGGAAGTAAACAGACAGAAGAAAGAAAGAAAAACAACCATCCGAGCGCTGGAATCGAGCCAACTACCGCTCCAGAGCGGTTTCGGCATAGCAGCGGCAGACTGCTGCTCTTAACCGTCCGCACCAACGCGACCGGCGGGTCATTTTTGAATCCACCCCGAAAAGTTGAGACATGTTTCTCTTACGTTGCGCTTTTGATCCTGGTAAAATTTTTTCGGAGCCATTTTCGCGCAGGTTTTCTTCATACAATGCTGAGATTATACCCATTTTGCTGCAATAATGTTTCCATTCGGTTAAGATGACATCGATATCTGTTATTTTTTGGCCTTGTGCATTTTATATTATCCATGTACGTGCTGTATATTTTCTCAGCTTTAAGAGGTATTTGGCGTTGTTTGAATTAGCATGTGACAATAGTTCTCGACAAGCTTTTTAAATTAGTAACATATGCAAAATACTTCTCAACATGATAAACTGAAAAATACTTCTCCACATGATAAAATTGTAATTTTTAAATTGTGTATCACATTTTTCGCAAAAACATACATAAATATAAAGGTAAACAAGTGAAAAACGTATGAGTGTTTTTGACCAAGATATGCTATACAGTGAGTATATTTATTTTCAGTTTGATTTAGATATGTATACTGAATATTGTATTTATTTTCTCTCTCTCTGTCTCTCCCTCTCTCATATATATATATATATATATATATATATATATATATATATATATATATATATATATATATATATATATATATATATATATATATATATACAGGAGATAGTTGCTTATATTGAACCATTTTTCGAAAATCTGCTTGCAATATCCAAGTACGCTCGAATATTTTATTTAATAAATTAGGCACCTATTCACTAAACTAGCGAATCTTTCAATGATTACAAAAATAATTAATGATGTCATATTAAGTGTCAATTTTGTTTTTTTAAAAACCCTGCTGTCGCTTCAATTTACCAAACCGGTGTCCAAAAATGAACTACCCAATTCCTAAATTGAATCATATACTAAAACACTGTTTTTCTTTATTGCACCGGTAAGTAGGTACCTAATTGAAATAAAATGCAGTTGAATATATATGTTTTTTATATTATTTTAACTAAACGTCGCTTCGGTAGTATAAAAAAATAAACAAATTAAATATAAACTCTAAACAAGTAAAAAACAAAAAACCAATTAAGGAACATTAGTTTCAACTTTCAAGGATTAAGAGCTTCTCGGTCTAAGCGGTACTTAAACAAAATTCGCAAATAAACTCTTCGTTTTCTTCAATACCGGCACACTCTTCATATGACCACCTACAACATGCCTGGCATCTAGCCCAACCTTCATTTGATTTAGAATTAAAGTAGGTGTGACTGCAGTATAAACACAACTCGTTACTGTTTTTATCATCCGTGCTATCTTCTGAATCACTTGGGCTTGGTGATGGATTTCTCATTTGTATTTTTGGTTTCTTTTCATTGCCGAAAAATAAATTCATAGTTGCTTTTTCTACTGGCGTCTTTCTTCGCTTTACTGTTTCTGGTTTTTGCTTGCTTGTTCTCTGTATTTTTCTTTTTTTTTAAGATCTTTATATGGGGTACTAGTAAGCAATACTGCAGAAGCTATTGTTTTATTCTTAGGCTTTTGAACAATTTTACTTGTTTTAGGAACAAGTGCTAGCTCATTTAGGCTTTGATTAAGTTTCTCTGGAGTGATTTCTCCAAATAATTTTCTGAAATGAGCCGTGACTGAAGACGAACAAGGAGAATCAACTTGCTGTAAAGCACCATTAGAAGAACTGGTGGGATGATTGTGAAGTAAGATATCCTCTGTGTCAGCCTCAGGTTCAGCAGGTGGCTCTGATGGTAATATCTCTACCATTCTCTGGTTTTCATGAACCTGAGGCGTCACGGCAGTTGATGGGGCAAATAAGTGGTCCTCGAACCTATTACGGTTGAGTGGCCAAATTCCAGCTCCTTTAAAGGCGTTTTCCGCAATACCGACAGTATTAGCTTTTTCATATGCCCTACTTAATAATTCGGACACGTTATAAACTGTTATCGGTTGTTCAATGTGTGCTCGTAGCTACGAATCTTGCTCCTGGGCGTAATAGTTTTCCATGGGTTTAAAAAAACCAACATCTAACGCCTGTACACAGTGGGTAGTATGACCAGATAGTTGCAAAAAATGATTGCGATGCTGACGAGCAAAATCTAGAGCTACAAGATTTTTGCTGTGTCTGGAATGGTCATCTTGTAACAGAATTACTGGCTTATCTGGACTTGACTGAACCACATGGTGAAAATGTTTCAGCCACTTAAGGAAAAGGTCGCTATTTATGTATCCAGTGTCAGATATCTCAACGATACTTCCTGTTGGAGCTCCTCGTGCAAGTTCAGGGGCAAATCTCTTTCGTTTAAAGATAATCATAGGCGGAATATAAAGACCTGCGGCATTGCAGCAGCAAATCATTGTGGTGTTTAAACCTCTTTCCCCTCTAGCAATTCCACTCTCTTGGCGCTTACCTTTTTCAGTTACCACCTTTTACATTTTTTTCTGGACTGTCGTGTAGCCAGATTCATCAACGTTAAATATTGTATTTGCAATATTTGGTGTTTCTCAACAAGTTGCTCTAATTGCATTACCTTTTATTTTTCAAAGTCTCGTGCTCGCGCTAGTGATGTGAATTTTGGCTGGCGTACTGATAAGTTCGGGTGTCTGCGCATAAATACATAAAACCATTTCTTGCCAGCAAATTTGTTCTCTTTATTAAATGAATGCCGTAGTTGGTGTTTTTCCGCTAATTGAAATGCAAGACGTCGTATATCTCTTATAGTAGAGCCATAAAGCATTTCTTCAAATTGAATAATGTGCTGAACTAGTGCGTTTTCAGTTTCATTCGGAAAAACACACGTAGTGCTCATTTTCTTAACATTTCCAGTGGCATGTTTATTGGTTTCTCTCATGTGTCTTAAAAGGGTAGATTTATTAATGTTGTACCGCTGGGCGCTTTCGTTCAATCCTACACCTTCCTCATTATATGTCCGAATGGCCATGGTCATGCTAAATTCCGTCCAAAGGCCATATTTACCTCTCTTTGGCATTTTCAAGGTTTGCCTAAAACAAGTAGCATACATTCAACCGGTTCAATTTCCGAAACGTAAATGGGTTCAATTTGGGAACCATGGATCAATTCGTTTACAATTAACCTGATTTATTTAAAACTAATGATTCAATATTTAAAATGGGTGAGAATGTTGCTAACGGTGTATCCCTAATATGTACAATATATAAACTACTTACCGGTACTAATATAAAAAATTCACTTTAGGAAAACTCAAGAAAAACTACAAGAAATATTCGTAAAAACATAAACACGTGCATAGTATTGAATGCCTACTGCCGATGTCTTTGAAATTTGGTAGATATTCTCGATAGGCTTTGTACTCTCATTGCGACACGGCTCCAGGTTGCAAAATGTAGAAAATACCTGGGTGGTTCAATTTAGGTGTGGGTTCAAAATAGGCAACTCTGCCCTATATATATCCTGTTGATGTTTGGACTCTTCATGGTATCAACATGTGCTCTCTCGTCAAGAATAGGAAGACCCTATCCATAGTCAACAACCCATACTTTTCGCCAACTTCCCGTCGGATGGCGTATATATGCAATGTTAGAATTGTTTGGACTGCGTCCAATGAGACACCAGTGCTGTGTTTCCTAATCTCATGTGGAATACACAACAACCTGCGTCTCCAACTAAATGAGCATTTTAGGATTTTAGCACGCAGTCTAAAGTATTCTAACACTGCATATATACGTCATTGATAATGCATATAATGCATATAATGCTCATTTAGGCGGAGACGCAGGTTGTTGTGTGCTCCACGTGAGATTTTGAAACCCAGCACTGTTGTCTTATTGGACGTCTTATATATATATATATATATATATATATATATATATATATATATATATTTATATATATATATATATATATATATATATATTATATATATATATATATATATAAATATATATATTATATATATATTATATATATATATATATATATATATATATATATAAATTATATATATATATATATATATATATATATATATATATATATATTATATATATATATATATATATATATATATATATATATATATATATATATATATATATATATATAAATATAATATATATATATATATATATATATATATATATATATATATATATATATATATATATATATATACATATATATATATATATATATATATATATATATATATATATATATATATATATATATATTATATATATATATATATAAATACTAAAAAACATTTATACTCATAATAGAAGCCAAATATTAAAAACTGTAATTACGTTATATTATAAATGTTAAATTTAATAACAAATAACAAAAAACTAATATTTGAATAGTGTATTGACAGAGCTCCCACCAAACAAAATATACCGTAAATATTATTTCTATTGATTCGATCCTTGAAAATGTAATTTAATCGAAAGAAAAAAAAAACCAAATCAGGAATTCATACACATAACGAAGCGCATTAAAAAAGGAACAAATCACGCTATAAAAGTAAATGTAGCGTAAAATGAAATAAGTGCTTGGCTTAGCGACAAGTTGGACGTGTACATTATCATAATTGGATTATTTCGTAGCCATTTAGCAGTGTTGGAACAACAACAAAGGGTAGTAGCCGGTTTAATTTTGTTGCATTAATATGCTCGCCCTAAAAATAGTAATGGAACGTTACGAATACATCATGAATATTAAAATTTTTCGACGAACATTAAAACAAAAACACTGACTAAAATGGTTATGAGCTATACTAATTGGTGAAATAACTAAAGGGTGTGTCCGTTCGAAATCCATAATAAAATCAATGTTAATGAATATCGTGCTGCTTAGGAAGCAATTATTTTTAAATTTTCAAACCTAAACTAATTAATCAAGATGCGATAACTTTATATTTAAATATTAAACAATGACCTCTTTCTGCTTTTTGTTTTATTTTTTCATCGCAGGTTAATCAACAAATAAAGGTTAATAAACAACAAAAGTTTAAATAGGTATATTTTTCGTTTATTTTAAGGAGATGAAGAAAATTTAGAAGTGATTATTGAACTATCATTATATTCTGTAAAGTCACGGTTTGATTAGATAGAGCCTTCATTTAATCCTGAAACTCACGTAAGCTATAAATGTGGACAACCAGCACGACAAGTTGATAATGATTAACATGAAGTAGCTATTTTTTTAAACTAGAACATAGGGGACAGTGGGGTAATTACGAATACTTTTGGGAGAATTGAAATACAATAAAACCATTTAAAGTGAGAAATGCTTTTTAATAGTTAAAATCTACTAAAATTATTCAATCATAAATTTTCATAATCAGCTTAGTTAAATTTTCAAAATATAATCAACTTTTAACAAAAAAAAAACATAACCGTTGGTGTCCCGGATATCCCACAACGCCTGGGGTAATCATAAACAAAGTTTATTCGTCACAAAAGTCACAGTTTTCGTTGGCCGATGAATTACATTCATAGGCTTTACCACTTTACCACCCGCATTAGTTTCAGGCTCGTCTCTCAATCGCGTCATAGCAAATAACTCCCATCTTTTTCTAACATATCTTAACAGGCCCGTTCGTCATTACCCGCCGTCCGGAATTCCCCCACTCTCCCCTTCTCTTTTTTCTTTTAGTTTTTATAACTCATTTTTTCTTTGAATTATATACACAGTTTTGTACTAATAAAGAAAATAAACATAACATTTGACCAATCCTATATTATTTTGTACCTAAAGATTAAAAAAAAATGTTAAAACAACTCCATCGAAGAAAATGCCATGGAATTAAAAAAGAAAAGAAGCGTATGTCGTAGATTTTGTATGGAAAATATGGTTGATGTAATGCAGACAACGAAAATTAGTTCTTTTAAATCATCAAATGTGTTTAAGAGCTGCTTTTAAAATATTTTTTGTAGGTGAAGAGCAAAACCAATAAATCGGAAACATACGGTGAACAACTCTCGATGTCAGATCTAGGAGAAGTTTTAGTAATTTTTTGGTGATAAATAACGCCACCTTTAAATAATTCAACATAACAAATCAAAGTTACTAAGTTTTAATAAATTACTAGTCATGAGCGTTACGGTATTAAATAGAGGATCGGCATATTTGGTTAATGTTACCAAGAAACCATTGGTCCAGATATATTTGAGGTTGTTCGCAGTGTGGTTACCTGTAAAAGGGTATAATATCGCGAGGCTGACTGATTGTGATCGAAATTGAAGTGTATCGATCAGGACGACAAAATGGAGGAATGGAATGGACTTCAAAAAAATGAATGGTACACTTCAAAGAAGTCCTAAACATTTGATTTGTTTCACCCCAAATTTTCTGAACCTGTTTTCTAACAATATTGAAAATTAGTAGTATATCAAAACTATTTCAAAAATATCTTTCGTAAATTTAACCAACGATACTTCACTTTATTTTGAACAAAAAGTTTCCTTAAAACATTTATCCAAAATGGACGATTTTCGCCGAAAACACTATATTATTTCTTTACAATTGGCAACATTTCCAACATTGGTAACACTACCAATTGTAACACAAGGAAAATTATTTTTTTTGTTATTTGTTTCATTGTTCTCTTAAGGTATTATTTGAAAATAAAATGTCATATTTTTATTGCCATTTATTCCATACCTTTCGGTATATATTTGGTTTGTTTAAACAATAGAAAAAGGAAAATTTGCACATTAATATCGTTTAATGTCAAAGTGGAAGCTGTTATCACTACATTTTTAACTCTGTAACACTATAACACTTTTTAAACGCACGGTTTTAACCTATTTTCCCAAATACATGGAAAAACTCCTGGTATATTTCTATTCTGTTCTGCTGCTTCTCCGTACATAAGAAGCATATCATTATATTCGCGTACAGAATACAATATTGGTTTTAAACGCAATTTAAATATGCACTGAAATCATTTTTGTCAACCAACATGTAGCTATCATCACAATTAGTCAATACAACGTTACCATTTCCATTTGTTGGATGTATGGCTGATTTTTAATTTTTAAAAAATTGTTTTAACAATGTTCATTAGTTTAGCGAAGAAACTAATAAGAATCTTAAAGAAGAAAACCAATAAATCGGAAATACAGGGTGAACAACTCTCGATGACAGATCTAGACGAAGTTTTAGTAATTTTTATTTTCTTTATTTTTTTCAAAGTTACTAAGTTTTAATAAATTACTAGTCACGAACGTTACGTTATTAAGTGGAGGCTCTGTGTGTTTGGTTAATGTTACGAATCATTGGTCCATATATATATTTGAGGATGTTGGCAGTGTGGTTATCGTTAAAGGGCTATGATATCGCGATGCTAACTTATTGTGATCGAAATTGAACTGATTTCCGCCGAAAACACTATTTTATTTCTTTACAATTGACAACATTGTTAACATTGGCAACACTACCAATTGTAACTCAAGGAAAATTCAGTTTTTTTTTGTTTCATTGTTTTCTTAAGGCATTATTTGAAAATAAAATGTAATATTTTTATAGCCATTTATTCCACACTTTTCGGTATACATTTGGTTTGTTTTAACAAAAAAAAAAAGGAAAACTTTCACATTAATATCGTTTAATGTCAAAGTTGAAGCTACTATCACCAAATTTTTAACTCCATAACACCATAGTATGTTTTAAACGATTTACGTCACATTAAGAAATACATGATACATTTACATTTTGGGCAAATACATTTTGGGCAATAAAGCTTTGTCAATATTTCTGCCTGTGTGAAAAGTCATTCTTTTATAAAATTAAATGTTCAAAATGCCCAGTATTTGCCCCAGTATTTTAAACTGTTTTCCCAAATAGATTGGAAAAGTCCTGGTACATTTTTAAGCTGTTTTGCTGCTTCTTCGTACATAAGAAGCATATCATTATATTCGCGTACACATTACAATATTGATTTTAAACGCAATTTAAATACGCGCTGAAATAATTTTTGTCAAGCAACAATTAGGGATCATCTCAATTAGTCAATACTACGTCCATTTCCATTTGTAGGATGTATGGAAGATTTTTAATTTTCAAATTTTTTTTTTACGATTTTTGTTAGTTCATTGATGACTAAACTACAAATAAACTAGTGGACATTGTTAAAACAGTTTTTTAAATTAAGAATTAGCAATACATTAGCCAAAAATTGAAAGTGGCAACGTTGGAATCACTAATGGAGATGATCCCACGACAAATGTGTTTATGACAAAAATTATTACAGTATGTGTATTTAAATTCCATTTAAAACCAATATTGTGTTTCTGTACGAGAATGTTACGTTATGCTTCATATTTACGGAAAAGCTGTTGTCAACCAGATTAGAAATATACCAGGACTTTCTCAACGTTTTCGGGAAAGTATGTTTAATTGTGGACATTTTGAATATTTAATTTAATAAAACAACTGTATTTCTTAATGCGTGAGTTGTTTAAAACGTGTGCAAATTTTATTTTTTTTTACAAAATAAACCAAATTTATGCTCAAACGTAAGGAAGGAATGACTATAAAATTATTACATTTTATTTTCAAATACTATCTTAAGAGATATTATCTTAAATACATATTATATTCACATATATATCAAATTACATATACATTCATTTGTATTCGCTTAGGACAAGGGAATTTCAGTTTTAGGAGTGGATTTGGAAATTGTGGACCACTTTATATATTTTGGGAAGAATATTTCAATGGATGGGGATACCGCCCGGGAGGTGGAACGACGTATTATGTGTGGCTGGCAGGCTCAACATAGTGTTTAAGAGCAGACTCCCACTTTGTATGAAAAGAAAAGTCTTCGATCAGTGCATCCTGCCCGTTATGACACATGGAAGTGAAACCTGGACATTCACATCGTAGTCAATTCAAAAATTTCGGGCAGCATAAAGGCGAAGGGAAAGATCTTGGCATTACATGCTTGGCATTACAAAATGAGACAGAAAGCCCTGCGTATGGATCAGGGAACAAACGAAAGTCTGTGACATCATTAGAAGAGTGAAGCAATTGATTTGGATATAGGCAGGCCATGTAGCGAGGCGATGGGACGACAGATGGACCAGGGCAATCCTGGAGTAGATACCGGTTGATCGCAAAAGTCCGCAAAGAAAACCGAAAGCTCGATGGACTGATGACATCGTTTAGTATATAGAATCCGAATGGAAATCCTGAAGGAATCCTGAGGAAAACCCAGGATCGTGAAAATTGGAAGCATGCTGAAGAGGTCTTCATTTTGCAGTGGATCGACACGGGCTGAAGATGATTTCATTTTCAAGCATTTGCTCTCTTAGTAGACAAAAAAAGTTCTAAGTTGTCTACCAAGAGAGCAGAGACTTGAAAATGCCAGATGAGATTTCGACGAAACGTCGTCAAAAATGAGAAAATTCCTTGAACGAACGGATTGACCGGATTGATTAATGAAACGGATTTATATATATATATATATATATATATATATATATATATATATATATATATATATATATATATATATATATATATATATATATATATATGGGTACACGGTCTGAACTGTAAGATGGATGATTCAGTTCTTCCCTCCCAAAAGACCCTATTAGACCTTGTGTTTGTGCAGAAACATGTGACCCTGCATTGTCATGGATCAACATCACACCGGAAGACAGTAGGCTACCCTGCTTATTTTGTATGGCATGCCGGAGTTTTCTCAAGGTGACACAATATGCATCAGGATTGATTGTGGTGCCTCTCAGCATAAAATCTACTAGCAAAATCCCATTCCTGTCCCATAAGACAGTTGCCATGATCTTTCGTGCTGAAATTGTTTGTTTGGCTTTCACTCTGGTTGGCGACAATGTGTGTCGCTATTCCATTCACTGTTGCTTGAACTCAGGAGTCATGCGAGGCACCCAAGTCTCATCTCCTGTAAGGATATGGTCTAACAATTCATCTCCTTCCTGATTGTATCGAGTCAAAAACGATAAATCACAGCTCAATCTCTTTGTTTTGTTATCGTTAGAAAAGATGAAGTAAGGAAAAGGGCTCCCCTCACCTCCCCATGACTCTGAACCCTTTTTCTGATTGTGAGCTCTGGGGAGTAGGCAGATTGAGACCCCGAAGCAAAGCAATTAGATTCTCTTAGACGAAAACCAAGAACCTCGAGATTTTACAAATCTTAAACGCGGTTCTACTCGAGAACGTAGTAATTCTGACATTGCCGACCGGGGAAGTTTTTCCGAATATATATACCTATATAACCTATACCAACAAGACTATATATATTTTAAACAATTGCAATTATATAGATTTCTTTGCTTTTATAGCGTTACTTGTAAATAATTACTAATTAAGAAAACATTTAATAAAAGAAAATATATAACAAAAATGCAGATCAAAAAACTAAGTGAATGGTAGCAATTGTATACTTTGCGAGAAAAACTTCTCGTATTTGTATTCGATGTAAACTAAAGCAACTGTACGCTGTAACGTGTAAGTGAACAATGTCTGAAATTGAAACGCGAAACGTTATAACAAAAAAAACTGGATAAAATGGAAAAAATGAACGTCCATGCCTTTGTTTTTCCAGGTAGTTTTCCTGGAATTGGGGGGTAATTTGCATACCGTTTTGTTTCACGGTCGAGAAGATATTGCGAGCGCGTGTAGGTGGAAACTGGAAAATATTTGGCCTGTTTGCGCACCATTCATTATGCGATCAATAGTTTCTGTGGAAATGTATAAGTATTTGTTTGGTTTCAAGATTACGTACCCCAAAGTATCATTCTATGTGAGTTATTGAAAAGGACTAATAATTTTCCTAACTATAAAAATATATATTTGTATTACCCACACTGGGAAACCATCCAACACTGGGAAAAATATTTCCTTGGAATAATTTTGTAATTTTTGTGTACGCTATGACCGTTTTACATAATGATAAAAAAATTCAAATATTGGACATCAATTTGTTACACCACGGTTGTTATAAAATTCTGTAGCTCAGAGAGAAACCATTCGGATAACCAAAGTTTTATCCTGACTAGTTTTTGCAGATGAATATTCAGGTAAACACTGTTGTTTTTTAACGGGTAAATACTGTATACTATGGTTATGACTATGGTTATAGCTATGGCTATACAAAATGACTTCTTTGAACTTTATGTTAGACAGATTAATTAAATTTCCTATAAACCAATATTATTATAAAGAAGAATTAAAATTGATTGGGGAGGTGGTCGAAGTAAATGTAATAAGAACATCGTAGATAGTTTAACTAGAAAACATAAGTCAAGGAATTTTTTTAGAGAATCTTTGATATTTTAACAACAGAAACAGAACAAAAATTCACGGTAATACTGTTTGATGCACAATTATCACTACGGCTCGAGAAGATTTTGAAAAAAGTGGACCTTAAGGTAATCTACAAACCATATAATAAGTTAAAAGAAGTCCTGGGTAATCCAAAACAAGTTGTAAAAAGTTATGAAAAATTGTAAATTTATGAAATTTGGGAAATATTGTGATCGACGATATTTTAGATAAACTAAAATATCCATATTACCCAGACATAAAGTACATCTTTCCAACATTGGATATGGGAGAAATGAAAAATCTCATGTTGCCCAATATGGGCTCAAGTATGGCTATAATATTAATTCTAGTAACTAAAGTTAAAGACTTGTTAAAAGTGTAAATAATAATAGGGTTTTGGATGCATATGAAAGTATTGAAATAGCAAAATCTAATAAAACTATAAATCGAGATAAAGAACCATGTAGTAAACTTTCAGAAATATTAATGCAACGAGTGGTTAACTGCTCGGTTCATGTTTTTTATACACTTCGTTAGGTACAGTTTCCATATAAATACAACATAGTTTAGTTTTCGAATTAGATTGAATCATCTCCTAATGATATGGTTAGCGAAACTGCGCGTCGAGAAGTAAAAAAAGGTTATCTTGTGTTT
Source organism: Cosmopolites sordidus (assembly GCA_031761425.1). Classification (NCBI taxonomy): domain Eukaryota; kingdom Metazoa; phylum Arthropoda; class Insecta; order Coleoptera; family Curculionidae; genus Cosmopolites; species Cosmopolites sordidus. The sequence goes on along the minus strand of JARFXV010000228.1, from coordinate 350,375 downwards.
AGTGGCAAATCTCTTCGAGTTTACTGTTATCATCTGTTTGAAGCTGCTAGCCGCTAGCAGGTTTAAGACATATGACAACATGTTTAATGTTCGACCAATTCTATCTTCTACATTATCTATCGCCAATACATTTACCGGCCACGATTATTCGCTATATAGGCTCTTATATAGGCTTCCTGAAAGGTAAATTTTGGACTATATAATTTATATATATATATATATATATATATATATATATATATATATATATATATATATATATATATATATATATATATATATATAGACAATCCTGGAGTGGATACCGCTTGATCGCAAACGTCCGCGAAGAAGACCGAAAGCACGATGGACTGATGACATCGTTAAGTATATTGGACCCGAGTGGCAGAGGAAAGCCCAGGACCGTGAAGGTTGGAAGCATGCTGAAGAGGCCTTCATCCTGCAGTGGATCGATACGGGCTGATGATGATGATGATGATGATATATATATATATATATATATATATATATATATATATATATATATATATATATAAACATTATATATATATATATATATATATATATATATATATATATATATATATATATATATATATATATATATATATATATATATAAACTTCGGGTGGCACAGAGGGGAATGGAAAGATGTATGCTTGGCATTACAAGACGAGACAGAAAGTCCTGCGCATGGATCAGGGAACAAACAAAAGTCTGTGACATCATTGGAAGAGTAAAACAGTTGAAATGGAGATGGGCAGGCCATATAGCGAGGCGATGGGACGACAGATGGACCAAGGCAATCCTGGAGTGGATACCGCTTGATCGCAAACGTCCGCGAAGAAGACCAAAAGCACGATGGATTGATGACATCGTTAAGTATATTGGACCCGAGTGGCAGAGGAAAGCCCAGGACCGTGAAGGTTGGAAGCATGCTGAAGAGGCCTTCATCCTGCAGTGGATCGATACGGGCTGATGATGATGATATATATATATATATATATATATATATATATATATATATATATATATATATATATATATATATATATATATATATATATATATATAGTCTAGAGATATGGTGTAACGTCGGGCTGTAATATTTCGTTTACATAAGGGAATACATTTAAACTTCCTCTCATAGTTACTACAGATGTCTTTCATCTCAAACATATACGAAAATGAAAACAAGAAAATGAAGAATAGGGTTGGTCTGGGTTGTGTATGGTAAACATGTTTTTAGATCATAAATCCCCGAATGCCTCAAGCGCAGAACCTGTGGTTAGTGTCACTAACTTGTTCTAATTAATAGTTCAGAGAGTTTAATGTTTATACAAAGATCAGCAAATAAAGTGAAAGAAGCACAAACATAGATGTAACTTTATATGCTAGTAATTATATTAAAAGACCTAATATCAAACGAATAAATCCAGCAAAAAACTGAACTGAACTGTATGAACTCGTTGGAGACTTTCCATGATATTTTATAGTTCATAAGTGGCTTTCTGAGTTTTGATGTGGTCAAGGGTTGCGTTACGGTCACTAATGAGAAAGGGGTCAACAAAATCCATGATATGCTATTAGGCGATCGCAGAGTAAATATTGGAGAAACTGTTGAGATGTAAACATCTCGGACAAGAGTCTATCAGTAAAATAGATCCCGCGTTTGTCGGAACCAAAACTTAATCAAGTGACCACTTCACAGCGTTATTTCTGTAGCATGTTTCATTTAACAGCTGTTAAATGAGCATGTTTCTGTAGCATCTGTAGCATGTCTCATTTAACATGCTACAGAATGATGATAACGATGATGATGATGACGGCGATGATGAACGGATAGAAACACCTAACAACGGTTTATCCAACTTCTGGTATGAAGTGGGTTTATTCTGTGTTACAAGTGCCAATGAAACACAATATTGTTTAAATAATCTCCCCAGGTCATCTTCCAGTTCACGATCCACTTCTTTCGATTTTCGATGACTCTCTCGCATATTTCGGACTTTATCTTGGCCATAACGTTATGGATATTGATTTTAAACATATTAAGAGCATAATATGGCATCAGGACATTAAGAGCATACTTTAAACCTGTTAATATAGCATAACATGGAACTTATCATGCAGTAAAGCGATTATTTGTTAACTGCCATGTTAGAAGTACATATCTTTGGCGACCCTAAGAGGTACATTATCATTTACTATTTCCCCTTTATCATTTTTGACGAACTACGACCAGATGAGGCTTTTAGCCACAAACCGCACCATACAGTAACTTTCGCAGTATATAACTGCTTTACTTGAAATACGTGTAGATTTCCTTCGTCACAAATATAGTTTTGTTACTAACGTGAAAATGTGTCCACCAATGAACGTGAATTTCCTCGAAAAACGTTGGCTGCTCTTCCAAAATTCATAGGAATTGATTTGTGCACGGGCTAGGTTTTATATGGATGTAGATGAATATATTTATACAAAATTCGCCATAAATAATCGTATGAATTGAATCAGCTGCTGTGATCTTCTTGGAATCAGCAGTTCTAGCTCATAGGCCACCCTTTTGCAAACATCAGCAATTTTCAAATTTTTACCACTCTTTTCAAATTTTTTAATCAGCCTGAAAACAGTTGGTCGATATTTTTTACCGAATTCTCATATTAATTTTCACCATTTTTGTAGTACGTTAATGCGATTTCTGCACAATGTACAGTGAATAAATGATCCATTGTGATAAATAGTAGACTTTCAACTAACTAAAAAATGTACGCGAAATATTTGGTAGGTAAAAATGGCAATGGAAAGTTAGTACCACTGGTTGGATGATCATTTGCTTCGGTCATATCATGGCGAATATTGTGTGGCGATACAGGATTTTTGTAAAGATACTTTATGACAGCTCGCATTTTAATTTCATCCATTTTTGAGGAAGTGCATACATCAGTACAAATAAAAAAAAGGTTTCCAATAAGAGTGTCAGAACTTGATCTAGCGGCAACAGTGTTTGAAATGCTAATGTCATTCATAAGCATGGTTGGCGAACTCCACTTAAAAAAAAATTTTTTTAATGAGTTTATGAACAAACAACTGCTGGATTTGTTCCGATGAAAATCTTCAAGTGATTTAGTAACTATGTCTTTATACTCGGAACGTCACTGTTTGGTGCGGTTTCTGGACTGAAGTAGTGACAGGACCTTAGGACGACGGTAGAAATCATGTTACTGTTAATAGTGATCGTAAAAGGAATATGCTAAATAAACATCTTTGGCCAGAAATGCTAAATATGGATGTAAACAATGTTTCCTTTCAACAAGACGGTGGTAATGTCTGCTAGTCCTCAAGATCTTGCGATCTCACGTTCTTGAATTATTTTTTTGTGTGGTTATGTTAAATTTCTGGCTTGCAGAAATAAACCCCATACAATTGTTGACCTACAGCGAAACATTCAGGCCACCATTGAAAATATACCACGTGATATATGTGAAAGAGTAATAAAAAAATTAGATCTCAAAAATGCATTCCACCAGATAAAGACGAGGGAGACATTTGATTGACATTATTTAACTTTACGTGCAGTAATGTTAATGAATAACTCATCTCTTTGTCAAATTCTTCTATGTTAGGCACAATATTTCTTAAACAATTCTTATAGAAGTAGAATCTCAAATCATCAGCGTAAAGCAGAATTGTAGAAAATAAAAATAAAACACTAAGAAATCAATTTGTAAACATTAAAAAAAAAGAAGTGAACCTAAAGTTGGTCTATGAAGATTAGGGGAGAGTGGGGGAATTACGGACGGTGGGTAATGGCGAATGCGTCTGTTTAGGTATGCTAGAAAAAGATGGGAGATATTTGCTATGACGCAATTGAGAGTTGAGCAGGAAACTAATGCCGGACTGTCAATGGTAACGTGAGACCTCGCTTGTTGTTCAAGGTTGTGCAATTTCATCTAATTTTTGAGTAAATTTGTATAAGTGAAAAATATTTTAGCTATGACATGGAAATTTTGAATTATTTTGCTGAATTAACACCTAATTAAACAATATTTTTCAAAATCATGGCGCTGCACCTTTCTAATACCTAACTTTTGAAGAGCTTACGTAGTCACTTTTGAACTTGTTTGTTAAATAAAAATTATGTATGTACCTTTTCAAATATATTTTAGATACCAAGAAGTTACCAAAGAGAAACGGAGACAAAATATAAATTAATTAAAAAATCTATTATATATGCCAAAAACAAAACATTTTCAGTGGGAAAAGCAGGTGCTATTTATTCTGTGCCGAAAAATACTATACACGACCATCTCAAAAAAGAACTTATAAAGGAACCAAAATGTGGTAGGAGAGCCATTTTTTCTGAAGATCAAGAAAAATAATTGGAAGAACATGCAATCAAATGTAATATAACACTTTTTTTACGGGTTGACCATAGGTATGGTACGGAAAATAGCTTTCAAATACGCCGAAGTAAATAATTTAAAGTATAATTTTGAGAAAATATCCCAAGTTACAGGAAAAGACTAGTTCTACGATTTCAAAAAACGGCACCCAAATATTTCACTAAGAAAACCTGAGTCTACTTCTATCAATAGAATAACAGCTTTTAATGTTTTTCGACAATTTGGAAGCAATTCAAAGGAAACACCACCACAGGCATTTTTAATGTTCAAAGAGATTCAAGAATTTTAGCACCAAAAGAACGAGGCCCTTCAGGAAAGTATGCTCCGTTTTTTTATATTTAAAAGAAAGCTTGTGAATGCTCATATACTGCGTGAAGGAAATGAGGATATGATAGCAGCAGTGAGCGAATGGTTGGATTAATGATACCCTATTCGTTGATTGGTTGCATCATTTCGTCTCATTTTCTAAGCCATCTATTGAAAATCCAGTTTTACTTATTCTTGACAATCATGAAAGTCACCTGACTCTTACATGCTACCTATTTTGTCGATAGAGTGGAATTATATTGTTATCCCTTCCACCTCATATGTACCATCAGACGCAACCACTGGATTTAACAGATATTGGACCTTTCAAGACTGCACACAACAGGAAGTGTGACCTATACAAGGCATTAAGTGTAGGCCGAAGAAACATCACTGCTTGAAAATCCCATTGGCAATTCGGAAAGAACAGTGACACTTGAAGCGCAGTTATCATTGACATCAAATGTGAAGAGACAGTTGGACAGTTAAATACAACTTAAAGATGTTGCCCAACTTCCAAATTTGTTACAGCACAAAACTAAATACAGTTCCAGGAAAAAACATTCAACTATTGTAACCAGTACTCCTAAGAAAACTATGTTAGAAGAAAAGCAAGGAAAAAGGAAAATTAACGAGGATAAAAGTAAGAAAGATATTAAGAATATCAAAGCATATGCTGAGGATAAGGTTAAAGATATACCGCCCAAGAAAAAGAAAGTCAATAAAGAAGGTACAAAGAAGAATTATTACTATTGCTTGGTTTGTTACCATTACTATTGACTGGATAAAATGTTATAAATGTAGCTTATGGGCCCACGAAAACTGCATGAGTGGTGAATTCATATCAAAGGGATTTATCTGTGACTTTTGTGATGAATAAACTTTGTACGCCATTACTCCACGTGTTATGGGTAATACCGGGTTATGTTTTTTTTGTTAAAAGTTTATTTTATTTTAAAAATTTAACTAAGTTGATTATGAGAATTTATGACTGAATACATTTATTAGACTTTAAGTATTAAAAAACATTTTTAACTTTAATTGGTTTTGTTTTATTTTAGTTCTCTCTTAAGTATTGGTAATTATCCCACTCCCCTACTAGAGTTTATGTAATAATTTCATAGAGATTAATTTATTTCTTATAGAAACATTCTATAGAAATAAGAAACTAATTCTAAGCTGGAAGATTACATAACTGTTTAAAACATGCGTAAAATCTGATTGATAAAATACCGACATTTCAGATTTAATAACTTAAGAGACGATATTGCATTAAGCGTAATATAATTATACAATCGTTCACATCTGAATGAAACTTAGTAATTATTTCTTCTTATATATTTAAAAAAAAACTCTTAACTGCCTCTTTCAAACTCTTGTCAGAATGAAGTTTTTACCTGAACGTAATGTTTCACGGTGCCATTTCTATTTTAAATTCTTTTCTCCAGCATCAATTATATTTTTTGGGGCTTGCAAATATTTAGCAAAATCCGAGTGGCGGCCAATATGGCTGCCTCTTCCGGGGCGCGGATGTTTGGTAATGAGCCTCGCTGTGGGGGTCTAAGGGTGACGGGCCGCTCCCCACCGAGAGGGGCTGGCTGTTTTACGACGGGGGAACCAGTGGCGCCGATTGAAATATCCACTTCGTCTATTATCTTGTTCTTTAGTAGAAACACACTTGGAATGACATGGAAGTTATTTTTTTTGGGTTTTTCGTCACGATCTAAAACTCAAAAAATATCAAAAATATTTGTTCTTATTTAAATAAAGAATCACGGGGTAAAAAACAAAAAACCAAACGGAGACAAATTTCTCAGTGATTCTTTTCTGTAATAAATCTGCCTAACGAACAAAATTTTAAAAATATAAAAATGTAATATAATAATAAATACCAACTTTTGACCGTTAACGTTTCGGGCGGTCTTTTCCCTCCGTTTTCAAAACGAATCTAAAAAATAAATTATATTAATTTCTATAAAAAGTAAAGTAAAGTGTTTGGGTTAGAGGCGCATCAGCAACTAGGCTATTTAGCGACTGGACCTACAGCTTAACGTGGGTTCCGAACCACGGTCATCAGCTTCCGACAAACCCAGGCCAGCACCCCCCTCGGGCTATAAACCCTTGGTTATGTGCCTACCCATAAGTCTATCAGGAAACCTACCGACTGGCGAGTGACCAACGCAGAACACTTCTCAGAAGGCATCCGGCCTTACCCAGCCTTTAACTGGCGTGACTGAGGGGTAATTCGTAGTCGGATTTTACACTCTTGCCTAGAAACAATCACAAACATTTAGGAAAGATAAACGGACAGAAGAAAGAAAAATAACCATCCGTGCGCTGGAATCGAACCAGCTACCGCTCCAGCGCGGATTCGGCAAAGCAGACGCTCATACCGCCGCACCAACGCGTCCGGCTAATTTCTATATATCGTGTGTCCCAGCCAAATGGAATAAATTCGTTAATAAATAAATGGGGGCGTGTTCGAAAAAACGCTCGAACACGTCGATTGGTATTTTCAGATGCGCATTTTTTTCAACAAAATTTTGTATACAGGGTGTGTCATGTAACAGTGGCCAATATCAACTTTCTTATTTTAAATACAACACCCTGTATATTATTTAATTTTTGGATTCTTCAGGAAATTCTAGACATATTTCATGTAAAATATCCTAGACTTATCTTCAACTGTTGTGCAACCGAAGAGCGACCAACATTGTTTTCCAAGGCAACTTGTCGAGTCGAGTCAAGGCAACTTGTGAAGTCGACTTGAAGAGTCGATCTTCAACTGTTTCGGAAATATTAAGTATTTTCAGATTTATTGCAAAAATTAATTGATTTTTTTGATTTATTTTTGAAAATTATTTGATTACAGAAATTCGCTACAACACACAATAGAAAGATGGTATTGGCCTCTGTTACATGACACACCCTGTATAAAAGGTTTTCGTTGGAAAAAATGCGCAACTATACTTTTTTTTAACACTGTAAACAAAATTGTGGAAATTTCAAGACCATTTAGTTTTTGTATACATTTTTTATTTAAAACATTTAATGTAACAAATGCTCGAATTGTGAACCCTGGACGTCCTGGCCACACCCCAACCTCAAGTAAAACTGATTCCTGACATTATTTAATGTTTGTGGCGTAATTGACCTAATGCTGTCGGTAATGCGTCCTCTTAAATCATTCAGATCTTGTGGCTTGGTTTTGTATACGACGCTTTTGAGATATCCCCATAAAAAATTCAACGGAGTGAGGTCCGGGGACCTTGGTGGCCATTCTAATGGCCCTCTCCTCTCAATCCATCGATTTGGAAACATATTATCGAGGTACTGCCGCACATTAACTTGATAATGGGGGGGGGGGGGGGGGGGTGCTCCATCTTGTTGGAACCAAATTGCGTCGGCTAACAATTCAGGATTTCTTCTATTAGGGTACAAATTTATAAGATTTGGAATGAGCTGATTTTAAAGTAATTTACCCCATTTAAATTTTGATCGAAAACCAATTATTTGATCTCCTATAATACCTGCCCAGACATTAATCTTTTCAGGTGTTTGTGTGTGAATTTCCCGCATTCAGTGAGGATTTTCTCTCGACCAATAACGGCAGTTCTGGCGATTAACATGCCCATGAAGAGTAAAAATAGATTCATCAGAAAATAAAACTTTTTCCACTCTCAGAAGGTTGTTGTCTATTCTGTGCATCATTTGTTCGCAAAACTCCATTCTCCTGTTGAAGTCGTCTTCACTAAGCTCTTGAGTAGGCTATAGCTTATACGGATGCATTTTATTCTTTTTCAATATTCTGGCAACCGAAGAGCGACCAACATTGTTTTCCAAGGCAACTTGTCGAGTTGAGGTATGTAGATTGTCTTGGAATGCAAGCATTACATCCAATTTTTTGTTATCAGTCAACGACACTGCTTCCTTCTTAATTTGTCTCACGTGTCCCAGTTCTCTAAATTGTTTTTCACTGTACCTTGGGATATAAGCCAGGATATTTTTCCCTAAAGAGACGAATAACTTCGGCTTGAGTTCGTGTCCTATCTCCATAACCTATCATCATTAAGATAGTTATTTTATGACTCTCTGATAAATACACCATGTTTAAATCAAATGAATCACACACGTCAAAGTACCTGATTTTTTATCTTTGCCTATTTGCTGATAATGTTCGAAGAATTACTTAATATTTCCGAAACAGTTGAAGATAAGTCTAGGATATTTTACATGAAATATATCTAGAATTTCCTGAAGAATCCAAAAATTAAATAATATACAGGGTGTTGTATTTAAAATAAGAAAGTTGGTATTGGCCACTGTTACACTGTTAAAAATGCGCATCTAAAAATACCAATCGACGTGTTCGAGCGTTTTTTCGAACACGCCCCCTTTTATTTGGCTGGGACACATGGTATAATGCAAAGATAGGAAGTAAACATATTTTTTGTGTATGTCAGTGATACTTACATCGACAATTAATGTAATTAATTATTGTGTGAATTCATCTTAGCAAAGGGTTTTTAGCATTGAAGGGGCAAGTGGGAGAAGGGGTTAAGTGACATTTTCTGAAAAAGTCTTGTTTTGTCGTAGATAAAAGAGTTATATGCAATCATAGAGTCATTTACTCATCCGAAGAGTGATACTTGCAGCAAATGTGATTCTGGGAAATTAAATATGACACAGAAGAGAATGTAAAACTAGTGTTTTAATTGATGCCGAAAAGATCGAGAAAAATCTTTAAAAAACACAAACGAATGTTTCATAACGGTTGACTTACAGCAGACAATGCCCTTACCCAAAATTATTCCGTCAAAGGCATACCAGTCTAAGGTCTAAGGCAAATTTGGTTCTACAACTTAGGCATCCACATGATCACGACTGAAGGACACCAAAGTATAATGTAAACGTGGACTCAAGATGTAGCCGGTAGAGGTAGTGCAGGAGTTGTAAGCTGTTTATGTAATTTCGCACAAACTTGCGAAAATGCGAAAAAAAGAAATCATGTTACAATATGATCCGACTCATGCTCTGGCGAAAAGAAGAATTTTTATGTGATTTGTTTGTACCAGCTGATGATATTGAAAGGTGTCTTTGAGGTGATTGATCACAAATTTCTGAAGGTACATACGTATTTAGACTCAGATAGAGATTTTGGTCGTATAGAAAAAAAATCTAAGGAAACACTGTACCTTACTTATACCGAAACAATATATAGACATATTATTAAAACAGCATGCACAAAACAGTCGACGGTTAACGATATGGAACAGTACTTTCGTGATGTGGATAGCTTACAAACTAAAGTAGGATTGGTGAATAAAAAAAAGAACCTACGGAATAAAAAAGTACGTACTGAAGAGTTTGATAGTTACCTATATAAAGAAACACACGATGAATACACTTCTTTCAAAAGTGTTTCCTAATTTCAAAATAGGCTATTAAAAAATTATATTCCCCCATCAGATATTGAATTTACTAGCATTCATTATAAGACAGGAAACGTATCACAAAAAAAATGACAATATTCGAGATCAGTTATCCTTTATCTAAGAAGGACAAAGAGGATTTTATAAAAATATTATTGGAGTGCAAAGTGAAAACCCAACTCAAAAAAGACGACGTACCAAATGAGTTCGTTTCATATTCGAGTACCTAATTCTATGATTTTTTGTTTAATATAGTTTTCAATTTTCTTAGGAATGCATTATTATTTTATACGTAACATTTTTTCCTGTCTTAAAGAGCCTTTTTAAAGTACTTGACTTTATTGGCATAATTATTGAACCTATTATTACTGTTAGTAAATGGAAGAAGGGGTTATGTAAATTTAAATTAAAAAAAAATGACAAAAAATTAATGAATAGCTAATATTTGTATATTCTTGAAAATAATTCACAAACTAATCCTATTATTGAAATAAACCAATTTTTAAAATTGTCTTCAGTTAAAAAATTCCAATTCATTTTATTAAAATCCAATTATCTCATTTGCAAATTTTTGTAACATAACCCCTTCTTTCATTTGCCCCTTCAGTTATGAACAAAAAAACCTACCAATGACATCTCTTAGTGGCTCTTCATTGTCACATGTTTTGTCACTTTGTTTTTTTAGTTCTTCAATCATATCGTTGTTAAAATTGGTTAAATATTTTCTTGTTTTCTTCTTTAACGTACTTTTGATATAACGTATCAACTTTAAATCACTTGACAGCTACGTTATTACATACTTAGATAAACTTCGTATTATATCGAAGTCTAAAATAAAACTTGAGAGTGCAGCGTTGGTCAAAAGTGTCACTTAATTTCAGAGTTCACGAAGATAATTGCTACAGACCACAAAGTTAGTCTAAGTAGTTCAAACTAAAGATGCATCAGATGTTGTCCTGCCTCCCCTCCGAAGGGAAAACCAACACTGTTGCCAGATCGAATACTAATTAGAAAAACAAATTACACATGTACCCGTAAATGGAACAGAATATCTACCACGACTGGATATGCAGGCATCAATTCGATATTCAAAATTTCAGATATTACATGAATTGTCAGCGTAAATCACTTGATGGAAGCCCATTGAAATATACGTACACATGAAATACCATGTAGCTGGTGTGGCGGCTAATAATTCTTAATTTTTCTTAAAAAAAAAACACGTTTAATTTGGGAGAAAGGTACAAAATTGTTTATTCAAAGTATGCGCCATTGCTAGCTGCAATTTTTTACATTTCTCTGGCAATTTGTGTATGCCCTCCCAGAAAAACCGTACATCTTTTGAGGTGGCCCAGCCATCAAGCAATTTTTTGACATATCCGTCAATGTTGAAGTGTTTCAGGGAAAGTGTCATCGATGAAAACAAGTAGGAGTTGGAAGGGGTTAAGTCTGGTAAGTACGGCGGGTGGTTCAACAGTTCCCAGCCAAGTACAGAAATGGTGTCTCTGATCGCTTTCGTGCTGCGAAATATTTTTTCTGTGTCTTACAGCCCATGCTGATCGCTTTTCGATCAATGCATGGTTCAAATTGATCATTTTTTGACCCTAGCGAATGGTACTAACTGTTTCACCTGATTTCAGAATCTCCTGGTACACGACACCCTTCTGATTCAACCAAATGCGCAGCATTGTCTTCTTTCCAACTCATAATCTTCTGCATTTTGCAAAAAAATAAAAAAAAAAATTCATGCCGAGAAAGCAAAATTTCACACACCATCTTTTTGCTTTTCCATCTGTCTGTTGTTCTGCTGACGTATCCATTTTCCTGCACTCTGGATCTTTCCCATAGCATGCAGATGATCACAAATTGTTTGGCGACCAATATTTAACGTATCTGCCATTTGTCATTGAGTTTGCTTATCGTATTTTTCCAACAAAATTTTTTCGGTTGACTTGGGTGTTCTTTACCTTTCAAGTCGAAATCACCACTTTTGATTCATCTAAACCAATGGCCATAACTGTCTTGCATTGGAATATTGTCACCGTAAGTTTCCACGGCGGCTTTCACTCGCGTTTTTCTTTTGATTGAATAAGAAAATCAGTACATGCCGCAACTACCTCTTTATTTGGCTCGCAACTGGACATGTTTATCACACGACAAAAATATGATGCTAATTCGAAATCATTTAAACATCAATTGCATTTTGAAAGGGACTGTCGTAGTAACAAAATTACATAGGGGATTAGACTGTGCACTGACTTTTGTTTTCAGCGCCATTTCTGAAAACAATTAAGGATTATTAACCGCCACACTGATATGTATATATACACGTTTCGGTTTCTTGCCATATTTACCCTTTCCTGCAATGTTTTTCCTTTCTTTGTAGTATTTTTCTTATAGTGTTGTTCCATGTTTCTTTCAGCCGTCCTCGCATCTTTTTGCTTGTTGTTTTAGCTTCATATATCTGCTTAACTGGTACCTCGATCCCCATTCTCTGCATATGTCTCCTCCATCCCAATTGTTGTTCTATGTATTCCTCTAAACTCTCTATTTTTAGATCTTTTCTTATTTTCTCATTTCTGATCTTATCTATCCTCGCAGTTTTCTAAGGTATTTTATTTCCATTACCTATAACCTTTGTTTCTCCTGTTTAGAAATGATCCATGTTTTGCATTTATATTTAAGAACTGGCCTATATACGGCTTTATATACATTTAGTTTTGTTTGCCTTATTATTTGCCTTCTCTTTAAAAATCCTTTATTTATGGCATAGTAAATTTTATTTACTATACCCTTCTATTGTTGAGATCTACTTCTTAATTTCCCTGTTCCTCTAATATTACACCAAAATATTGGAATTTATTTACTTGCTCTACTTGGCTTGCATCCATCTGAATACGTTTCTTTTTTTTTGTTTATTTATAATTACCATCACTTTCGTTTTTTCTGTGTTCATCTTCATTCCGCATTTTTTCAATGTTTTATTCCATGTTGTTAGGTTCTCCTGTAAATCTGTCTCATTCCTTACCATGATCACTACATCATCGGCAATATCATCTGCATCGGCATTATTTCCTCTAGTTTTCTATATCATATGCATAATGGTTTGTTCTTGCTGTTTACCTCTGATTATTTGATCCGTAAATATCACAAACACTAAGGGGCTTAGCCCACTCCGTATTAGTCCCTGTTTGATGACGAATGGTTTTGATATTCTATTCTAGCTTATTATTTGCCTGCCTGCACTTGCACTGCACTATTTCTTGTACTGCACTTGCCTATGTATTTCTAATAATATTTGTCTTCCTTGTTCATCAATTTTTTAAAAAATATCTGCTGTACTAAACAACAAGAGATTTACCACTAAACACTAAATCACTTTTTAAAACTTCTCGACGCACGTTTACGTTTACACGATTTAATCATAGATTAAATCATCTCCTGATAATGCTAACATGGTTAGCGAAACGTGCATCGAGAAGTTTCAAAAAGTGATTTGGTGTTTAGTGGTAAATGTCTTCGAGTTTAGTGTTTCACACCGAAGGTTCCAATAGAAGAATTGATTTCTGCTGTAATTTTGTCAAATCCTGGCGCTTTTCCATTTTTCAGCCTCTTTATAGCCTGATTGCAAAAACCGAAAGTTTTCTCCAGTTATGTAACCTACAACACCATTTTGCTGGAAATAGACATCAGGTACTTCAATATCACACAATATGTCACAGCATTTGCAATCCAATAATTCCATTTATCCAAAATGCAGATCAAACAAAAATCCACAAGAGCTTTCTTGTGGGCGTAGAGATTTTTCATGAATAATACGGGGATTTTCATCGCTATTAGCATCATCACTAAACAAACTTTTCTTTAAAAACAATGTAGCAATTGTTCAATGTTCAATAATTCATTTAGTGCAAGTACAATGTTGCAACGGCTAATTGAAATCTACATTCCGTGAAATTAAAAAAGTTCGATCGCAAAAATTTAAGGTTTCTCGAGTCGTGTGACCTCTAACTTCCTCTTCCTTCGTTCAAATCTACAACTAGGGAAATTATAATCCTGCAAATTATCTTTTTCTTTTAATTTCTGACATAATTGAAAGTTTTACGCGTATAAATGGAAATCGTTATACAAAATCATTGATAATGTTAAATTAATTCACTTTTACTTACACTAGCAACCGTTTTACTTGTCCTTTTGTAATAACACAATTTTTTTTAAATTTCTTCGCTCTTAAAATTGAACAATGATTTCACCGATTATTTACACAACAATGATTTTAACGATAGATATTTTTCAAAAAGCGCTTATTTTCATAACAAAGTTTAAACATTGAAGATTTAATTGATACATATACTGTGAAAAAAAAAATCCAGTGTACAAATTTTAATAAAACTGAAAATATACTCATTATACAGCATTGAAACTGATACACTTCTGCTTATTTTGTGTATCAGATTGCGAAAAAGCTGGCAAAGTAAATGATTGAAAATAGATTGTTTTCATCATGTGGGATATTTTACATATGCTAATAAAACTAAGCGGCATTCTTGTAGTTCATGTACCATGTCATTCATAGGAAATCATCTGAATTTAAAAGGGACGAGCTTTTTTTGTTTAAATACCGAACATATTGGAAATGACTGCTTCTACCGTTATGAGGAGATTGATAAGATGGTTTGAAGTTTAGAGTTACTCACGAGTACGACAGTCAATTGTCCTAGGATTATCCAAGGACATGACGAATGATATCTTAGATTTCTTGTTTTACGAAATCGATACAAAAATTGCATACTTCTTATCCTTATTGCAAAATCTCTTTCATAGTGCATTACAGGACTCACTGCTTAGAGTAATGATTATCTAGATGTACATTTGACCTATAATGAAATTTTATTTGTTTTCCTTACGAGTCTAGATTTTGTTTAGGTTCTCATAATAGACGTAGTAGGGGGTCAGGTATTTTGTGTGTGAAAGGTGAAATTTATCCTTTCCATTTGAACGGCATTCAGCTAAGATGTGAGAAATTATAATATGTATGAGAAGCAAGGGATTCCTATTAACATTTACAACATTTCAGTTCAATTACTATTGCACTGCATCTACAAACATGTCGATATGTCATGTTTCAGTAAAATAACCCCACACTGCCTACAAAACCTTAAATACGGCAGTTGTTAAAGAGCAGTGATATCGGCATTTATCTGGCTGGTTAGATTCCCAGATTTATCGCCAAATGGATACACTCATTAGAAATGTTTGCCACTTTTTAGGTTTATTTTCATTTTTTTTCTTGTTGCCTGATTTTTGATTACTTGATTTTTTTTAATGACAACAATACTTTTTACAACAATAATGTTTTTTTGCAAAAAACAGCAATAAATTATAACATCTTTTTAGAGGTAAGGATAGAAACATCGAAGCTAATTAGACAAACTAAAAGAAAATATGAAAACAATCAACTTGATGAAATAGAAAAAGATTTCCAAAAAAATATCACCCGAAACTTTTACAAAGCATTTAAAACTAAATTATCAACCGCAAAGTCTTTGCTTCCAAAAGGAAAACGGAAAACGGAAAATTAGCTCTAAATAACCAAGATAATATTGCAAAGAACTTGCGAAATATTTTGAACAACTACTAAATTGTCCTGAGCCCTTAAACAGATTACCCATATTAAACCCTAAACAAACAAACCCAGATTCATTACCACCGATTGAAGATGAAATAATTAGGCAAATCAAGCGACTTAAAAATAACAGAGCTTCTGGTGAAGATGGAATCAGGTACAATTAAGGAAATAACCAAAATTCTACAAGAAGTTTGATGAACCGAACGGATTCCAGAAGATTGGGAAGATGCTCTAATCCATCCACTACACAAGAAAGGAGATATAACGGATGTAAACAACTACAGACGGGTATCTCTTCTCCCAGTTTGTTACAAGATTCTATCTCAATGTCTACTAGACAGAGCACAGGGTGAGTTAGAACCTAAAAATGGTGAATATCAAGCAGGTTTTCGGCCAGGCAGATCCTGCCCTGAACAGATCCTGAATCTAAAGTTGATCCTAAGACATCAAAAACTGAACAATAAAAATCTCGTCTCTACATTTGTAGATTTTAAAAAAGCATATGATTCTATTGACCGCGAATCTTTATTCCAAATCTTGAAAGAACAAGGATTAGATCTGCAAACGCTGGCAATTATTAAAGCAACATTAACTAACACAAGGCCAAAAGTTAAATTCATGGGTGACTTCTCAGAGTCTTTCGAAATTAAAACGGGAGTGAGACAAGGGGATGGACTCTCACCACTCTTATTTAACTGTGTTCTAGAAAAAGTAATACAGGAGTGCCGTGAAAAAAATTCGGCTCTGAATGTTGACCAGCCCATTAAACTAGGGAGAACCAACATCAAAATTGATTGTCTGGCGTTTGCTGATGATCTAGCAATTTTGGCTCAAGATATATTAACGGCACAAAAACGGATTGAAATCCTAAAAGAAACAGCAGAAAAGGTAGAACTTCAAATTTTCTTGACAGACTAAGAACACCATTTCTAAAAACAAAATATGGTAACATTAGACGAGTCTCTCAATTAAAATATTTGGGTGAAATAATCATGGAAGATGGGTTGGAAAAAGCGGCCAATAAGGGTAGATGTCAAAAAATGGAAACGGCATTGAAACTTGCCTATCTAAAAAACACACAACAAAACACACAAGAAAAATGCCTATCTAAAAAACACAAAACTGACACATTACAACACAGTTATTAAGACAGAATGTCTATATGGGGCAGAAAAGCTCATTTTGAATAGAGAGACATCGAGGACATTGAACAGAAGGAAAGAAAAATCATAAAAAAAAATCTTAGGCCCCAAACAAATAAATAGCACAACATACCGACTTCGAGAAAACCAAGAAATCAAACAATATACAGATATACATAGCGATATGAGAAAAAGAAGACTTAAGTTTTACGGACACATAAAACGGATGAATCCGAGTAGGCTTACTGGACAGATAGTCGAATTTTATGAAAATGGGAGTAGAGCTAAAGTAGAAATAATTAAATGGATTGCTGTAATTAAAGAGGACTTAAGATCAGCAAATATTACACAAAGTTAAATTCAGGATAGAGGCTGTTTCAGACCCGAGGTTAACGTTTACAAGGTAGGCCAGAGAGAAAAATGTAGGAAGACTGGAACAACTTGATCTGACGATTATGGGCGCAAAGGAAGGCTAACAACAACAAACGCCTCTAATTGTACTTCGCGTGGTCCACCATGATGAAGGTATTACGGTTTTTAGAGGAACTAAAAGTTGATTTGTCTCTAATATCGATGTAAACTAAAATTGAAATGTTCGACTCCCTACAGATTTATACACTGGAAGGATTCTTTGGAATTGCAGTAAATATACTCACACATTTTCCATGTTATTCTCAAATTGCTTGATTCTTTCATGCATTACTGACCATTTATTTATCATTATTTTCGTCGTTATTCTTTTTCCAAGCTATCGCCCGATACGCCATATCGCCGCGTTTGACGCCATCTATTCGGTCGTTGTAAAATGGATTTCCGCTCAATTGCATTCATCGGAATTTGTCTTTATCTAATAACGTCGTAAAGCCAAAACCATTTCTCATAGCGAATGATGCGCAAAATATTAAACTGAGAAAAGAGACCGAGACAGGAAGAGAGATTTTCAAAACAAAAGGGCTTTGGGCCAAAAAGCCCCGGGGCCACGGCCATAAGTAGTAAATCGTCGGGTTTCATCGGTCCCGTAATATTGGTAATGCGGCCATAACATCCAATCAGTGGGATTTATGATCGGCAAAGCTTGTAAATTTCTCCGCGGGGGGGCTTTTCCAAATTTAATTGTGTCAACATGTTCCCGGATTATTTGATTGCTTTTCTGGGGGCATTTTGGGGTTGTTTTCGTTCTTGTTTCGAAGAGAAAAAAATCGGAAACGAAATTATATAAATTGGTGATCGGTGGACAGGGTGGCTTTGGTTTTCGGAATTTATTGATATCGAACAAAGAAGATATTTTGAATGCTTATTGTTCTGGTTATCAAGCTTAAATTGATTAATTCTGATGATGCTAACATGGCTAGCGAAACGCAGGTCGAGAAGTTAAAAATGTGAGTTGATGTTTGGGGGTAAATTTATTTGAGTTTAACTTATTGTTTGACAAATTTCATTATCTTCTTTTTCTTACCAAAAGGCAAGATTTATGTTTTACTGGGTTCTTTCTTGTAAGACTGATGCCCAGCTGTTTTTTTTGGTGGTCTCCCTGGTTTTTTGTACGATTGAGGTTTACTACTAGAGTATATAACATACAGAATACAGAACATTTAAATATCGATTAGATTATTCATCGTGATTTTGGGATTTGGCACTCTAAAACTTATAAAATCCCTTTTACCAAAGACCAATGTAAATTTGTTAACAAAAACATATGTTTAGACTACCCAATTGTGTTTTATCTTGCATGTTGCCTAACAAGAACAACAATTTTTTGTTCCACAAATACCAGTAGTGGTACCAGCTAGTTATTAACAGCCAAAATTCAATTAAGTGGGCCAATAAATGCTTTGGACAATATTGTACGAAAAATGGAACAATATTTATGGGATGTTATAGAGAAAACAGAAGAATTTGTTTAGCCAGTTTTTGAGCTACTCATCTCATCGCTCCTTGGCGAAGGTTACACTTCTTATTTAGTTGGACAGCAAACAGAAGAGGTGGTAATCGGTTGACGCTAGATCTGGAGAGTACAGCGAATGTGGAAGAAGCAGCCATTCGAGATCATTCAGGGCTGTGTGAAGTCATGCATTGTCTTGGAGTATGATTACTTGGCTACGTCGAACAGGACGTTTTAGTTGAATAACCATATTTACATGGTAGGTGCAGCTGGGCGAGGTGGCATTCCTTGTCCACTGTTTTGTTGATGTATATATGATGGCCGTTCTCCTTTAAGGCGGAAGGTCGACCAGATCGGGGTGTATTATACACGTCGAAGTTGTCGAGCGTTGTAGCGTTGTAGGTCGAGCGGCTACGGGGCAAATGTGTCGAATTGCTGCTATAGCTTTTTAAGCACGATGAAAGGTAAAATATAAGAAATATCGAAAATAAAGTTTAAAATTAAAGCCTTAAGGTTAATTAACATTAAGTTTTTTAATAAAATAATAACGCTAAATAATTAATAAATAATAAATAATAAATAATAAATAAAACGCTAATAGTTGGCAATATTGCGAATACTTGTAAGAAAACTGTTTTCGAATTTATATATAGGCTTAGCCGAACCAAATAAAAATACAGGAAGAACAAAGGAATTATAAAAACATATGGAGCAACCCGTTATTTGATGCAGTATTAGTAATGCATTAGCATGAGTAATAATTCAGCACAAGAACGAAATCGATATATAACAATTAGAAATAGAGTGAAAGTTGAAATTAAAGAGCTAAAAAGGAACTACTGGGAACGTTTTACTTCAGGAATGGAACATGATTTATACAAGTGTTTATACAAAACAATTCAGGAATGAATACGTACATACACAAATACAATGATAAAACACAATGCCAAGAATATTTCAAAAATCTATACACAGAAGAAAATATAGCTTGAAAGAGAAATGTTACCGGGATAAAATGGGCAGCTTAACAAATAGCTCCTGGATCAGACAAGTTACACAACGAACTTATAAAACACGCAGGAGATTTTTTAAGTAAAGAACTGAAGTTTGAATAAAATATTTCAAACGTAAAAAAAACACCAAACGAATGGAAAAGAAGTATTGCTATTTCAAACATTAATAAACACCTTAAAAGTTCGCGGAGCTGACATGATAAAACAAATTTGTTGTTGCAAAAATGACTTTATTCTTCCGTATATTCTCCATTAAGCTCAATTCATTTTTTCTAGCGGTTCTCCAATTAATTTATTCCATCTCTGAAGTGATTTTCTGGAAGTCCTTCAAAATGCTCATCTATGGCTGCTAAAACTTATTTCATTTGATAAAAACGCTTGCCACGTAGGAATTTTTTGAGGTTTATGAACAGATGAAACTCAGAGGGTGCCAGATATGGTGAACATGGTGGATGCTCCAACAATTCGTTTCAACAAGAACACCACTGTGAGCCGGTTCATTACCTTGATGAAGAATGATTTTTTTCTTCGCTAAACCAGATTTTTTCTCACGAACTTTTGCATCCAATTGATTTAAAAGGTTTGAGTAATACCGTTCTGTTATTGTTTTACCGTTTTGAAGGTAATCGATTAACAAAGTGCCGTTTGCATCCTAAAAAATTGATGCTATAATTTTTGGTCGATTTTGGTCACTTTGGCTGCTTCGGAGCTGAACAACCGCGCTCAGTCCACTTTGCAGTTTGTTGTCGCAGTTCAGGATCATAGTGGTAAACCCAAGTCTCATCCATAGTTACAAAACGATGTTTAAAATATATTTTATTCTTTCGAAAAAGGTCCAAATGTCGGTTATAAAGTTTTACTTGAAGTCGTTTTTGATTAGAATTTAACAAATGCGTCACCCATCTTGCACATATCTTTCTCAAGCCCAATTAAGAATTTCAAAATATGAAACACCCGTTCAATTAAGATGTTCATGGCCTTAGCAATTTCACTCGAAGTCAATTGTCTGTCATCCATAACCATATCATGTATAGAATTATTGCACTTGCACTTATTGGACGTCCAGAACGAGAATCATCATCCAAGCTTGTACGAGCACGTTGAAACTCACCTGCACACTTACAAACCATTGTTTTTGAAGGAGTTAAACTCTAATAAATTTACCATTTAACTAGGAATTTCCATTGCATTTAAACCTTTTTTACGAAGAATTTAAACACTGCACGATTTTCAATATTTTCTATTTTAAAAAATAACGCTGATACGTTTACTTTAAGCTGTTGTTTTTCTACGAATGACGGATCGACTTGAAACTTTACATATGTTGATATGAAGGATGAAACTTCAAAATACAGTACATTGTATAGTTCTTTTACTGCTCTATAGGTGTCGCACCGCGAACTTTTTAATTAGCCCAGTATGTAAGAGGAATTTAAACTGATCAGAGATCAGAGTCCCGAGACAGATATTAGAGAAATCAATAGACAAATCAGCATTTATATACTTTGTTGACTTCACAAAAACTGACAAGGTCCTGTAATCTCACAAGGTCAGATTACAGGACCTCTGAAATATCTTAAAAGACAAAAGGGTATCTCACATCAAGGTATCAACATCGTTAGTATAATAAAGGAACTAAATTGTAACACATTTACCAAAATATCCATCAACACTATCAGAAGACATGTCAATGGGCGTCTGGTAGGAAAATTCGCTGAGTCCTATGCTGTTCACTCTGATTATGGATAAATTAATTGATCATGTCAACAACTCCGCTCCAGGATATCAACTCACCTCAAGCTACGTTAATATATTGTGCTATGGCACAATGAGGATGGCCTCCAAAGACTCCTCTATTCTTCTTCACTGTCGCCCAGTAATATAACATGACAAAATCAGTAGGGAAATCAAAATCAGTAGTTGTATGTAATGAAGCAGTAAGATGCAAGCTAACGATTGTAGGTCAACCAATTTTTAATTATTTAGATGTCGAAATATTGGCAAATCAAGATCAAATCTCTGAAATCAGATGCCAAGTTAATAAGGCGAACAGAGTATGGAGTTGCTTGAACGATATAACTTGGTATAACAAGAATATGCCCAGAGAAGTAAAACAAAAATCTAGAAAACATGCATTCGCCCTATTATAACTTATACAATAAAAGAGTCGAGCAGATAATAGAAAATCAAAATCCCTACCGAGATCAGTGGAAATGAGAACGCTTATAAGAATTGTTGGTTACGCTTGGTATGACAGAAAAAGAAATATTGACATAATACAAGAATGTCATATACAGAACCTTTTTAAACGGGAACGAAGACGCATAGGAGCCTGGTATGAGCATGTGGAACGAATGGTACCTAACAGATTGGCAAAAACAATTCGCGATAACAAACCATACTCACGTAGACCCATAGGAAAGCCGCCAATACGGTGGATGGACTCATGGGGTCAACATCTAATGGAAGATAAGTTGGAAAAAACAGGCCCCCGACCTATAACAAGGAGGGAGGGGAAGAAGAAAAAGAGAAGACAGTAACTGGCCAGTAAAATTGCCTGTTTCCTGAATACCCCCTGTGCTAATATATGCGTAATATATTAAAGTGAAAAATCAAATCTCATATATAAGGTTTAGTAAAATAAGTTCTGATCGTTATTTTAAGCGTTTTTCTTTATTTTTCGTGGAAATACCATTTTCGTACGTATGAAGTTATTGTTCGATTCAATACAGAACAATTCTCTCTCAGAAATATGCGCATATTTTAAAACGTTTCCTTTTTAAATTCGCATGGCAAATCCATAATTTAGAATTATTTTGCATTCGCCGAATCGAAGAGTGTTTTATGTGCCGTGAAGTTAAGAACATTTTACGTTCAGTCAGCGTTTTGAGTTGGTCGTCCACTTTTATTGCTCTGATTCGTCTTTATTTTAAAATCGACTAAACGAACAAATGGTTAGATTTGCGAAAAAGTTTGTTAGATGAAATAAAAAATAGCGGCCTCGCATTATTTTCGAATTAATGAAGCTTCTCATTCTTCATTGTCAATCATCATTTTGCATTTATGACTTCTCTGCTGCTTTAATGTTGCCATGTTAATTTCTCTAAGCACTAAGTTCCATTTTTTTAACTATTCCAATGAAAAATATTTTTCATATATTTATATATATATATATATATATATATATATATATATATATATATATATATATATATATATATATATATATATATATATATATATATATATTTATATATAGTTTCACCATCATCAATCGAAAAGCTATGATAATAATTAATATTTTAAGCATAGATATACAGAACCGTATTTGGCAAATTTTAATAGGTTATCAATTAACGAATAAACTACATATAAACTAATGAAAATTGTAAAAACATTTTTTTAATTAAGAATTACGCCATATATCAGCCGACATCGATCGGCAATATCAACGGCAACGTCGCAAACAATGTTATTTGAACATATGGAATAAATAGCTATAAAAATATTCCATTTTACTTTTAAATACAATCTTAATAGGCCCGTGCAACAAAATTCGAATTCTTTCTACTTATTACAGACCTATGAATTGATTATTGAACTTGAACTTAGCGAATAGAAAGTTCCTCTATACCCGGTCTATTCTCTTGACTTGGAATCATTGGATTATATTTTCTGATCATTGCAACAGAATCAATTTGGTAAACAAATACTTTTTCCATTCGAAAATGCATCAATGAAGGAATTCTAAAATCAAGTCGTTCATAAGTGTATCCAGAAAGATCCTGATGAAACAAATAACGTACGGAGGGGGAGGATGCTATTGCTGGACTGAATTTCTCAGAATGACTAATTTTATGCCAATGTTGCAATTCTTTATGTCCATTTGCTATCATAACTATAAAAACTTTTTAACTGTCTATAAAATAGCAAATACTCTAACTTATACAAACAGTAATCAAATCAAATATAACCATATTAAATTATTATTTAACTAATCATCATATTTCTACGAAAAGAAAGCAATATGAGGATTTAATGCTTCGTTCTGATATTTTTATCATTTATTATGCTCAACGTTGTAAGCATATGTACAAAAATTGGTTTTCTTTCACAAAATCATATTACTTTTCTTTTTTGTAAGAGTGCATTGTTGAATATTTACTGATTGGTCGGGGAAATTCTCCGACTCTCTTATTTGCCAGATATTGCTCCATCTGATTGATCATTTGCTGATGAACGTTTAACCGTCGCCGTCGACGGAACAAAAACTCTGCATGTATTTAATTCTTCTATTGGAACCTTCGATGTGAAAAACTAAACTCGAAGAGATTTACCAACGCCAAATAACTTTCTTAAACTTATCGCCGTGTGTTTAGCTAACCATATTACCATCATCTGGATTCAATCAGATTTAATCATCTCCTGATGATGCTAACATGGTTAGCAAGACGCGAAAGGACAAGTTTAAAAAAGGGATTTGGTGTGTGGGGGTAAATCTCTTCGAGTTTTAGTTTCCGTGCATTGTTATTCTTCAATTTTTAAAAAGAAAAGTAATTGAAAGTAAAAGGAGAATATTTTAAATAATTTAATTTGTGGTTGAATTGAAATTTTATTTAAAAAGAAACCATGTTCATTTGTTTATTTATTATATTACATTTTAAGTCACTTGAGTTTTTACAGTTTAAGTAATATATCTCTTTTTTATGTTTTATATTTTCAATTATACGACATGATTTACTTCCCAAACTCCAGTTGAGACTTTCTGATTCCCATTTAATTTTAATTGAAAGGGATTAGGACATATGGGTAATTCTAAAGCCACATTTCCTTTATACATCGTCTAATCTTCCGTACCCGGTCTGGCGTGTTATCATCATTGAAAAGTTTAATTCGGTTTTTCGAAGATTAAAATGATACGTTTAGCAGATTGGTAAATTGAAAACATCTAATCTGCTAATTTAGTATAGAAAACTATTATTGAACTTTTTAATATAAACATGAGCTTACCAAATATACTATGACTACCGTCATATACCGTCATGCATTGCGCTCAAGCACAAATGTGCTTGAGCTTATGTTATTTGTTCTGACATAATTTCTACGGTTTGAGTGCAGAGATTGGATTTTCTCTATCAGATGTTCATTCACTCCTTTATTACGTAGGGTCTGCCATATGTATTCTTATCCTGGAACACTGTCAAATTCCTTATGAAGATCCACAAATCAGATATATAACTTTTCTTTCCAATGTCTTTATCATAACTTGTCAACGTAAAAATAAGATCCTGTGTGCTACTGCCTGCTCTAAATCCATGTTGACTATCATCAATTTTATTTTACAGCTCCTTTCTCAATGCGTTCAAATATTTGTTTCGTTGCACTCAATCGGAAAATCTCTCTGTAATTATGACGCATTTTGAGGTCTTCTTTTTTAAAAATTGGCAAAATGATTGTTACTTCCCAGTCCGTCGGTATATCTCTTCTCCTTCATGCAGAATTTAGTACTTTAATGAGATCTTTCCCCACTTTTCCTATATTATTGAGCAATTCAACTCCAACCCCATCAGTCCCCGCAACATTCCTATTTTTCCACATATGAATTGCACTATTAACTTCGTTATACTGGATAATGTTATATTTGAATCTTTGTTGGTTTTCCTTTGGTCTCTTCTCATCAATTTCAAGTATTCCAGCCAAACTTGCATTAACTCGTCATCCTCAAATGCCAACTGTATTTATTTCTGATGTATGTTACTTTTACTCTTTGTTCTCTTCTCAGGCTGTTAAAAACATCGTAGAATAATTTTTGATTGCTTTTGAAGTCCGTTTTCATTTTGACTCTAAAATCTTTCCATTCTTTTCTCTTGGCCTCATTGATACTCTTCTTGGCAGCATTTCTTTGATCTTTATATTGCTTGTTATACTTGTATTACTTTATATTGCTTTATATTAGTTGTTATACCTTTATTAGCAAGGTACGTCTCAATTTCAAGATTCTTTTTTCTTTTAAATTCAAATGAAATGAAATGAATTTGCTTCAAATTTCTTTCGACCACTAAGAGGTATGTTTTCTGTTATTTGCTATATTTTTCCTTCCTCTAATTTCTTCGGCAGCTTCCACACAAATTTGCCTAAATATGACGGATAGTTTATCAGTATTCTCCGACTACCATCTTTTATAACCTTCCACTCTTAGTCATATAGTTTGCTCAAATATCCTTTTGTAATTATCTAATTTTAATTTTTGAAAAGGTATGTCCGATTTCTGTTATTGGCATTTCTGTCACTGCCTCATATCAAATTCTCTCTTTACTCTGATGACCTTTGCTGTTTTTAAATTCTCCTGCTCAATCAGTATGTAATCGATTTCGACTTTTCGTTCTTATTTTTTTCCCAATGAGTAATTTGGTGAATGACACCGAGAAAATTAATTGCCCACCACGAAATTATTTAAGATACATACATATATATATATATATATATATATATATATATATATATATATATATATATATATATATATATATATATATATATATATATATTAAAAGACCTGAATAGATCATAATATAAAAAAATATAATTTATTGTTGAAACTTTTTGTATTTATAGTCATTTCAACATCGAAAATATTTAATTCTGATAAAGCTACAGTGCTAGAGAAACGCGTAAAACATTAAGAATAAAGTTGACAGAAAATTTTCACAGATTGGTCTTTTTAATAAACATTATCAATTAGAATCAAATTGGAATATTGAATTATTGAATATTGAATAAGAAACATATCGGCTAATTGCCTGATCTTAATTATATTAAGACAATGGGTAATTCTAAACGATAATAAAGTCTATCTAGCACTTTAACCAGTAATTAATAGTGGTTTTGGGTGTCGAGAGGGTCGACTAGACAAGCTGCCGGCTTGGAAAAACAAATAGGCGGAAGCATCTTGGTAACTCGATATCGGCGCCACCTTTGCCGAAACGATGTTACATTTCTGTCACTTGTCAAAACATACCAAATGTGACAATTTTAATACGGGGGCGACGAAAATATCAACGGTAACGACTGGAAAGGAGAGCGATTATGTTACGTCTCGTCTTCGAAAAAATAAACTATATTGATTCTTTAAAATGTTGCTTGAAATTTTTTATATTTTCAACACTAATTCTTTACAATAGCACAATTTACATTCATTATTAACAATTAGACAACAAACAATTAGAGTCCCATTCTATTTTAGCTCGGTACCGTTCTTTCGATAATCTTCTTATGATTTGTAATTATTATACCTATAATATTTCGATTATAATCATTTACTCGGCTACATTCTTAAGTAATGTTATCTCTTGGTTATAACTATTTTTTTTTATAATAATAATAACAATAATAATGTATTGAATCCTCAAGACAATACAAATATACATGGATCAAGTCAAAACAAGAGCATGCACATTGCCACACTTCTGTGCATACAAAGAATATATAACATTTAAACCTACATATAAATATTTTATTCTTGATAAGGTATATAATTTAATAATTTAATAAAGTATTTATTCAATCCCCACAACAATAAAAATATCCATGATTAAGTCGGATTGACAGAATTGACAGAATGTTCAGTGACACGACCTCAGAAATAATACATGAAATGATAGTCTTGCACAAATAAACATTGTATACATAAATAAGCATAGAATCTAATTATTGATACGACATATATTCTTCTAAACTATAAAAACTTTGACTTATAAGAAATTCGCGGACTAATTTTTTAAATTCATTGTCATTCTGAACATTCTTAAATCGTTGTGGCAACTTATTATACAGCTTCACACCCCTATAGTAAACATTATGTTCAACTATCTTACTTGAATGTATTGGTAAAACAAGTTCATTAGAGCCTGGTGTGTCATAGTGATGAAAATCACTATTTTTTACGAATGCTACAACATTTCGCCTAACACAGATGATAATCTCCAAAATATATAGTGATGGTAGAGTCAAAATCCTGCATTG
This sequence comes from Cosmopolites sordidus, assembly GCA_031761425.1. Classification (NCBI taxonomy): domain Eukaryota; kingdom Metazoa; phylum Arthropoda; class Insecta; order Coleoptera; family Curculionidae; genus Cosmopolites; species Cosmopolites sordidus. The sequence goes on along the minus strand of JARFXV010000228.1, from coordinate 322,543 downwards.
TTTAAAAATTGGTGAACATGTTGCCAGTAGTGACACCCCACCCATTATTCGAATTACCTTTTTTTGTATTTTGAAAACACGCATCAGATTAGGCGACCCACCCCAAAATATCAAACCATACCTAGCGCGACTGTAAAACTCTGCATCGTAATATGAATGCACAATATCCGCGGTACCAACCCGTTTCAACCTAGAAGCAGCATATGAGACAGCAGCTAATTTCTTGCATAGTTCAGCTATGTGTTTATCCCAGCAAAGTCTGTTATCGAGATGAACACTCCGAAATCTAGTACGTTTTAGTGAAAATTACCATAAGCCTTAAGCCGCACTACGGCTAAATCGCCGTGGTTTTTAACCGCGTGATTTTGTGAGTCAAGAAAACTAATACAAGCGGCGGCACTTGCGGTTTTTTCCCGCGACTGATTTTAAAACAGTGAAATGTTACAAAATCGCTCGCGGGCAAAAACCGCGCCACAATTTGTATGCAATAGAACTAAGTTAGTGCTTTGTGTTGACGTCTTCTTTTTCTATTTCTTAGTATACGTACCGTATAACGTACCGTATTACGTATCGTATTACGAACATAGTATACGTTAGTATTACGTACGAGAGCAGTACGTAACAATACGTATTGCTTTCTTGAAATTCATCTTTAAGCTCTGAAAATCGCGGGCAGTTTCGCGGTTTTTAATCTCAATGTGTGCATCTCGAGCGGTTTCGCGGTTGTAACGGTTAACCGCTCGCTGGAAACAACCGTAGTGCGGGCTAAGCCTAAATGGTGAATTAGCTATCTTATTGTGGATGCTATGATTTGAATTGTTAGGACCGTTTTTTAAAATGGTTGTGTTTTTTTGTGTATCTATCTTTGATTTTCAGTTTGTATGTAAATATTTTGGTTTGTCATTTACCATTACATTAAATATTGTTATAAGCCAAATGGTTCTTCAGCCCTTTGCACCTCGTCTATGTGTTTTTGTAGCTCATGTGGGTCTTGTGAAAGGGGAACAAACTTATCTGCGAATCTATGATGGCTTAAGTATACACGATTGACTTTTATTCCATCTTGTTCCCAATCCAGATTACGGAATACACGGGCGTGGCCAGGATTTAGTTTGTGGGGGGGGGGGGGGGGGTTGAAGTAAATAAAACAACAAAAATATACTTACATGAAATTTAATACCTATATATTCCTCGGAAAAATTACGACATATTTATAAAGTTCTTAACTTTAAATGAAATGGTTAAATTAATTTCGTTCCTCTGCGTTATATCTAAAACCATTAAAGAAGAAATCTTCGGCTTTTTCTTTTAAATATATCCACTACTTCATCTGCATGAATTTCTATTCCATAGTGAATGTTCATGAGAGCCAAACCATTAGGTCTCTTTTCACTTGTAGTGTTTCGTAATTTCGTAATTTTTCGTGTAAGGTAGCACACCAGATAATGCTGATACTACTTTACGATGTTTGGTAAACCTGTCAACCAATTGTTGAATTGTATGATCAAGAAATGGAATGAACAAATTAATTTTGTAATACGTGCATACATCCAATGCAGGAATGTTCGGTCTATTTAATTGTCTTCCGACGATGCGTGGCATTCGCAGTATACCACCATTTTCTTCCAGTAAAACCTTTGCGTCTTCATAGAGATGAAGATATTCGACGTCAGTGTTGTTTCTCAGGAGTTGTAAGACATTAATAACATCATCTACATGTTTGAATGCCGTGATAAGATCGATGTCAGTTGTCTGTAATTGTTTTGATAGCGACAATGTATAGGTCATAACTTTTTGAAGAATCACTAAACACATCACAAAATCCGAAGATCGAAGCGTACTTAGCAATTGGGCGGCTTGTTGCGATGTTTCCTTATTGTGATTAAATTGGAGTTCTTCGAGAGCATTCACAATCACTGAATAAATTTCCCTGAATCTTATAATAGCTTCATGTTTGTAGACCCACCGCATTTCACACATTGAGAGCAAGCTTTTTTGGTTACCGACGGGTAGTAGCTTGATTTTTTTCTTTCAAGAAAGCAGTGCATTGAGCAGAATGTCGGAAGTAGGAATCAACAGACTGCATAATCCCAATGCAATTTCGGACATTTGTTAATGAAGATGAATCAGCAATAGCAAGGTTGAGAGAGTGTGGACTACAGTGTACATAAAGAGCAAGAGGACATTCTTGGCGAACATAAGCTTGGGCACCGTGCAAATACCCACTCATAGCTGCAGCCCCATCGTAACCTTGACCAACGACATGAGAACATTCAAGGCCATGCTTTTTCAGAGCTGTAATAATAATATTTGCGGGACCGGATCCTGAAACATCGACCGTTGGAATGTATTCAAGGAATATCTCTTTAAGTATATGGTGTTTATTATCTGTAAAATCAACATATCAAAGAGATAACGAGACTTGTTCTACACATCCGATGTCGGTGGTTTCGTCAGCCAGAATCGCAAATAGTTTGGCTTTCTTTACTTCTTCAATTATTTTATGTTGAATTAATTCACCACAAATGTCAATTATTTCGTTTTGGATCTGAGGGCTTGTGTACAGGGCATTCTTCTGTGAAGTATTCAAATGCTCAGCCAGATCTTTATCTCCAGACTCAGCCGCAAACCGCAACAGGGCTCTAAAATTACCATCATTCTGTAGTGGTTGTTCAGGTTCTGGTGATTCTGGTGTAATTTGTATGCGCCCCGAATCGATTTTACCTCTCAAGGAGATGCCTTTTTTGCCGCAAAAAAATATTGCTTTTACGATAGGGATTAGTTTCTTTCGATTCTCCTCTTGTTGTCTCTTTCTTTCAGAAGACAGCTGTTCAGTGACCGAAAAAGTCTGCGAAGACATTACTTTTAGAAAGTTATCTGCCAGTTCTGAATTTCGCTTGTGGTATCCCGATTTCGCATGAGCTTCAAATATTTCTAGGGCATTTTTCCACTTACAAAAAGGTTCGGTTACCAACTGGCCGATCCTTTGATGACCGCCTTTACCTTCATCAAGCGAACGTCCCATTACCACGCAAACTCTGCAGTATGCTCCACTTTTATATTCTGAATATAACAACCATGGGGAATGTCTCCAACCATTTCAATTGAAAGCGCAAGTTTCGTTTTGTGGAAATAGGAAACTTATAATCTCTGGGTGGGTTCCATGGCGTTTTTAAAATTTTGACTTTAAAATATTCATCCAAGATTGTTTCTTGATTCGCGTAAAAACCAACATTTACTTGTTGTAAAAGATGAGGTAACAGGCAAGCTGGCCTGTTGCAGACTAGATGTAGATTCGGTTTGAACCTCCAAAAACACCCCCCGCCCCCCCTTGGCTACGCCCGTGACGGAATATCTCTTCAAGGCAGGCTGACAAATGAAATGGCGAGATTGAGTCACCCTGCCGTACACCTGGTTCTACTTTGATTTTAACTTCAAGATCATCCATGTGAGATCATCCAACCTCAAGATCATCTATGCTGTAGCTTTATCATACATGGATCCCAGTACTGTCTAAACTTTGGTTAATCAGTATACTCATTCCATCTTGCTTTGAGATTGAGTCAAATGGGTTTTCATAGTCGATAAAAGCCAAGCACAGTGGCATGCTGTATTCATTGTATCTTTCTATGACATGTTGGATAACCTGGATGTGATCCATTGTACTGAATGCATTTCGAAATTCTGCTTGCCCTCTTGGTTGTGCATCATTCAGTGTTCTTAATGTTCTTTTAGCTATTATTTTGGAGGATGGTTTATGCATTACTGATAGGAGGCTTATTGGGTGGTACTTCTTTAAGTCTTCCTATGCTGTAAATGTAGTTTTTCTGGCATATTTTGTAAAATATACATTGTATAATATAAATAATAAATACATTTAATTAACTTTAATCATTTGTTTGAAAATATCTTATAAAAAACGCCCGAACTTATGGATTACCGTAATAATTAGGTATTACAAACTGAACATAGACCTAAGTAATTTATATTGTTTATTTTTAATGATCATTATAATCATTTTGTATTTCTGACACAAGTTTAAGTGCTAGTTGTTAATAAGAATGATTCATATGTTTTTATCAATATTCTCGTAGCATATTAATGAGTTCACTTCAATGAACGTTAGTTTAATTCTTTGTATCGCCATTCACCTCCTTATTTTTAGATTGAAGATCATATCCGATTATGAAAATCTACAGTTCTTACTTCAGTCAGCTTCAGTGTCTGTGATTTTATCTCTAAACATTTGCTACACCCATTTAATATGCCACAAACAAAGAATAGTGAAAGTAACATAAACCTTCATATATAAACATTGTAGTGCTGTAATAAACGAATAATGTTCAGTCGATTAAGTAAAAAATGGTTCCTTTTTAGTCTAATTAATAGACAATATATTGTAAGTGTTGGTGTTTTGATTCGGTTAAAATGGATTCTTACCTGATTTGGGCCACGTTAACGGCAATCAATCAATCAGAATGGATCAAGCGTTCGTCAATGGGCCCATCTGGGGCCTGTCCGATTCTTTGTCACGATAATGAAGTTAGTGCTGGCAGCTTCCGCAGCGTAGGCTGACGACCAATAGGAACCAATGGGATAATTATAGAGATGGTAGAAAATGAAAGGGTTATTGAAAAGTTACTGAAAAAGAGGGAGGAGATGAAATAGGAATATTTTATGTCAGTAGCGTAGCTTTATGAAAATATTACAAAACGAATAATTTAGTAGTTTTTGTTAAAAGACTTGATATAATCATATATAAATCTTGAATATTTTTTAAAGTGTACGGAGACGTTTCAATACGGATGTTTTTTTTTAAATTATGATTTAAACAAAATGTTTACTTTTGTTTCTTGTGAAAAATGTGTGAAAGTTAAACACTTCTTATTTATATTTTGGGACAGGCACATCAAACTCAAAGAGATTTACCACTAACAACTAAATCACTTGTTTTCAATTTCTCGACGTACGTTTCGTTCAGTATGTTAGCATCATCAGGGGATGGTTCTATCTAATTCTAAAACTACTATGGTTTTCTATTCAAATACTTTCATATGCATGCAAAGCACTGTAATAAAAGTGTGAATACAATCAAATTTTTGAATGATTGTTGTTACGCTTCGTTAGCTTTACGGTTCATGATTTGTCTCTGCTTCTGTCATGTAAATAAAACATCACTTAGTTTTAGAATTAGATTGAAGCACCTCCTGGTGATGATGACATGGTTAGCGAAACGTGCATCGAGCAGTTAAAAAAAGTGATTGGGTGTTTAGTGGTTCACCAATATTTCCATACCAAAGTTTCCAATAGAAAAACTGATCTACAATAACATCAGTTAAATATTCAGCTCTTGTTTTTTTACAAATTATGACCTTAAGTTGAAATAATCCATTACAATTTCACATATTTGGGACTGTATCTCATCACTGACACGCGTGATGTCATCATCTAGCTATAAAATCTAGCTATAAAAATACGACCCGATACCATAATCCACACCAAACAGTGATACTTTTGAGTTGTAATGGGGCCTGATGAATCAGTTGTGGATTTGACTCACACCAATAACGACAATTTTACTTATTGACGTAGCTGTTTAACCAAAAATGAGCCTCAATGGAGAAGATGATTTTGCGATGAAAATCCGGATTGTGTTCCATTGCTTCCAACGCCCGATCTGCGAACCCCGACCTAATCGATGGTCAGTCGGCTTAAGTTCTCGTTCCAATACAGTCTTGTATGGGTGTAAACCGAGGTCCAAACGCAAAATACGCCAGGTGGTCATCCTGGATAAGCCCAACTCGTAAGAACGGCGTGGAACAGACACATTATCGTTCTTGGCGACACTTTCACGAACAGCCGCGATATTTTCTTTATTACGGTCACTACGTAATCGTGACGGTGGCGTTTCTTCATGAAGACTAAACTCACGTTCAAGCTCATTAATTATATGGCAGGTGGTGTGATAAAAAGGAGCAGAATAACGACCGTGTTTTGAACGAAATGCTCTTTGAGTAGTAACAAAACTTCTCGAATTTTGATAAAATGTTGGACAATTTCCAAACGTTGTGGCAACGAAAACTTGTTCATGGTGAAATGGCAAATCTAACTAAAAACAATTGACAACAAATGTCAAGAATTTGATGTCAAATATGGTAGCCATTAGCTGTCAAAATCCCATCGTCCCTATTAGGAAGTACTTAACTTACCATTCAAATCTAAATGCTTCTATTTGTTTATTTCTATCTCTATCTATCGCCTGTTGTAAGGTTTTTATTTAAACTTTTTATTTCGACAGATGATTTAAAAAATATATATTTCTTCACGAGAAACTTTTACATCCTAAACGAGTCACTCTTTGGTGTACATTATGGTCAGTAATTGGGCCGTATTTCATTCAGACTGCTGCTGGTGAAATTGTAACTATGAATGATGTTCGCAATCCTTAGATAACTTAGATTAATATAGGATTTTTATGGGCTGAATTGAATAATATTGATCAGGATATAGGATATATAGTTCCAACAGGATGGCGATACACATTACTCTGCTAATGAAACAATTGATTTATTGAGAGAAAAATTTTGTGGGCGAGTTATTGTAAAAAGCGGTGATGGTAATTGGTCACCAAGATTATGTGATTTGACACCGTTTGACTATTTTCTTTTAGGTTATGTAAACAGCTGAGTCTATAAGAACAATCCACAATCGAGTCCTGAACTAAAGCACGAAAGTATTCGATTTAATGGCGAGATAGATCCACGATTATGCAAAAATAACATCCAAAATTTTGAGAAAAGAATGGACATCTGTGGAGCTGTAAGAGGTGGTTATTTGGCAGATATTGCTTTTCGTGTTTAAATGTCATACACTCTGCTTCAATTATAAATAAAAAGTTTTTTGAAATCAACTCAAATTCTGTGTTTTGTTCAAGATTAAAAAAAGACGCTTAATTTGAAAGACTCTTTACTTGTAAGAACAGCAAATACTCACGAGAATACATATATTTTTAAGAATTTAATATAAACCAATCAGAAGCTCTTTTCCCTTTCTATTCAATGAATTTTTATACATAGGCGTATCCCAGCGAAGGTGAGTAAATAAAATCCCTTCAGTATTCCACCCTTCATATGGCCATTTTTATTTTATTAGTTTCCAAAGTCTTCTTCCGGTAGGTAGAAAACTTTTTTTATCCGGACAACTCTGGTGCCGTTAAAGGCTTAACTAGACCTCGATATAGAAATAGGAACCACTATTTGGTTACACAATAGTTAATGATAGGTTTAGGCGTTACTAGGGTGGAGTGTTGACAGCTGTTTGCGAAGTAAATAAATATATTATGTGGACCAGGAATTTTTATTTGTTCAGTCCGTGTAAGTGCAGATGCAGGGGTTAAGGAAATGGATTAGTTAGTGAATTAAAATAATTATATTAATAATTTATTTTAGATATTTTTATATAAGGGGTGTCTCAAAAGTAAAATGTACAGTTTCACATAGGAATAGCAAGAAATATATAAACCAATTACAATATTTTGTTTACAGGGTTTGTCCAATAAGAATCGGGACCGAGGTCATAAAAACATTTTTTGAAAAAATATGTAAAGCAACTTAATAATTTTCCAAATATGACCCTCTTGTATCAATACACCACTGCCAGCGGTTTTTCTAGTCTCCATACGCCCCCTGGGAGTCCGTCACTGTAAGCCTATTCAAGCACACTATCGACGCTATTTGAACTGCCTCAGTCTTCCCGAAACTATATCTTTTCAGGCTCGTCTTGATCGGAGGGAACAGAAAAAGTCTGGTGATTGAGGAAGCGTTGTCACGTTGAGTTTGGCCAGTGTCTCCTTTACAATTAGGGTGACTGGGCGCGTTGACTGATCATCCAGGAATCGGTGACCTCTCTTCAGACGTGGCGGATCATCATTTTCCAACATTCGAACACTTCTGCGTAAAGTGTCCCATTCATTGTTTGGGTAGCGGGCTCGAACTTTTTACGAACCACACCTTTTACATCAAAGAAGATAATGAGCATCAATTTCACCCTTGTTCATGCGAGCTTTTTTTGGTCGAGGAGATGCGTTTTTATGCCACTCAGAACTTTGCTTTTTGGTCTCCGGATCACACTCGAAGATTCAAGTTCCGTTAAGCGGTTATAACTCTGTTTAGAACATTTGGATCGGTCTCCAAACGTTCGAACAATCCACGGCAAATCGTCACACGGTGTTCCTTCTGATAAAACCTTCAGCATCAACTTCGCGCACACCTTTCACATTTGCAAATCATCGAGTACAATTGAATGCACAGTTGATTTCTGTAAATTCAACTCTTATGCCATCAAACGAACACTTAACTGACGATCAGAGTTCAAAAATTCTCGCACTTTAGCCACATATTCATCGGTTCGGGTCGATATCGGACGTCCAGCGCGTTGTTCGTCTTCAACCTTTTTTCCGGCCTCCTTTGAATCCCTTATGCCACTCAAAATATGTGTTCAGGACATGGCTTCGTCCTTGTAAGCCTCACTGATCATACGAAAAGTCTCAATCTCAATTTCACGCAAAATTTGATGACACATCGCTGCTCGATGTTTTCTTGTATCTTGATTGTCGAGGCGAACTAAAAACACACGCTCACTTCTTGTATGATCTACGCATTCCAAGGTTTCGGAGATAACTTAGCCAGGTTTCCTAGGTTGCCTGATATCAGCCACCTTCTATAAAAATCACCGTCCATCCCTTCCTCTTAGGAGGAATAAATCAGTCCCGATATTTATTGGATTAACCCCTAATTATGTTTTTTTTCTGGCGACATCAGTGGAAGAGAAACTTTTACCGCCATAAGGCATGGTACTCTATTCGGGTGAAGTAGGAAAGCGATCTTTATTATGAGATATAAATAAATAGTAATATTGAAAAGAAGCTATTATAAAGAGCCTTTATTTAGTTCTCTATCCTACGTGACTAGTGATTAAACTTAGGAACTTTAATTTTTTTATGTTAAATAATTTAAAGGTGGTATTATTTGTCACTAAAATTATTGTTAAATTTCCCCAAGATCTGTCATCAAGATTTGTTCGAGAAATTTCATCAAGAAATGTTATGAGCAACAACAAATATTTTAAAAACATCTCTTATAACATTTGATTATTTAAAAGAAATTTTTGTTGTCGACATCGACAATATTTTCCGTAAAAAATCTTCGACATAACTTTCTTCTTTTTTCCTTCCATGGCATCTGCTTTGATGAAATTATTTTAATATTTTTTTACTTCATGTTTTAAACTGAAAAAAAACTGAAAAAAAAATTAATAAACGTACGTCGTAGTTTAAGAAAATATCTATAAAAGATATGCAGATAAAATTCGAATCGACACTCAATCTATTCTCCATTTTCCACATCTTTTTGAAGTTTAAAATAACAAAGACGGCATAAAGAATAATTGTTTACTTTTTTGTTTTAAAAAGCAGGTTTTATTTTGTGAATGTTACATCTAATATTTTCACGGATGGTAGATAATGTTTCTAAATCATTCCAGGTGTCGATCCGTTGATTCTGTGAAAATTCAATTTTTACAGACCACTTCCGGATCGACAAGGCCTTTACGCTCACAGTTTTGTGATTCTTCTGCATGTTGTCTTGTCTCTGGTCATAATATTCTAATCCTTAATCCCCTTTTCCTTCATATCTTCCCTGGCAGCCTCTCTTCATCGCTTCCTTGGTCTTTCTTGTCTTCTTTCATCTTGTGGTCTTCCCCATGACTTCCTCACTACTCTACTTTCTCCCATTCTCTCTAGGTGGCCTAGCTACTGCAGTCTTCTCGATTTTACTATCATGTTTATCCTTGAATTCTTGAAAATATCAAAAATTACCTTCTATATACAAGCCATCGATCTCCTTTTTTCCTTTTATCTTGATTATTCTAACGGTTTATATGTATATAACGGTAACTAGCGCCAGGTATAATCTATTAAAAATTATTTGAAAGTCCTTTGTTCAGATGAACAAGATGAACAAGGACAGATGTCCTTGTTCTGATCTGTTACAAAGATTGCAGTGTCGTTCGTAGATAACCTACCATGTAGCTGCTCAGTTCAGATATGTAAGTAATGTTCGGCACGTAAAGGATAGAGTTAATCTTATTTTGGATCATATAAATAAGCATCTTCCTTAACTCCAAACTATATAACTGCTCAATATATATATATATATATATATATATATATATATATATATATATATATATATATATATATATATATATATCATCATCATCATTATCATCATCATCAGCCCGTATCGATCCACTGCAGGATGAAGGCCTCTTCAGCATGCTTCCAACCTTCACGGTCCTGGGCTTTCCTCTGCCACTCGGGTCCAATATACTTAACGATGTCATCAATCCATCGTACTTTCGGTCTTCTCAGCAAAATCAACTAATCTGTCACCTCTATTGTCTCGCTCACCAGTTCCATATGGGCCAGTTGCATTTTCGTCTGTTCTTGTTGTTCCAATTCTGGCATTAAAATCACCCATCAGGATTTTGTACCTACATTTCTCCTTGTATAAAATCTGGGCCACATCATCATAAAATTCCTCAATTTCCTCATCTTTATGGCTTATAGTTGGTGCATAAGCTTGGACGATTTGAAGCCTAAACTTTTTATTCAGCTGAATGACGCATTGGGCTAATCGGTCGGATGTACTTTCAAATTTGACCACACTGTCCTTCAGCTTTCGATTGATGAGGAATCCAATTCCGCCACATCGGCCATTTTCCGTACCTCGAGTGTAGAGTACGTGTCCAGTTGGTTCCAGTTTGATTAACTCTTCACCCTTCCTTCGTGTTTCACAGAGCCCAATAATATCCCAATGTATGTTGTCAAGTTCGATTAACAGTTCTTGCAATCGGGCCTCTGTTTTCATAGTCCGTATATTTAACGTTGCAATGTCAAAAGTTCAATGGCAGCCTGATCTAACCCGGTGATTCTTAGCACCCTCTGCCTTGGGACAGGTCTTCCCGCTGCCGTAGGTAGTTGCCCCTTGGCCTCCGGGGAATGAGGGCCGTGTTTGAGGTTGTACTGTCATATTTCAAGATATTGAAATACCATGTTGAAGGTATGGACCGTAATCTGCCACGCTGGTCCAATGCGGGTTGGCAGATTTTGGATCATGTTAGTCTGAGGCTTCCGCTTTGACCTGTCCGCCAGGGGTGACCCTCCCAGGAGCATAGACTCCAGACGGCATAGCTCAAATCTTCATTGCCCTACTCAAACCCCTTTACCACGTCAAGGTCTGATCCACAAAGGGGATATATATATATATATATATATATATATATATATATATATATATATATATATATATATATATATATATATATATATATATATACTTTTGTTGGTTGCTTGGGTGTGGGATGACACCCAGCTACTGCTGTCTCATTGGACGCAGTCTAAGAAAATCGAACACTACACATACATAACACTAACACTATATATATATATATATATATATATATATATATATATATATATATATATATATATATATATATATATATATATATATATATATATTAAAAAGTTAAGAAAGTTCACCCGTGCTCCACGTGAAGCTTTGCCATTCCTACATCCGCCATTCAAAGCGCCAGCAAGCGTCTCCCAAGACCGGTTTCTGGCCTTAAGCCGTCATCACTTGATCTCAAGCTGGGCACCTGAAAAGCGGATGGTGGAACGACTGAAACTATGACCATTTAAATTGGCCATGTCGAATGGAGGCTGCAATCACATGCCGCCACGTCATCCTGCGGTAAACGGTCGCAGCAGTGAGACTGCTGCGTTTTGCCAAGGTCACACTTGGCATTCTCAATGCTTGTCTGAAGATTGAAAAAAAGTCTTTTTTCATCTCAAACGATCGGATGTACTCCCGGACTAATAGTCTAATACATATGGACTATGTAAAAAAGTAAAAGTATGTATGTTTATCAAAAAGTGAAGGGAAATACGGAATGTCACGAATAATTTAGAGGAAAGTGCAGAATTGCATATAAAGTTACTACTTTACATAGCAGGTAATAAACATACTTATAGAGAGAATGAAACAAGAATATTCAAACCGTTCAATAAGTGGGGAAAGGGGACATAGATAGCCAAAAGAACAAGGTAGAAGGCAGAAATAGAGATACAATGACAACGAAAGTTAGATAAAGGGATAATCTTAAGTATAGATTGATTATACATATGTTAGTTCGTAGTGTTTCGTAGATAGAAGAATAGTGAAAAAAGTCTTTTCAGTTTTCAAACACGCATTGAGAATGGCAAGTGTTACCTTAACGAAACGACTGCACGTTCCCAATAAGTGGGGTACAAACGATCGGATGTACTCCCGGGCTAATATATTTATATATATATATATATATATATATATATATATATATATATATATATATATATATATATATATATATATATATATATATATATCTTTTTAGAGCTTACGAATATTCAATGCGATCTACTTGAACTTCTACTACGTTCAGCATCCAATCAATACGTCGATGTGGTATTTTTTAGACACTGTGTTAAAAAAAAGATCACCTATTAATGATAATATTGTACTTCTGTATATATCATTCTTTATTATACAAATATGCATTAACTTTCGATTAACATTTTTTTTATATTTTTTATTTATTTAAAATATTTTTGTGGAAATTCTTTTCGTTTAAATAGGCTATACGTAAATAAATGGTTCAGTTTTCAGCAGCCCGAGATCGACGATCTCTCGAGACCAAACCTTTTCAAAAATTAAAGTATTCTGGGGGTAATAAAAGAAATTGATTATCCCCAAACATCTGTAAGAGTGGTCGGGGTAACTACCCCTAACTAAAGCCTTCGATGTCCCGCGGGACAGACTTAACGCACGATTAGGGCTGGACGGGGATGTAATACACTCTTCGGCAATTTTCGAACATTTGCCGAGCAAATAAATTGGATTACGTGACAAACAAAATAAAGTGAAATGAAACTGTATATCGTGTTATAGCGTACTATTAAGTTGTAGGGTTGTTTCAATAACATATTTCGCTACTCGAGGGGCCAGTCAGCTCTTTCCTACTTAATAATTTAAAAGAATCCGTATTGTAATTAATTAAAATTAAAATAGTATCTTTATTTTAAACCCCAAATTTCTTTTCTTTGTAAATGTATATATTTCGTTCAGGTGGAAAATCTTGCTACGGACCACTAAATGACTGTAGGGAATTCAAATTCATACTAAAAACGCATCAGATGTTACCCTGCCCTTTTCCAAAAGGGAAGCCAACAGTGTTGCCAGATCGAAAGTTACGTCTCCAGTTTCATTACCAATCTCACACACCCCGTATGCCCTTTAAATTAAGTTATCTATATAGTGAGAAAAAAGTAGCTTTTCTTTGGGAGTGTATACATTTTGTTCAAGTGAAAAATCTTTTAAACAATTATAAAGATTCTTTATAACCTCTTAAACTTACGGACTTACTTGCTACGGACCACTAAATTGCTGTAAGGAATTCAAAATCATTCTAAAACCGCATCAGATGTTACCCTACCATGTCCTGCGCTACTCCAAAAGAGAAGCCAACAGTGTTGCCAGATCAAAAGTTACATCTCCCGTCCCATTATTTACACACCTCGTGTGCTCCTTAAATTATGTTATTTAGAAAATATCCATTCTAACCACTCGCTTCTCTATCATTAATATTATTATTGCAAGGAAATCTATTGGTTTTTCTGCCATAAAATTTTAATTCTCCTCTTAAATTTAGAAACTTTTACTGAAAAATATCAAATCTATTCTAACTCTGGTGTTTGATATCATGGAACTCTGATTTGGTTTTTTTTTGTGAAAAATTAAAGTAAAAATTGTTACAAAGTATTGCTAAACAGCGTTATTCATTCATGTTCAGTGTCGGTGTCAAATAACATGCATAGAATATCCCAACTTATTGAAAGAAAACATTGTTTATATCCACATTTATCAGTTTCGGCCACCGTTATCCTGTTAGTATATTCCCATAGAGTTGGCCATTAACATCAGCAGGATTTCCATTATTGTCTTAAAGAAAAGGTCCTTTCACTCCTTCAGCCCAAAGACAGTAACTTTGACTTTCTAAGGATGAAGAGGTAGCTCCTGAATTACTTGAGAATTTTCATCGGTTCAAATCCTGCCGTTATGTGCGTTTCGGCGGAAAATATTTTCCACAATGTAGAGATCACCTTCCAACTTTCAATATCTAAGAGTTTCTGAGCCATGAATCGTGAACTGACACAATGTACTGAACACAGATGTCTATGAGTGACATTTACTTTTCAAACAGTGTTACCGCAGTTATATATCAAAGTTCTAAAACTCTTATTGGAAAACTTTTTATATGAAACAGCAGACATCCAAAAAAAGAAAAGAAGAATATTAATGAAAACTTGAGAAGATTACAACAGACCTGTAACTGAGGAAAGGATCGTCCAATGGGAGGACAGAAGAAAACTAACTACTCTTCGCTCAGTTACACTATAAACGAAATATAATGTTAGTTCAAAGATGAGAATGGTTAAAAACATTTAAAGAATAGTTAAAGGACAAAACGGAGAATAAAAGTATTGTGTCACTCTTTTAATTGCACTATATCGTATCTAAAAATATCATTAGAGTTGCAATTTTTTTTTCTTGGTTCACAAACTCTCGATATAGGGTTCTCATAATATTGGTTTATGGTAAGAATAGTCAACAAAAACAACTAAAACCCACAGTATCAAAAAAAATCTTTAATGGTTTTTAGGGGCGGTAGAACTGAGCCTGGAATTTGAACTGGAATTGCCTGGAATTGAAAATAATATATATAAATATATATATATATATATATATATATATATATATATATATATATATATATATATATATATATATATATATATATATGAATCATCATTCTGCCATTATCTAACCACTACAGGATGAAGGCCTTCCCTACATGTCCTTCCTACAGGCCAATCTCTCCTCTGTCATTCAGGCAGACAGTCAAGTATGTTCTGCAATATATTTGATGAAGTCATCAGTCCATCGTGCTTTCGGTCTTTTTGGTGAACGTTTATGATCTAACGGTATTCATCCGAGTATTGCCTTGGTCTATCTATCATCACATCGCCTCGCAATATGACCTTCCCACCTCCATTTCATCCTTTACTCTTCCAATGATATCAGTTACTTTCGTTTATTCTCTGATTCATGTGCAGGTCTTTTTATTCCCCACTGTATTACCAGAATTATTTGAACTGATTGTGATGTGTGTCAATATATGAATTCGTATGTTAAAACTGGCAGGGCAGGACTCTGATTAAAGATTTTTTTTTCAGACAAAGTTGGAGTTTGTTCTTAAAGACTATGTTGAGCCGTCTTTCCACTTCCCCGACGGTATTCGCCTCCAGTGAATATATATATATATATATATATATATATATATATATATATATATATATATATATATATATATATATATATATATATATATATATATATATATAGTGTTCCACAATATCCAAATTAAGACCTAAAACAGACATTTTTCTGTCATATTGTTGTTGAATACTGTTATTGAATATGACCTGACTCTTTTTTAGATTTATTCCCAAGCCAAATGGTTCTCCCACCTTTTGCAGCTCTTCTGTGTGTTTTATAGATCATTGGGGTTTGTGACGATATTATCTGCGAATCTAAGATGGATTAAGTATTCACCATTGATTTTTATTTTATCCTGTTCCGAATCCAGATTACGGAATACCTCTGAGAAAAGAACAGAGGATATTGAGTCAACCTGCCGTATACCCCGTTCTACAATGATTACCAAACCTTAAGATTATCCATATAAACTGTCGCTGTAGCTTTGTCATACATGGATTCCTGTGGGTTCATGTAGGTTCTGTCTACCTCTTGGTTAAGCAATGCATCCATTATAACTTGCTTTGTTATTGAGTCAAATGCCTTTTAATAGTCAATAAACGCTAATCAGAGTGGCATTGTGTATTCATTGTGCTTTTCTATGGTCTATAGGAGAACCTTGATATGATCCATTGTACTGAATCCACTTCTGAATCCTGCTTACTCCCTTGGTTGTGCGTCATTCAGTGTTCTTAATATTATTTTAATTATTATCTTGGTGAATACTTTGTACATTACTGATAGGAGGCTTATTAGGCAACAGTTTTTTAGATTTTCATGTGCTTCTTTCTTATGAAGCAGAAACACTCAAGCATTTTTTTATAAGTTGGGTATTTTTTGTTCTTTGAGTATAATTTTGTCAGTATTTTTTGTATTGTTTGACAACCAGTGCTACATTGTTCTTCTGAACGTGATCTCTCTTTAATTTGTGTAAAATAGTTACCAACATCCTGCGATTTGACACCATTGCAATTGTGTGTACACTTAACATGAGGATGTGTTAAAGATTATGGTATTGTAGAAAACTTTCGAGAAAAACAAACTAAGTTGTTTATAAAGTAATACGGAAGAAACGCACAAACGCTTTGTGACTGTAGGCAGCAATGCTATAGAACTACATGTGGGAAGACTTTCTTTTTGCTCAGATTAAATATTTAGTCTGAATAAGAAAATAAGTTTTGTTTTTTTATCAGATAACTATTGAGCATTACACCACTAGAATCCCAGAAATTCATAATCAAGACTTTTCCAGATGGGACCATTTTTCATTTCTTTAGCATTTTTATCTGCTCCCTACTCACTATTCATGTTTCATCTACTATTATAAAATGTGGAAACATACCAAAAACTCTTGAAAATTGTATATTCGAATGCTCCTTTGATCGACTATTAAAAAACGTAGCATCGATCGAGCGAAAAACTGTTTCATACTTCAAGCATGGTATAAAATGTAGTGGACACGGTCTATCGAGATACTTACATTGTCGGCAAACTCGCATACCTTCTGGATTTCTGGACATTCTGGATTTTTGGTGTCGATTTTTCGTTGTAGCGCTTTTTGGACATCCCAAGCATTCATCATATTTAATGAATGTGCAACCATGTTATAATTTGGAACCCGCGCTTTTAGCATAGAAAAAGAACGGGAATAATCCATAAAATTCTTAATCTAACGTTTTTTGTATGTTCCTTGGTGTTAAATCCTTTAACACAAAAATATTATATAACAATTTGAACTACAGTTTTCACAAACAAGTAACTATACGACATTTATCTTACCCTATCAATCTTATAGTAATTATTTCAAACTTGCACCATCTCTGCATCAGGGCAAGAAGTTTTCGAACCACTCTTGTAAATACGAGAAAATTGTACTTGAAGTATTTCGTTTTTTTGCATTACTTAATATATTTTCCATCCTTTTTATAACTTTTTCCAATCTTAGTTTTAAATATTGCATTTTGTAGCGAAAAATAATGCTGACTGATAATGCAATAATATCCGGTTATCTCCAATCGCCTTCGTAATTAAAAAAAAAAGTGTGCTCAACAAGAGCATTTTGCATTGGTAATCAGATGGCACCAAGTTTGGAGAATAGGTTGGCATTTGGATGACAGCAAACAGGAGAATAGTATGTCGAAGAACTTCCAATTAGAATTATAAGCATACTTATATTTCTTTTCTTAATTCTTATTAACTTTTCTCCATGACACGTAAGTATTTACAGCCTTACAAGCTTGAAATTCATCATCAAAAAAACATGTTTCATATCCATGGTCGTTGTTTATCTTCCACGCTGAAGCCACTGCTTTTGAATCATTGAAATTAGTTTTATTTTTTTTATTTTGATGTAACTTACCCGTTACAAACTATACATTATTCATTGTGCTTTAGCATTTTCAATGTAGTTTTCTTTAAATCATATGGAAAAAATAATTTTATTTACATTCTATTTTTTGTCTATTAATACTAATAATATTTGGTGAATATTACTGTTTGATAAATCTATAACTGACCTAACTAACCCAACTAACCATTGCAGAAGTATTTCGATAGGCCAAATGTTTTGACATTTAATAGAAATGCTGAACGCGGCTTGGAAAAATAGAAATGAGGCGTTGGCTGGCGTGTGGAATGCAAAACTATTCGTAGACAGCCCCTCGGCTTCGAAAGGGGTAACTAACGTTCTGGCCCCGCACTTATATGAAATTCCTTCGGGCCATTAGCACAATTTATTACCGGCCAGGGGCAATTTCGCGGCCCTGCAACGGTATTAGCTCTCCGGCCTAACCCCTTCATAAAGGGTTTAATTGCCCGAAAGATTAATGTACTGGCTACATTGTTTGACTTATATGTAACACGAACAGATGATGCTTTATCTAAAAATAACTGTCGCCAGAAAACAAACCTTTTAAAAATAATCTTTATGTAGAAAACATATTATAGATTCATTTAAAATATTTTCGGCTTTCTTATTAGTTTAGTAACTACACTTGAGGTTTCGAAACGTCGTGACTCGTCACAGAATCAATGGATCGACATCCGGAATGATTTAAAAAATATATATTTATATATATATATATATATATATATATATATATATATATATATATATATATATATATATATATATATATATAAACTTAAACCATCTTAGATTTGCAGATGATATTATTCTCATTTCACAAGACCCAGAGGAGCTGCAAAGACGCATACAAGAACTGCAAAGGGCTGGCGAACTATTTGGCTTGAAAATAAACCTGAAAAAGAGTCAGGTTATGTTCAATAACTTCGCTCAGGACAAAAGAATTTCAGTTTTAGGAAGGGATTTAGAGATTGTGGACAGCTTTGTATATCTTGGGCAGAGGATTTCCATGGAGGGGAATACCGCCCGGGAGGTGGAACGGCGTGTTAAATGTGGCTGGCAGGCATTTGGTAGGCTCAACATAGTGTTTAAGAGCAGACTCCCACTTTGCCTGAAAAGAAAAGTATTCGATCAGTGCGTTCTGCCCGTTGTGACATGCGGAAGTGAAACCTGGACACTCACATCGCAATCAATTCAAAAACTTCGGGTGGCACAGAGGGGAATGGAAAGATGTATGCTTGGCATTACAAGATGAGACAGAAAGTCCTGCGCATGGATCAGGGAACAAACAAAAGTCTGTGACATCATTGGAAGAGTAAAACAGTTGAAATGGAGATGGGCAGGCCATATAGCGAGGCGATGGGACGACAGATGGACCAAGGCAATCCTGGAGTGGATACCGCTTGATCGCAAACGTCCGCGAAGAAGACCGAAAGCACGATGGACTGATGACATCGTTAAGTATATTGGACCCGAGTGGCAGAGGAAAGCCCAGGACCGTGAAGGTTGGAAGCATGCTGAAGAGGCCTTCATCCTGCAGTGGATCGATACGGGCTGATGATGATGATGATGACGATGATGATATATATATATATATATATATATATATATATATATATATATATATATATATATATATATATATATATAAACACACACAATAAGAAAAAAAATCTAGCAATGAAAAGTTAAATAATTTAAAAAATGCAAAGCCAATGAACACGATGAGAAGCCTGGAACTAAAAAAAAGGTTAGAGGCGTAAATAAACATAAAAGGAAGAAATTTAGACACAACAATGCTCACTAAAGATAGTAAAAAATTAAACTAGTTCTGGAAAAAAAAAATATTATACTTGTGATAGGTGATCGATAGGCTTTAAGAATAATTAGGAATTCAGAAAAAAATAAGTCATATAGAATATAGAATATATAAACTCGTTCCTTTTCTTGTTCAACTTTCTTTGATAAATGATCTTCATGATTTCAAATGCTTTTTGATTTCATATTAAAAGAAAATGTTCTTGTAACGATAATTACACATTTTTATTTCTTTTACATGTAGTTTTATTAGTGCTTTGTTTTGAGTATATTGAATTTTGAACATCACCATATTTCGTTTCCTATAGCTTTTATTTCCTTTCCTACCGCAAAAATAAACCGGAAATCAATTATTAGCACTAATAAAGGCCGGTTTCGATTTCGCGAAAGCAGAAATCAATAGAACCAGGAAAGAAAAAAGGAGACCCGCTTTACTACAATTTCCTACCCCCTCACCACACGCACACACCATCACCGGGCCTCCATCAAAGTGAAATATAAACTTTTTTTTCGCCAGAGAAATTCTAAAGTAATTTGGACGGGAAACCGAAGCAAAATGTAGACGTAACACCGTACGAAATTAATACTTCTTTTTAGCTTCCTTAAGAAGGGTAGAAAAGGGGGAGGGATGTTTTGTGTTGCCGGGGCTAAAAAGTAAGACGTAGAGACGGTTTTTCGGGGTGGTTTTGCTTTTCTTTCGGCTGGGCTTGGAACGAGGTGGTCTTTTAAATTTACGGTTATATTTTGGGGTCCGAAAGTGAGAGGGTGAGTGGTGATCAGATACAGATAATTCTTTTTTTTTCACGGTAGCTGAATGTGGATTTCCGTTTTTTTTTAAGTAAACCTAGAAATAAAACTGTTTGCTCATTTTTAGCCAATTTTTCACAATATTCATCATTATGTTGTGTTAGTCAAATATATTTCAATAGATTTAACTTAAAATTAAATATTCACTTATTCACAATTAAAAATTATTAGATCTACAAATAAATTTTGACCCTTCTTTACATAAAATTAATATTTATTTATACAAAACCAACATACATGTCATTCTTAAAAATAATAATCTCCATCACTTTCGTTGCATTTCTGTTATTTCTCGGCCAGGTGGCAAATCCCTGCTCGGAAAAACGATTGTGGTTTTGATTCCATAAATTCGGTAAAAAAATTTTAGGATCTCTTCGATTGTGCGAAAGTGCGTATTAACAAGATGGTGTTGCGGAGAATGAAAGTGGTAGAAATCTGAAGGGGTCATATCTGGAGAATAAGCCGCATGAAGGAGAACTTCACATCCAAAAGTATCGATAAGTTATTTGGTAGCTTCAGCGGCATGGGGCCGTGCGTTTTCGTGCCACAGTATCACTTGCCGAATTCCCTTGCCAGTATATGGTCGTTTTCGTTCGATTTCGTCACTTAAACGCATCAATTGTTTTTGATAACGCTCAAAAGTTACAGTTTTCCTAGGTTTTAACACCTTTCATATCCTACCAAACACATAGCAATACCTTTTTCGCGTGATTATTCGGCTTTGAAGTTGATGTTGATGATTCCCCGGGATAAACCCATGCTTTTCTCTTTTTAGGGTTATCGTATAGAAGCTACTTCCCATCACATGTCACGATTTTAAATAGAAAATCCTTCTGTTTAAATCTTGAATTTAGCCAACTTCTGCGACCGATTGCAAATCGCTTGTTGAGTGATATCCAATTGTTCCACAAGTTCATTTTGTGTTTGGCAAGGATTTTCTTGCAACAGCTGATCCAATTGCTCGTCCTCAACTTTTTTTGGTTCTCCCGAACGATGTTAATCGGAAAGATCGAAATTACCCGTCCGAAACTTTCGGTACCATCTTTTACAGGTACTCTGAGACACCGCATTTTCCCCCGAAATTAAAATTAATTACGGATTAACAACCAAAGAAGTACGAAAGCTAGTATTTCGGGCGCGGCTCGTGAGGGTGGGCGTTGGGACACCGCCCCTCCCGCATTTATCACAGTAAACAATTTTTTAGAGCAAAACACCATATTTTATTTCCATTCAGTTTCTTTCCTTTAATTCATTTTCCTGGTTCACCTCTTGTATAGGATTTCATGATTGATTAGCATGAAAAGTAAAAAGGAGGAACGGGAAAGCAAAAAAAATCTTCAGCAGCACTATTTTCTTTTACGTCCTCCCGCTTTAAAAACCCACGAGCTACCATTGTAGCATTTCAATTAGAAATTAAATATAATAAAGACATTCCCAGCTCGTAGGATGAAAGCTCGCCCAATGTATGTGCTGCTGATAACTGGCCGAGATTGTTTATGCGTCGTAATCCGAGATTATCAAGAAGAGCCCCGCAAGCAACAAGTATTGCCGGCGCGACGAGCTTCAGTCAAAGGAATGTGGAACTGTTTTTCCAACATTATACTGAGATTGTAGGACGAGACAATTATACTGCATCAGTTGTATGAAATATGGATGAAACTGGCATAACCACTGTACAAAAACCAAACCTAGTTGTAGAAGGAAGAGGCTCCAAGCAAGCAAGCTCAGTCACATCTTCAAAACGTGGCGCACTGGTTACAGTAGCTACTGCAGTTAACGCCATTGGAAATAGTATTCCTCCGATGTTCATATTCCCACGAAAAAGGTTTAAGGATCATTTTATCCATAATGCACCCCAAGAGTCAGTTGGAAGTGCGAATGGAAGTGGTTGGATGCAGGAAGATGATTTCAACATATTTTTGAATCATTATTAGACTCATTCTTCTTTTAGAGAATCACCGTTTCCATATAGCACTGAAGAATATTGACTTATGTAGAGATTCTGACATTGATCTTTTGACTTTCCCACCATACTGCACACACAAGATGCAGCCGCTTGATCGTAGTGTATTTAGACCTCTGAAAAAGGACGTGAATGCATGCTGTGACAACTGGATGAGATCAAATCTTGGGAAAGGTATGAGAATATATTATGTACCCAGTATAGTCCAAGACTCTTTTCCAATCACCGTAACACTGCGGAATATACAGGCGAGTTTTGCCTGCATAGGAATATGTCCCGTGAATATGCGAGTATTTACAGTTGTCGACTTCTTGTTGAGCTCCGTCAACAAGTCGTCAGATTGATGCAATGCCCTCTTTATCATCATCAAGCATGCAAGTAATTTCGACTGATTGCGAGTTACGCTCACCAACACCATTAGTAACCCCACCATTGGTAGCCTCGCTAGCTTCACCATTATTGCCAAGAACCCCTCCTGAATTAATTTTTGCCACCTAACCTTGCAATCAACAACTATTTCGGAAGTAGATGTGGTTATTTCATCGACATCATCTGATAATTTACATATCCCATCTATCTTTTCAGCTAGTCTTCAGGACGTCACGATGACATCGTTTAACCCCTATGAAGTTAAGCCACTAAAGGCAGGGCCCAGGAAGAATAATGGAAGGGGAAGGAAAAGCAGCACTAATGACTGATACAAACAAGCTTAAAATTCAAGAGCAAAACGAAGGAAAGAGCTAAAGAGCCTTAGAGCTAAAGAAGTTAACAAACCAATTTTGCAGACTGCTAAAGAGATAAAAAAAGCGAAGGGCTTCAGTTGTTAAGAAAACTATAAAAAAGGGAAATAAAACACAAAAGAAGAAAAAAGATGCTAAAATAACTAAATATAGTGATAATTCAGACAGCGAAGATTGCTTCTGTTTAGTTTGTATGGAATCCTTTTCAAACCGCAGGTTAAATAAAAACTGGCGACAATGTCTAGAGTGTCAGCTGTCGGCTCATATAGATTGCACTAATAACTAAATAAGTTATGTATGCCATAATTGTACCCTTGTGGTAGGGTTGGATGTAACAAATTCCACTTTTTTTATTTGGTCATTTTTCTCAAAATCTTTAATATCAGTTGCATTTAAGCTGGTATTAAAAGATAGCTGAAAGACCAATCTATCATGTGTAGTGATTAGATATTTAAAAATTTTGATATTCAAAAAGCTCAGTGAGATATTACGAGAAAATGAAAATTGTTACGTTCATGCCTGGTCTCTTAATATCTACTAGATATAAATTTAACTTTTTTTTTAAAACACTTTTTATTGAAGAAGAAACGAATAAATTCAGTGTACATATCAAAATCCTCACTCCAAAACAATTTCCCAGGCGAAATTGTGTTTTTCCATAGGAAATCATCTCATTTTCCAATTTTCCCTCGACTGCCGGTCTCAAGTCTTTATTGGAAATTCCGATTCCGCAGTCAAACAGTTAATTTGAAAGCAGAATGAGTATATAAAATCGGCTCCTCACCCTAAATGCCTCAAATAGCTTTTACGCCGGCTTAATTCGTTTAATAATCGCCGGAGCACGCAAGTAGAATTCTCATATTATTATCTTTTATTGATTGGTGGTTGGTTGTGATGGCGTGGGTGATCGGGGGTAGTTTGAAGGTTTCTCTACGGAAAGTTTGCTTCCTTTATAGGATTGTTTATTTTTAATATAATGATAAAATTATTTTAACAATAATATTGTTCTTGTATTAAGTTTTTTTATATTTAATTTCAATATTGGAACCAGGGAAACGAAAAAAAAAAATATGTATAGCATTGCAAGCATTCGATCCAGTATTGACTGTTATTAGTTATTCGAAAGTTTTACTTAATACTAAATTTTTAAATATTATACCATCGTAATGATACAGGTCAACACATTTTAAACGTACGTATACAGGTCAACACATTTTAAACTTTTTTGAGGTAACATTGATGAAGATAGGTGTATATGAAGTATTGTGTAGCCCTAAATGCAAAAATGATGATCTAATTACTGTAATACGTACAGTTTTTGTTTTGTTACAGTGGCTCGGTGGTGGGGAAAACAAGGAGACGACATATTTTTACATTCTAATATTTATTTAATAAAAAAAATGTAAAACGTATGAAATCTATGCAAATACATTACTAAGGATTATGTGAATAAAAAATATGTTACATGAGATATCATACAGCGACAAAAACGTTCAACTTTTTCCTGTTGTGTTATCTAGCATCATCTCTTTTTAAATACCAGCAGTAATCGCCCAACATAGATGGGTTCGCATCCCTGGTATCTTGCTTCCTTCCTCCATTTCCATCCATCCGTTTTCCGTTCATTCCATCGTCCATTCCCTCTCTCCTTGTTCGTCGCTTACTGCACCCAGATTTTCCGGAGAAAAATCCAAATGGCAAAAATGCATTTTAAGGACACGCGACACCATGGTATGTCATGTATGAGGTTTTTATAGTTCTCATCTTTCTTGTTCCCCAGAAATCCTTTTAATACACTTACAAAACACTTCCAAGCTGCCAATTCCTTTTCATTGAATTTTTCTTGAAAACGGATATCACCTAGAAAGTTCTTTATTTGAGGCTCAATAAATATGCCTTCTTTTAGTTTTGTATCACTTAATTCAGGAAATGTTTCTTTTAAGTACTTGAAAGCATTGGCTTTGATAAAGTTTTTTATTAGTCCAAGCTTAAGATGCTTAAGAGCTTAAGAGCAGAGGCGGAAGAAGCACCTTTTTTGGGTTAACAAGGGGGCCATATTTTATGTTTGAAGTACAAGCCAAAATAGTTCTATGAGGCCAACCTTTATCCTTGTAATGTTCTTTTGTTACCCTACTGTCCCATAGACACAAAAAACAGCAATAGTTTTTACCAAAGTACTGCTTACCTTTGTACTCCAAAGACAGGTACAAATAATTTCAGTGACCCCAATGGGACGTGCTAGGCCATTTTTGTGAAACGGTGTTTTAACTACCTAAACTACATTTTCTTCAATGTTACAAAAATTATGTCGACCTGTGATCAATGTTTCTTCTATAATAGTGTATATGGTTCGGTGATGTTTTTTGTGGTTAATAGTCCGATGGGTGGCCATTTCTTCCTGTTCTTCATATTCTTCTTTACAGAAGAGTTGTGAGAATATTCTCTATTTTTGGTTTTCCTGGTTGCATATTGGAGAGATGAATTGGTTAGAACTTTAATTTGATTTATCCATCTTTTTGGCGATCTGCTGCGTGATTTAGATGTCTAGATGTCGCTGTACCACCAGTTTTGTACCAGGTTGTTGTCATCCATGGCCGAGGAATCTTAGTAAGTGTTTATGAATAATTTTGGATAGCTTTGTGGGTCCATTATTGTCATGGATATCAGATGCGTTTGTTCGTCTGACGGTTCATAGAATTCAAAGGACCCGTCTCCAGCACCAAAGTTCCAAAGCGATGCGCTTGAGGTCTTGTTTTTTAATAGCCCATTTTTCAGCGGGATATTGTAATACTGGAATGACAATTACCTACTGCTTATGAAATCAAACGTTTTTTTAAAATCAATAAATGCGAGGCACAGTGACGATTGATATTCTATTGAGCGTTCTGTAATGATTCTTAGTATATTTATTAAATCTATACAAGATTTTCTAGTCTGAGTCCATGTTGCTCTTTCCTTAGTCCTTTGTCCAACTTCTTTTTTATCTATTATATTTACTAATATCTGACAAAATATCTTGTTTACTGTACTGAGTAGGGTGATTCTCCTCCAATTACTGTAATTCTTTAGGTATTTGGTCACTTGATTATTATTCCCTTGTTCCAGTCTTCGGGGAAGTTCTTCTTTTGCCAGTTTTCTATAAACAATGACTAATGGGTGAACTCATCCTGCTGTGTTTTAAACATCCAACTTCAGCAATTTTCCTGTGATCACGTCTGTACCTGGAACTTTGTCTTTTTTTTTAACTAGTTAATGGCATGTATTATTCTGTCTAGCCTGAGTGGTCGAGAGTGGTTCCATCGTGGAAAATCCACGATTGATTCATGAGAAACCTTTACATCCTAAACGAGTCACTGTTTGGTGTGCATTATGGTCCAGAAGGTAGAATTGGGCCATATTTCTTTCAGAATGCTGTTGGTAAAACTGTAACTGTGAATTATGTTTGATATCGTGAGATGATTTTTGTGGGCTGAATAGAATAATATTGATTTGGAGAATATGTGATTTGCTACACCTCGCTCTGCTATTGCAAGAATTGATTTATTGAGACAAAATTTTCCTACATGAGTTTTTGCAAGAAAAAGCGATGCTAATTCACCAGCAAGATCATGTGATTTGACACCGTTGGACTATTTTCTTTGTGGTTACGTGAAAGGTCAAGTCTATAAAAACAATCCACAATCGATTCCTGAATTAGAGGATGAAATTATTCGAGTCATTGGTAAGATATAGCCACGTTTATACCAAAATGTCATCCAAATTGTTGACAAAAGAGTGGACGTCTGTGGAGCTGCAAGAGGTAGTCATTTGGCAGATATTGTCTTTCGTGTTGGTTCAATTATCAATAAAAAGTTTTTTGAAGTCAACGCAAATTCTGCGTTTTATCCAAGAATAAAAAAAAACCAATTTTAAAGATCCTTTATATACAAGCCCAAGGTTTGATTTTTCATCCCAATTTTAGCTATTTCTTTCCTTTTAATATTCAGTATGATTTTAAAATATTCGGCCCATCTTCACATTTGTTCGTCTGTATTTGTATTATTCCATCTCCATCCTTTCCTTCAATAGTATTAGTTGTTCTTCTTTTTGTCCCCATTTTTCTAAGTTTCCCATAAACTGTTTTAGTATATCCCATTGAAGCCCAGTATGCTATAATGAAAATGTAATAGGAAATGTAAAATATGGTGATTTTTGTGCTGATTCTTTTTATTTCTGCTGATTAATTTAAGAATTTTGCCTTAACGAAAAATAAACTCAAGAAAAGTTACCAATATTGCATTTTGAACGTTATTTATAATTTCTAACGAGGAAGTAATTTTTACCAGCCAAACTTAACAACCACTTTTATCGTGTTGTTAATTATTTCAACAACGCAAAAGTAATTAACAACTTTAACGCTCAAACGGCCACAGGACGACCCGCGACGTGCTCAAAGGGCTCCGATAAAGCATGCATTTTCCGTAGAGCCGCAGATCGCGAGAAAGGAAACGCCACAGCCGCGATGCCGGGCACCAAGGCGACGATGCGATGAGATTGAAGTGCGCCAGCTGAATGGAACGAGGTGTGAACTGCAGCGCCCCCCAGGCCTATTAAGAGGGTATTAACCAAGGTGTGAAACGCCCGTCGCATCATGGTGGTTTTAATGGTTTCCCCATTGTCTTAGCGACTGCGCCTTTTTTTCTTTTCTTCCCTTTGCTCGCGCTGCATTTGGTTCGTTTCTTTTTTTTTTTTTGATGTCCAACCTGGTCGGGATTTCTTTGTGGATGAGTTTTGATATAGCAAGTGAGGGCGGGAATTTCGGTTATGTATAATACTTTGTTGATGGTGTCTTTGTTCGTTTACTTTAAGGAGCGGGATATTAATTCAGACAAATTTTGATGCAGTGAGAATTTTCAGTTTTTTTATTATTAGTCATATTCACAAAATTATACAGGGACAGTGATTACACAGGTCAATAAATTTGAACTTTTTTGAGGTAACATTGATGAAAATAGGTGTATATGAATAGGTGTAATACGTACCAGTTTTTTTGTTACAGAGGATCAGTGGTGGGGAAAAAAAGGAGACGACATATTTGTACAATCTAATATTTATTTAATATAAACATATAAAACGTGTTAAATATATGCAAATACATTAAAATTTGTACTTTTTCCTGTTGCTATTTTAAAAACCAGCGGTAGTAGCCCAACATAGGTGGGTTCCAGCGTCCCTGGTATATTGCTTCCATAGTCCTGATGTCCTGATGAAATCTCTCTTGTTGTTCGTCGCTTACTGTACTCAAATTTTCAGGCAAAAATCCAAATGGGAGTGTAAAAAATTAATTTTTAAGGACATGCGACACCCTAGTATTTCATTGGCTTTCTAGAGTTGATCTATGAGGTTTTTATAGTTTTCATCTTTCTTGTTGCTCATAAATCATTTTAGTACACTTACAAAACTCTTTCAAGCTCGCAATTCATTTTCATTGAAATTTTTCTTGAATATGGAAATCACCTAGAAGCTTCCTTATTTGAGGTCTAATAAATATGCCTTCTTTTAGTTCCATTAGGAAATATTTCTTTTAGGTACTTGAAACCATTATGTACTTTGTCCATAGCTTTGACAAAGTTTTTCATTAGTCGAAGCTTAATATGGAGAGGCGGAAGAAACACCTTTTTTGGGTTAACAATGAAGATATATCTTATGTTTGAAGTACTAAGTTTAATAGAAGTTTTATGAGGCCAATCTTTCTTACTGTTCTTTTGTTGGTCTATTGAGCCATAGACACAAAATACTGTAAAACCCTTTTGAGATCCTAGCAATATACCTATCACTTTTAAATTGCCACAAATATTCTACTGATACTGTTCATATTTAACGCAATTGAATATGGTTGCTAAGTTGTCATAGGTTTCTTTCATTGTCACCGAATGGGCTACTGGGAAAACTTGAAAATATTACAATATGCTGTGCCATTTCTTCCAACATTGGCATGGTCCTTGCTCTTACCACTACCGCAGGTCACCAGCGTATGCAACCATGATAACTCCTTTCTATATGCTGATTCTTAGGATTTGATCGTAGAAAATATTCCATTGTAAAGGTCCGAGGATTGATACCTGCGGTACTCTCTAGGTTGTTGATATTTTATCCCCCCACTGGGTTACCCTATCTGTCTGAGAGGTGATTGAATCATTTTAATAAAGTATGGGCTGATTTTTGCACGTGTGTGGAATTGACCATCTTTTCCCAGAAGGCTAGTTAAAGCCATTTTCTCTATCTAACGTGACCATTGCGCAGAATTTTCGATTATTGTAGGCCTTTGTTTTTATTTCTTTAGAAGTTTCCATAAACTTTGATAGTGGATTTAGAGCTGATTTCCCTTTTCTAAATCCAAATTGATGATCGTGTAAGATTTTACGGTTTGTTATCTATTTCTCCAGTCTGCTTTTGATCAACGCCTCTAGAAGTCCGGCAGCATCCAGTAGGCATATGAATCTATATGATCTAGGATTTATCGATTCCTTTCCAGGCTTTTCAGTTAGAAAGTTATTGACTTGGTCTTGCTCTGTTCGTTTCTCTAGAGCTGTCTCCTTGCGTTAGACTCGAGTCCAGCTGACAACGGCTGTGAGGCCAGAAACCGGTTCTGGGAGATACTTTATATATATATATATATATATATATATATATATATATATATATATATATATATATATATATGTGTGTGTGTGTGTGTGTGTGTGTGTGTATGTATATGTATATATTTATGTTCCTAAATCATTCCGGGTGTCGATCCGTTCATTTTGTGAAGAATCGCGACGTTTCATCAAAATCTCTTTTGGCATTATCAAGTGTGTCCGCTTCGAGTGAAGAGTCCAACGCTTCAATGAGTTGGGGGTCATGTTTGACGTCAACTAAGACAACATACTATTATAAAGAAACTGGTCGACAGATAGTGCCAAAATTTTTATACCGACATGCCCTTTAAGCCGGCATTTTTAATTAACAATTATTTGGATATCTTGATATTATTTTCAATGTTTTAGTTACGGGTTTATTAATTACTGGTACTAGAATATCGGTAATTAAATATTGAATTTTATAAACAGTCGCTTCTAATGGACCTAATTTAATCAGATTTGACGAACTAGAGTAATTGTCGTCTTAATATTTGAGAAATTGAATAGTTACCACAATTAATATATTGTTGTGTAGTACGAAAGAGTGTGTATAATTTGTGAAGCGGATTTAAGTAACTCCAGCTAAATCTGTCGGCGCACTAGTTATTTACATGGATAGTCTAACACATCTAATTAAGAAAAAATAGCTTTCATCTTGCAGCATGTTAATTTATTATTTGTCTATTTCAGGGCAATTAGATAATTCAAAGGATTTTTCTATACAAGACGGCCTAGGCAACTTCAACAAAAAGAAAAAGAAGAAGCGGCGTCATAGGTAACTATTTATTTCTTCCGTTATTTAGGGTGTATCAACTAAAAATCCATCTTAAATCAATCTTTACTAAAAAACTTATCTATACGCTTCAACCACAATGTTTGGAATATTTGGAAATTTTCCTGAAAATCCTATATATTATTATTAAAAATAGTAATTACAAAGCCGGAAGAGTGAACAATTAGATAGGAAAATATTTAAAAATTAATATTTATTTTTCTATTTCAAATGTTTTTGGTTTATATTTAAATAAAAAATTCTTACGCTTTATCTACATGAAAAAAGATTCTCTTCGTATGTTATTTATTTACAGATCATCGGAAATTCGGTTACCTCCGACGAGGAAATCGGACCAATAAATATTTCAATCAATCTAATTTTCTATTCCAGACTGTTATCAATTTTTCAACTCTTCTGGCAAAATTTACTTTGGGCTGGAAACGCGCCTCGTATCGCTTTCAGAAACTAAAATAAATTTCGTTTTGAAAATTTTATCTGCCCAGACAAAAAATCTCTTGTATATTTTGTAGTGGAATATTTTAATATTTCAATTTTCACCTTAGTAATTTATAATTAATAATACTTTGATTCAAATTTGAGAAAACACCAATGTGAACTAAATTATTAAACACAATTTGAATTTTATTAGATCTTTCAAAATATGATTTTGTTTTAATACATATACCACTTGTATGTAGCACTGAATGTATTTGTAGGACGAAATATTTATTTTATACTATTAAATCACTATACGAGGGTTGTCCGTAAAATAAGTTCTCCTTTTTTTTTCACAAAAAAAATCACATTTATTTGCAATGCAATACATCGGAAAGCCTGGGCTTCTAATATTTTTCTACATAACCACCATTGGGGTCGATGTATCTTTTCATGCGGTGTAGCATTTTTCGTATACCCGTGTCGTAGAACTCACCCACCGCGGCGTGCTGGTAGCGTACGACCTCTTCTTCTTATATATATATATATATATATATATATATATATATATATATATATATATATATATATATATATATATATATAGATAGATAATGATTTATTTGTCCCAATTGTGTATATTTGTATATTTTGTACAAAGTGTACGTTTGTAGCGTAAACGTAATAAACATAATAAATAACTCTTACATAATATAACAAAAAAGAAAATTCTGATAATTGTAATAAACATTGTTCCACTGATAATTACTACTGTTACAAAAAATACAAATGCTTTCCCTAGCTATATAATCTTTACCTTTATTTTTATTTGTTCCAATTAGTATACATTACGGAACCAAGAGGTATGGAACATTGTAAAATAATTAAATTAAACTTAATCTAAATTAACACAAATCAACCAACTAAAAGAACAACAAAAGTTTACAAAAGGAAAACAAACAAAAAAATGAAACCAGCTAAAAAACACTATACAAAAAAAAATACGTATGATACATGTAACTATAATAATTCACAAATTATTACCATTGCACTATAGAAAAACATTGAGATATCTTATATCAACTCAGATCTGCGGGTAGCATTAAAAAAGTCAGCCAACGAGGAAAATACATTATAGAATAAATACTCCTTTAAAACATGTTGTATTTTATTTTTGGGTAGAGCTCGGACACTCAGGAAAACTATTGTTTATCTTTATAATCATAAAATGCACATTTTTTTTAATTTAACTAAAATTATATTTTTTAGGCAACAGATCTGATTTAAATCTCGTTATGTAAGTATGTCTATACTTCGAAGAGATAAAAAGTTCTTTGTTATTATAAGCAAACATAAAAGAGCTGAGTACATACATACCGATCAAGGTCAATATTCATTTTTTCCTTAAAAACCTGTCTACAACAAGTATATCTCATATTGAAAATTGATCATGCCTTAGATTAATTTTCAATACCTCCTTTGAAGTACAAAAATTCTCCGTATTTCAGAGAAATTTCTCGAAAAAATTAAACCATAGCTCATCTTAGACCCAGTATACACCAGTTGAAAAACAGAGATTCACAATAAATGACAATGGCTTAGATATATAATTAGAAATATCTTTAATTAGTTGCATTGGCAGATTGTTATCACCCACTGATTTTTTATTATTTAACTCGTTTATTATTTTACATACTTCTTGACAGTCGGTCAGTCTCAGATAGATGGTTCCATTAGCACGAGATGCCGAAAAAGCCTGATTGCATGCAGTCGAATTAAATTGAGGGCATGCATTTATAAAGTAGTGATTCAAAAAATTTACAGTTTTAAAAGGGTCGTATATTTTGAAGTAAAATTATCTAGCGTGTTCCCATAATGATCACTATCGTGTATTATGTTTTTCACCTACTTCCATGTAGCCGCAATTTTATTTTCAGCCTTATTTAGAAAATCTGTATGAGATATCTTTTTTGCTTTCCTGATTACCTATTTCAAGGTCTTATATATGGTCTACCATATGGTCTGCCATAAAACACTTTAAAAATGTGGTTTTTCAAGTTTCTATAATGCAGCACCTGTTTATGCCTGCAATATATTCTTATACCCTCTGTTATCCAAAGATTAGCACTTCTAGTTCGAGGACACTTCTTTACAACAAAAATAGCATTGAAATAATTTAATACTGGAGTAATAAACGCCCTATATGCTGCATTCACTGATCCAGATCCATATAAAGTGGACCAATCGAGAGCCGCCATTTCATAGATAAAGGAGAGCATCTTTTACTAAATTCTTGTTACTAAATTCTTTGATGTTAATAATCTGTGCACAATGGTTAGAAAGTGCATAACTTGATACATCAAGACATGTCCTGTAAAAAATATTGTCTATCAAAGTCGCTGAGTCTTTAGTTTCTCGTGTTGTGTCAAAAATACATTATTTCAAGTTATAATTATAAAGTAAATTTAACAGCTTTTTTATATAATTATTGTGATCATTAAAAAAAATCAAATTGAAATCACCCGCTATAATTACATTATATTTCGAATAATTTTCCTGTATGAATCTAAGCACTCTTTCAATGCTGTCCAAAAAGAGATCGCAAGAGCCAGCTCCACTACGATATAGACATACAATTACCACTCTGAATGTTTATTTCGAAACCGCACTCAGTTCCACTACACCCGCAACACTGAAATCACGTACAGTACTCACGTCTTTGAAGCTTCTATCCCTGAGACAAAAGATGCACACACCTCCATGTTTCACCTCTTTTCTTGCATAAAATTACATAAAAAGGAATAAGGCTGCACCCTTCAATCTTCACAAATGGTGCTTCAAGTTCCAGCAACCAATGCTCAGTGAACAGCAAAACCTGTGGTTTACATTCCATCCATCCAAAAAGCACTCTATCTCCAACGTCTTTTTTCTCAAAAACTGTATGTTCTGATGGATTATGGTTAGGCCTGAATAGCATGCAGCGCTAGTTACAAATTTTGCAAGCTCTAGTGGCTACTTCTGCCCATGTGAATATTTGATTTTTTGTTTCTCCTTTTTATGGAGTCTTACATATGTTGCACACTTTATATCATAGAGTTCATGGTTGGTGTCAAGATTCCAATTAAACTTATCATTACACAGCTTACAGTTAATACACTCCAACTTGTTTTTTTGACAATTTTTATTATCGTGTGTACTACATGCACACTTTCAAATATATATAATCTTCGCAAAATATATTTTTATATATTTAAAATATATAATTTATATTTTTATATATTTAAATTTTAATTTATATTTTCTATATATAAAATATATATTTTTATATATTTAAAAACAATTATTTGTGTGTATATATGTTTATATATTTTTTTTAATTACATACATATTGTTCTTCTTTATCTGTTTTACTGCAAAAATGAAACTTTACTTGCATAATAATTATGTGGTTTTAATAAGGAAATATACAGATGAAAATAGGATCGTTAATAAAATCTTAACATTTTCAACTGAGCTATATATTTTTTCATTTCGATTCTTGATAGATTCAGTATACTATGAGCTTTTGGAGTATCTTTTTTTCAAATATACATTTTTGTCTTTTCATTTCAATAATCAAAAGCAAAATAGATAAATAATATCTGCGCAAAAGTATAGAAATGCCCAGATTTCCATTTAAATATTTATTGCTTAACAAATTTTTGTCAATATCTGCAGATTTTTCTTATGATGAATGAGATCATTTTAGGATTTTATTAAAAGCTTTATTCTACGGCAACCACTGTTATTAATTAATAAACAATTTTTTTTCTTCATATATCATGCTCTTACATTACTGTCATCTAAAGAATGCTAGAAGCTTAATCCAGCTATAAAATTAAAATTAATTTTATAAGATTTTTCAGAATAAATATTTAACTGAAAGTATCTTAGTATTACTAAACGAAATACATTTAGATTATGCCTTGAAATAAATATATGTTTAATGTATGAACAAAAATCCATTGCAGATTATTTTCTTAAAATTGAATCAGGGTTTGTTGATACTTTGTGGAGTAGTTGATAACAGCGCACATTGATTTTTTTCGCTAATAAGAAATTTTAAAATATTCCACACCCTTGTCGCAATATGTTTGACTACCCTTGGTGGGTGTGTGGCAGGACCATCTTCACCAGCTACCAGTTGGAGGAATTGGAGAAGGCGTTCAAGGACGCCCATTATCCCGACGTCTACGCCAGAGAAATGCTCAGCCTTAAGACGGACCTACCCGAAGACAGGATACAGGTAAATCATATTTGTTTTAACAATTTCCTAGAAGTGTGAATCTGTTAGTTGCTTGACCGGGAGCGTATGTTGGTGGTTAGACTCATCAGACTACTGACAGAATTTTTTTGGACTGCGTCCAATGTGACAACACTAGTCGTGAGTTATACATTCCAACTGCTTGATTTCACAATCTCATGTGGAACACACAAAAACCTGCGTCTCCGCCAAAGTGAGGATTCTCTAATTTGCCAGGGAGCGAGCTCCACCCATCCCTTACATTGGAGGTCAAGCAACTAACAGAATGTTCATTTTGGCGGAGACGCAGGTTGTTGTGTGTTTCACATGAGATTTTGAAACCCAGTTGTTAAGGTGTATAGCTCTCGACTACTCCAAAGAAATTCTGAAAGTGCATATATATATATATATATATATATATATATATATATATATATATATATATATATATATATATATATATATATATATATATATATATTATGGAAAACATTAAGTATATTAAATACAAAATGAGCTAATAATTTTTGGACTTAATAAACGTATCCCCAGTACAGAGGATGGGAGGTTTGAGCTCGTTTTTCAGAATAATCACTTCACGATATTACAGCGCGTATTTTGTATATAACAATATTACAAACTTTTACATTTTACTGTTCATCTTTTCCTTTTTTTCGCCTGGAGGATGATTGACACAACATAATTCAATATCCCAGTGAAAATTTTATGAAGACGTGTAAGAAAATTTGAGGAATCTGGTGGTTCTATTTTTATTTTGTTAATTCGGTTTTTGAGCCAGCCGATGCGGCTTTTACGCATTTAACGAAAAGTGGACCTTGCAACGGGGCTTTTGGTTTTGGTTGGAGGATCTAATTGATCCAGGAAGCACTGGAGGTTTATCTCGTAGGATGGGGATGAGGGATTTTGCATCAAAGTCCAGGCAAACTTTGTACAGGTTAATTCGAGCACCAATACCTTTATTGAAATTGGAGTCTGTTTCTGGTCGAATGCACGGATATCGATGCGTTTTACGGTAATGTAGCGGATTGACTAAAAATCTTGATATTTTTCGACTAGGAGAGTCTGGTGATTGCCCAGCGCGAGAAGCAAAGAATGTAAGGAGCAAGTTGGGACTTTTTCATTAGGCAAAAACTTCTCAAACCTTTCTGATGGATTAGAAATGAAGTTTGCAAGCAACGCAAAAGATGCACATGTCGATTATTATTATTATTCACGTATGGGCCCTGGTGAACCACGCGAAGTACAATTAGAGGTGTTTGTTGTTGTTACAATTAGAGATGTTTGTTGTTCCTTTGCGCCCATACTACTTCATTCTTTCGCTATGAGCTTTTCTCCTTTCGTCAGACCAAGTTGTTCCAGTCTTCCTACATTTTTCTCTCTGGCCAACCTTCCAAACGTTAATCTTGTGTCTGAAACAGCCTCTATCCTGAATTTCACTTTGTGTAATATTTGCTGATCTTAGGTCCTCTTTAATTACAGCAATCCATTTAATTATTTCTACTTTAGCTCTACTCCTATTTTCATAAAATTCGACTATTTGTCTAGTTAGCCTACTCGGATTCATCCGTTTTATGTGTTAATGTTATGTGTTAAACTTAAGTCTTCTTTTTCTCATATCGCTATGTATATCTGTGTATTGTTTGATTTCTTGGTTTTCTCGAAGTCGGTATGTTGTGCTATTTATTTGTTTGGGGCCTAGGATTTTTCTTATGATTTTTCTTTCCTTCTTTTCAATGTCCTCGATGTCCCTCTTTCTATTCAAAATGAGCGTTTCTGCAGCGTATAGACATTCTGGCTTAATAACTGTGTTGTAATGTCTCAGTTTTGTGTTTTTAGATAGGCATTTTTTGTTGTGAATATTTTGTGTAAGTCTCAATGCCGTTTCCATTTTTGACATCTACCCTTATTGGCCGCTTTTTCCAACCCATTTTCCAGTTTTCAGATCTAGTCCTTGTTCTTTCAAGATTCGGAATAAAGATTCGCGGTCAATAGAATCATATGCTTTTTTGAAATCCACAAATGTACAGACGAGATTTTTATTGTACAGTTTTTGATGATTTAGAATCAACTATAGATTCAGGATCTATCCAGGGCAGGATCTGCCCGGTCGAAAACCTGCTTGATATTCACCAATGTTAGATTCTAACTGTCCCTGTGCTCTGTCTAGTAGACATTGAGATAGAATCTTGTAACTAACAAACTGGGAGAAGAGATATCCCTCTATAGTTGATTACATCCGTTCTATGTCCTTTCTTATGTAGTGGATGAATTAGAGCATCTTTCCAATCTTCCGGAATCCGTTCAGTTCGCCAAACTTCTTGTAGAATTTTGGTTATTTCCTTGATTGTACCTGGACCAGCGGATTTCAAAAGTTCAGCAGTGATTCCATCTTCACCAGAAGCTTTGTCATTTTTAAGCCGCTTGATTTGCCTAATTATTTCATCTTCATTCGGTGGTAATGAATCTGGGTTTGTTTGTTTAGGGTTTAGTGTTGCTAATTTGTTTAAGGGCTCACGACAGTTTAGTATTTGTTCAAAATATTTCGCAAGTTCTTTGCAATTGTCTTGGTTATTTAGAGCTAATCGCCCGTTTTTCTTTTGGAAGCAAAGACTTTGCGGTTGATAGCCTGTTAATTTAGTTTTAAATGTTTTGTAAAAGTTTCGGGTGTTATTTTTTTGGAAATCTTTTTCTATTTCATTAAGTTAATTGTTTTCATATTTTCTTTTAGTTTGTCTAATTAGCTTCGATGTTTCTTTTCTTACTTCCAAAAAGATGTTATAGTTTATTGCTGTTTTTTGACTGTTCCAATATTTGAATGCTTTATATTATTTAAAATTATATTATTATTATTATATTATTTAATTATATTATTATATTACTAAAAAAAATTATTATATTATTTAAAAAAATAATAAATTGGCATTTTTTCTTTTTCAGCTTAAAAAAAATGGAAGAAAATACACAATTTTCTTCTAAAACACGCTTGGTCAATTATTATTTTAAATGCGCATTTTTAATACAAATAAAACATTTTAATATACAAGGTGTTCCAGAGGAATTTTAAATAATTTAATATGTTGTATTATTGCTCATCATGAACAAAAACTTCATATGAACATGTGTCAAGTCATTATGGATTATTGATATTTTACTGGGCAATATAAATATATAAATCAATCAAATAATTAATTTGATTATGCAGTTGGTTATAATGTATAAACAAATTATTTATAATTTTATTAAAATATATAAAACTTTTTCTATAAGTTTTTGAAGACCATTCAAAAAGGGTTTAATGTGTTTTATTACGAGATTTATGTGTATAAATATTAAAAAAAAAAAATATTTTTTTTTAATTCTCCACCGATGTATTTAATTGAGGTAGCTGATGCTTGATGGAAATTCATCTTAAATAAAAGAGCTAATACGATTGTCTAAATTTCCATTATATTTAGAAAATTGTCACAATTGTTCGACATATAGCGCACGAAATTTTTTCCAAGCTCTCTAAGAGATTTAGTTTTTTAAATTTATTTAAATTGTCTTAAATGACAAATTTTCGTGATATTTAGAACTGGGTATATTGTGTTCTCATAATGGGAACTATTGTGTTCCTTAACATAACTTTCTTTATGTACTTGTAATAATTAGACTGTTTACACAATTTCTTGATGACAATCTTATAAAGGAAAACTAGCCCCTTTTACGAGTAATCAAATAATCTCTTGGCATCATTTTCTCTTCTCCTATTTCGGGGAGTCTATCAGGTTTTTAATTTTTTTTCGCGTTTCTACGATGAAAGAAAGCCGCTACGGTGACAATCTTTTGTTCTTGATTAAAACTCATATTTTGTTGATGTAGTGGTGCACTGGCACTAAGAAGGTTTTGCATCAAAGACTTTGAAGTGAGCTGCTTGTCAAAGTGCGGTAAATTAGTTCGCAGAGAAGGGAGGTAATCACATCGAGTTTTTTTCTCTTGATTAGAAAATGTATAATGTACAGTAAAGGCATATTATAATTTGAAAAACGAAACTAGCAAATTATTCTGAATTTTGCATATATATATATATATATATATATATATATATATATATATATATATATATATATATATATATATATATATATATATTTATATATATTTATATTTATATTTATATATATATATATATATATATATATATATATATATATATATATATATATATATATATATATATATATATATATATATAATCATCATCATCAACCCATATCAATCCACTGCAGGATGAAGGCCTCTTCAGCATGCTTCCAACTTTCGCGGTCCTGAGCTCTCCTCTACCATTCGGGACCCATATTTACTTAATAATATCATCAGTCCATCGTGTTTTTGGTCTTCTTTCTGGACGTTTGTGTGATCAAGTGGTTTCCAGTCCAGGACCGCCCTGGTCCATCTTTCGTCCCATCGCCTCGCTTCATCGCCTGCCCACTTCCATTTCAATAGCTTTATACTTCCAATGATGTCACTCGTTTTCGTTTGTTCTCTGATCCATATGCAGGTCTTTCTATCCCATCTAGTAATGCCAAGCATACATCTTTCCATTCCCCTCTGTGCCACTCGAAGTTTTTGAACTGATTGTGATGTAAGTGTCCAGGTCTCACTTCCGTATGTCATAACGGACAGGACACACTGATCAAAGACTTTTCTTTTCAGGCAAAGTGGTAGCTTGCTCTTAAACACTATGTTGAGCCTGCCAGCCACATTTAACGCGTCGTTCCACCTCCAGGACGGTATCCCCTTCCATTGAAACCCTCTGCCCAACATATATATATATATATATATATATATATATATATATATATATATATATATATATATATATATATTTATATATATATATTTATATATATATATATATATATATATATATATATATATATATATATATATATATATATATATATATATATATATATATATATATATCTTCTGGTTTATTTTTAAGCCAAATGGTTCCTCAATCCTTTGGATCTCTTGTACGTGTCTTTACAGCTCCTCTGGGTCTTGTGAAAGAAGAACCGCTGTTTAGATTTATAAAATCTCGATGTTTCGACTTCCACTTTGAAGCCATTTTCAAGAGGATCTAGTTGATTTACTCCGAGGCCTCAATCTGCCGACACCCCAGAGTTCACTACCAGAAAAGTCCTTTCTGGTTGTGAACAGAAAAACCTTTTCTGGTTGCGAACTCTGGGGAGTAAGCAGATTGAGGCCTCGCCGAAACAGAGATTTTAGAAATCTAAAACGCGGTTCTACCCGAGAACCTAGTAATTCTAATATTACCGACCGAGGAAGCCCTTCCCATATATATATATATATATATATATATATATATATATATATATATATATATATATATATATATATATATATATATATATATATGGGAAGGGCTTCCTAGGTCGGAATAATATTACCGACCGAGGAAGCCTTTTCGAAGATGAAATGCCATGTAGAGAAAAACCTACAAATTCTTATGCTGGCACCAAGGGCGTTGTATAACAATGGAACTATCGATGTTGCTTTGGTTCAAAAATTATTTTTGTTTAAATTTTGTTTGATTAAATTTTGTTAAGACTGGTTTTATTTATCTTTAACAAGAACCCCCGTTTCCTACCCTTTTTCTATATAGTTACTTTTAAATCTCATTTTTGTTTCAATTTTCAAATTTTTAAATTTTATTTGTGAGTGTTCCCATAGAACAAGTAGAATGTTTCGAATCTTTAGAGTTAATAATAGTAAGAAATAGAAGATTTGAAAATTAAATTAATGACAAAATAGGAAAAGTTGGTCGGGTCTAAAAAAGTTGATAGGGTAAACGGGGAGATATATAAAGAGGTCAGAACAGAAGTTATAAAAAAAAATGATAGACCCAAGACTAACAAAATAATTAACAGAAGCGAATTATGAATTCTATTAAAAAGAGGTAAAAGAAGAATAAATGTTGCAGAGGTGAGATTTCTGCAGAAAATAGAAAACAAGACAAGAAAGGACAAAATCAGCAATGAAGTGTACAGAGAAAATCTAAAGATATATATATATATATATATATATATATATATATATATATATATATATATATATATATATATATATATATATATATATCATCATCAATCCACTGCAGGATAAAGGCCTCTTCAGCATGCTTCCAAGACTACTTCTCGCCAGCGTTCTCTATTTCTGGCTTCCTTGATTGCATATTGGAGAAATGTAATAATTTGATTTTTATTTATTCTTTCTATCTTTGTATATGTCTGCCGCATGATCGAAAACCCTTCATCCGTCCTTATATTATCAGTATTTCTAGGTTATTGCCATCCCTGAGTTTAATATACCCGAAAAATATTACTATTCGTTCATGAACAAATTTGGGATGGCCTTGAGAAGTCATTATTATTTGAGTTTATTATTAATCAATTCATTTTCTAGACCATCATGATTGATCATTTTCAACACTCGTATCAGCTGTCTGTAATGTTGAGGGGAAGTAAACATTGTGAAGTCACACGCGCTTGAGTTTTTTCGGAAACTGTCGAAACTTTTTATTTATAAGGAAAAAAAAAATTTTTGGTATACGACTTGTATATGATCTTTCCATTTATGACAATTTTGATCTAAGTAAGGAAACTGACCCAAGAGAAAATGTGTTGAAAGGAGAAAACTTCTCCAACAATCTAACACCTCATCAATATATGGCACAATTATTATTAGATTACTCTTTTACAAAAGAACTACTTTTAATCACTTTTTTAATTATAATAGTCTCTTTTCATTAACACTACAATTATAAATTTTTTAAAGCCGTTTTTCTGAAGAACATTTTTTATTTATAATGAATGAACTCTCTTTGAGACAATACTATTTTTGTATCTTAGCCGGTAATTCCACATTACTATCAAAACAATCCCGTCTTAATTTAAAAACAAGAACAAAAACTAAAAAAGAAACAAAAAAATTTAATATGAACCACTCCTTTTCATGAATCTTTACCTGGATTATTAAACTGACGACCGTACCAGAACAATATCCCGACCGGCAATGGCAGACCCTTCACTTCACGATTTCACTTCGTTCATTGGGATTACGGCCAGTAGCCATTAAAGGCGTCACGTCACTGGGCCAATCAGAAGGCGCCATTGAAGAGTTTTCCCCCCGTATAACGACCTTGTACGTTGATTACTTGGAATCAATTGTCTGGTCATGGCATCGGTTTCGTTGTTTTAGTTCGGCTCTCTGTAGAAATTGGAAGAAAGAAAACATTTATTGGGATATAACATACCACTACAAATCAAATATAAGGTGCCTTTTATTTTAAAAATTCACGCGGCGTGCATTGTGGAACCATACAAAAATTTCTTTTTTAAGTTAATATGCATTGCATGTGTTTGACATTAGCAGAAGTTTCATTTCGCTTATTAATTTAGAAAGTATTGCGTTTTTCTTTAATTGTAAAACATTTTGGTCGGCTAGTTTATAAAAGAATAAATTTATTGAGCAAAGAATTTGCAATAAATTAAGATGTGTCAAAAATTGTTTACAAGTTGCACCAGAACTTTACTGTGGGAGAGAAGTAGTTGAAGATGAACCTCATTGAGGAACACTATTCACTTTAATCAATGAAGAAAACATTACCAAAATCAAGGATCTTATACGGAGTAATCAATGATTAAGTATAAGGGACATTGTAGATATTACTGGAATATCATTTAGATCAGAGGTTCCCAACCTTTTCTGGACCACGGCTCCCTTTACAAGGAAAACAATCTAATGCCCCTCTTCCATAATAGTTATTTATACCAAATATTAAATCATTATTTCACATCCCCCCCTCCCATCTATGACTCAAAAGCTCGCGGATCCCCCTCGATCTTAGCTAATCTTTCCAGATCACTTTCTTTCTTCTTTTCCGCCTCTCTTCCTTCCACTCCTTCTCTTCATCCTCCTTGGCTCCATTCTCCTCTCAACATTATCTTCTCAATTCCTGTCCCAATTTCGCAATTTACTCAGTTCTTTTTCCTTCCTCCATTTTAGTCTTCACAGATGGCTCTGATTAAACGAAGTCTTGCTCAGGCCTTGGTGCAGCCACATTCTCTCCCCATTTTTGAAATAAATACAAACTCCTTACTAATACATCCATTCTTTCAGCTGAGCTCTTTATAATTTATGAGGCTCTTAAAAGTATCTCCCTTGAGCCAATCTCCTCCTGGTTATTCTGTACTGACTTCCTCAACTCTTTAAAATTAACCAACAATCCAAATTCGTCCCATCCATTAATTCAAAAAATTTAGTGTTTTATGATGAAGAACAGTTTTTATTACCTCTTTGACTGTGAGTACATAATTTGCTATGGTTTCGATAAGTTAAATTATGAACAGATTTATAGATGGTTATAAAAATAATGACTATAATGACTTATCACTCACTAATCACTGATCACTTACAAATGAGGATTATTGACGAAATACATAGAAATAATAAGACATCCCTAGATCTTTCATTGCCTTTCATAGATTTGATTTCGTGCACGTATCAACTTGTATGTTTTTGGTTGATTGCTATGCCGGTGCATTTACTTTGTAAACAACTCAACTAAACACTACAAGGTCTAATTTTGAAGAATAATTTCAGCTTTTATTCTGTTTATTTTATTCTGTGCGTGAAATGATCGCCTACAATAGGAATTCGACTGTGAGATGGATAGCGAATGAATTATATAAACAATAATCACACAGTAAACCTAACCTATATATCTTTTTGATAGTATGTCACTGTCATTAAAAACTATCATTGTTAATGTATCATTGACCTATACACAAAATATATTTACTTTCTATCTTTTCAGTATCTTTAGAAATTAATATAATTTTTTAGATTCGTTTTGAAAACGGGGGGAGAAGACCTCGCGAAACGTTAACGTTCAAAAGTTTGTATTTATTTTACAAAATTTTTAAAAAATGTTTTGTTAGGCAAATTTATTACAGAAAAATAATCACTGAGCAATTTGTCTCCTTTTGTTTTTTGTTCTTTACCGAGCGATTCTTTATTTATATAAGAACAGATATTTTTGATATTTTTTTTTGAGTTTTAGGTCGTGGTGAAAAATCCAAATAAAGAAAAGAAAAAAAAAATACCTTGCTCCTTATCTAAAATAGCAAATACTGCTGGTTGATGGCTCTTTTAACAATGTTTCATACATAACAGTCCAATGGATTCAGATTTAAATATTGGCCAGAACCGTACATATCAATACATGACCACTGTAACACCAAACAGCTCGTAGTTGCTAGCGCATCGTTCTAATGAGAGGATAAGATCTCAGGTCACAGTTTATATACAGGGTATCACTACATTCGTCAGATCGTGTATACATGCCTCTTTCATTGGAGTTTTGCCTTAAAAAAACAGCGGCATCATATCACTCTCACTTGACAAAACACTTACGACGTCAACACCAGTTGGAAATTTTAGTCCTCGAAACAATGGTGAAATTATCGGGATTATGGGCAAATGAGCCATAATCATCATTTTTGCGGTTGAATATTGCATCAGTATT
Source organism: Cosmopolites sordidus (assembly GCA_031761425.1). Lineage (NCBI taxonomy): Eukaryota > Metazoa > Arthropoda > Insecta > Coleoptera > Curculionidae > Cosmopolites > Cosmopolites sordidus. Next base: position 277,604 of record JARFXV010000228.1, on the reverse strand, counting down.
AAAAGTTTTGTCATCTAAAAAAAAACCTGACACATACATCGTCTTCTATTTCAGTCAAATACCAAAGGAAATGGCAGCAAGAAATTTGCTTTGACCTGACATAATTGGAAAACATTTATGTACCTCAACTGCAATCCGACGCATCGACAACTCGCTCACGCCCGCATTTGTCGCCAATTTTTGCAAATATTGTCTCCAGTCTCATGAGCTAGTGAGTTTCTTCGAAAAATGTCTGGGTTCTTGCCATTCGATCTTTTGAATGGCCTTCCTTGCGGATTAACGGAATCTTTTTTTGAACAGATCTTCGTCCGAAGTCGTTTTTCGCAAAAATACCGTAAATGTCAATGTCGAGTATCCAAAGATCCGATAATTATTTTCAGAGCGTTTCGATTATCGCCACTGTTCGGATATATTATGCATTCAAGAACAATAGACCCTTTCATGAGAGTTGCGCGTAAGCGCGTCCGCCATGTTAACGAGGCGTTGATATGAATGTTTCGGTTACTTTTTATAAATATGGTTGGACAACAAGGATCATTACACTTATTATCAGTGCAACTAAATGAAAAACTAATTGATTGTGCTTTATTAGTGCATCCCACAATAGAATCACATAATTGTATTCAATTACAATAGTTAAAATGCTATGGCAGTCCCCAACGTGGAAAAAAAACCGAACTTGTTGAAAGGTTAGGATGACAATTATATTCATATTATTTTTATATTTATTATATTTACAACATTATATTTATAACATTACATTTATTTTCATGTTAATTTTGCAATTCTTTTAATACTTATATACTCTACGGGAGCAATTTTTTAAAATAATTAACTTACCCCATGAGTTTGTTTATGTTTTCCAGCCACTATTACTTTTACCTACAAAAACATTCATCGTTTGAGGTTCTAGCATGAGCTGTTACATTAACAATTAAATGGTTTAAAATTACTTGATTACATGATTTTTTTACACAACCGATAAGGTCAGGATGTTCTGTTGTTAGGCCATTTTCTCCTTCGAAATGACGTGAACAAATATACGTGTTTGTTAATATGATCAATCAGTTGGAATCGATCATCACCTCATTCATATTTCTTTACTCACAAATCACATTTAGCATACTTTCGACATATATTTATATGTTTTTGTTTCGTTGATTTAATAAGTTTTCAAGAATATTCAAGACAAGGGTTTGGAAAACAAATAAAGTAATAGAAATGCTCCGAAAATAATTTACTACACGTATAGATCCGGCATATTTCATAATAACCACGTTTTTTGCTCCTTTTTTTAATAATAACATTAAATATTTAATTTTAATCTAATTTATTAAATATTTTATTTCACTTCAAGCATATAACAATTAAAACTGTACTTGATAGTGAATTTATAATTAAATATATTTTTTTTGTTAATTACATTTAAAACATAATATTCACAGTTTATACATATATTCCGCATAAACGCCCGAAAAACATAGCGGAAGTTGAGGCATGCGTAAAAAAAATTTTCAACTATGAAAAGGCCTATTCCACAACAGTTCGGTCATTTTGAAGTTCTGTTCCTTTAATATGTACTTGTGATTTAAGAAGATAACCCGAGGTACCTAGCGCTATGGTAGAATATGATGGGAAACATACCTATTTTTTAACCATTAACATTAACATTAAGTAACAACGTTTTCCATTAACATTTTGTTCTAATCTGTCTCTGTCTGAATTTTTGTCCAAAATACTCATGCAGTATTCACGTATGATAGTATGACCCTTTAGAAGGTAATTAATTTCTACTGTAGTGGCACTTTTGAGCATCCGCTACATGGTGCATTTTTCTGCACACGATCATGCACCTCGTTGAATCCTGTCCATCTCGTTGAAACCACTGACGCGCTTTTAATTAAACACCTATCCAAACGCAACTAATGAACACAGGGGTATAACATTTTACATTTGACGGTTTGAAGAAGGAAATATGCTAAATCGCTATAATAACTACCTAGAACAGTGCCATCTATATGTCATCATACTGCTAATTTTATCGATATTTCCCTGATAGTTGTTGTAAAGCAAGTTACAATTATTTAGATATGACATTGATAGGAGAGTATAGGATGGGTGCGAAAGTTTTATAAAGAAAAAGGACCAATTTCATGCAGTCCTTGTGCGGTGTGTTAATTTTTCATAAACTAATGATTTTATACTTTTAATATTATTTAATATTATTTATTAAATAGCACGGGCGTAGCAAGGGGGGGGGGGGGGGGGTTGGGGGGGGTTCAAACCCCTCGAAATAAGCCAAATATTACCTAATATATATATAACCGAATATATATCGAAAAAATACGAGTGAAGAGAGTTAAATTATTACATTTGAATTGAATATATATCCGAACTAGTGGACGTTGCGCACAGTAACGCCATCTCTTGTCATTTCATTTCATGTAAGTTTATTTTTGTTGTTTTATTTACTTCAAACTAAACCCCCCTCAAAACTAAATCCTGGCTACGCCCTTGATAAATAGTATTAAATAATGTTTATATTATTTAATACTCTTCACTACATTAGGTTTAAGTATAAATTATAAACATAATAGATTAAGCTTTAGTTTTCATCATATCCTGATGATGCTAAGTTGACAAATGAAATGCACGTCGAGTAGGTTCCATGCATTTTAGTGCGAGTAGAAAACTCATTATAAAGTTATTATTTAACACCAAAGATTCCAAAAATCAAAATTATAAAATAATTGTTGGAATAGAATATATCTTTCAAAAATCATTTTTAATATATAATTTGTTCTGTTTTTTTAAACTAATTATTATATTATGAAAATAATATTCAAAAACCAACTAAAATAACTTTCATTTTGTTGCGCGCCAAAAATAAATACGGTATCCCAACTAATTGGTAACTTAATATTGCGTTTTACGAATTATTCGGTCAAAAATTCGAGAAACCGTATATTTTCTGGTAATTGTAATATTAATTATTAACGGAATAATTCATGAACCATGCAGCGAACTAAGCTTCATTAGAGAAAAAAATAACCAAGGTCCGGTTACACTAATCAAAATCACCATAAAGAGTTTGTTATAATAATTATTATATAGTATGGGTTTAATTTAACTTTTTAAACGTATTTATAAGAAAATAATAGGTGTTTCCGTTAATAATGTCGATTTTGCTAAGGAATGGCGTCACTGAAACATTGATAACGTCTACGGCGTTTTGGGCGATGTTAATTGCCATTCTGTAAAAATATTGTTTTTTATAGCTTTGCATATGCCGACTTATATACCAGAAAAATACTTTTTGCGGGAAAGTAACCTTCTTTCACTTGAAGAAAACAGGTGCTGAAAGTTATTGATTGTTAGTTGAAGCTTATGATGATAATGCTCTAACCCAATAAATTTGTGAAGGATGGTTTAAGCGCTTTTAAAGTGATGATTTTGACAAAGAGCGTCAAGGACAGCTGACAAAGTTTGAAGATGCAGATTTGCAAGCATTTTTGGATAAATACTCAACTCATACGTTGAAATAATTGGCAAAAGCATTGCATGTTACCCAATCCACCATTTTCGAACATACGCATTTGGAAAGAGTCAGAAAGAAGAAGAAAATGGGTTCCATATAAATCGTAAGAAAGAGACAACAAAAAGCGAAAAACTACTTGTGAACTTTTGCTTGCCAGGCAGAAAATATTTTTTGCATCGAGTTGTGATAAATGATGAAAAGTGGATCTATTTTGACAACCCAAAGCCAAAAGGGGTAGACCCAGACCAGCCTTCAACATCACAACCAGTGCGCGATATAAATTGAAATAAGACTTTGTTGTGTATTTGGTGGGATAGTAAGGGAGACGTGTATTACGAACTGCTGAAACCTGCTGAAACCTGCTGAAACGATTACTGGCGATCGATACTGACAACAACTGATAAAATTGAGATAAAGTCATTTTTGAACATGACAATGCTCGGCCCCATGTTACATAATGTTTTAAAAACTATTTGGAAAATGATGTGTCCTACCCCACCTGCCGTATTCACTGGACTTAGCCCCTTCGGACTACCACTTATTTCGATTGATACTGCACGGGTTTTCAGAACAACATTTACATTCTTACGAAGAAGTGAAAATTTGATTGATGTATGTTTGGCATCAAAAAACCAAAAGTTCTTTTGGCGCGGAATGCATTCTTTGACAAAAATATAGGAAAAAGTAATAGTAATAGTTAAGTAATAGTAACGATGGCCATACCAAATTATTAAGGTAATTAATTTTGATGTTATAAACGCTCAAATTTTGCGAAAAAATCGTTATTTTTAACCGAAACAACTATTAAATAAAAAATTATTGTAGTTCACTTTTTTTTTTAAATTACTGCACAAAATTTATTTCGTTTTATACATAGTTTATTTTAAATTAAATTTTTTGAACTTTCGAAAACATATACTAACTGACATAGAAATACACTTAAATGTACAAAAAAATTTTATAACCTTTTATAACGTAAGTTAAATATAAATCATTATATCGTAAAGTTATATTAGCCATAGTGTTCCTTCCATATTCTTTTTGCCTGTCCTGTGCAAGTTCGCCAATTCCACACCATTCAATTCCTGCTTTAACTGTTGCTTTTCTCATCTGTGTTTGCCTAATGTTGTTATCTCACTTAAGACAACTTGCCTGGTCATTCTTGAGTCGTTCACTTTGTGAATGTGTTCTAACCAACCAAGTGATATTTCCTCAATTATTTTTACTGTTGGTTGTAAATTTCCTTGTACTAATACTCTATTATTTCTGATTTTGTCTAATATTGTGATTTCTTGGATTTTCCTGAGAAGTTTCATTTCTTTGTACCTAATTATGCTTCTGTTTCTGTTTAACATCGTCCATAATTCACTACTATGCCATATATTAAAGAAAGTCTGACTACTTTTATGCATATCTCCCGTTTTAACTGTTTCCTTTTTAATAATTCCTTTTTAAATATTTCCTTCCTCTCTTAGTATGTATCTATTCTTAAGTATCTTATTTCGTTTTCCCACTGTTTTCTATTATTACACCTATATAGGAGAATTCTTTAACTTATTCTAGCGGTTATGTCTAAAGAGATCCTGTATTTATTTTCATGTACTTCTGTCACTATAATTTTTGTTTTCTGTTTATTTTATAATATTTCCTTTGATTCCGCTATTAATACTATATCGTTATAAACAATAATTTATGTAAAGTCACTTGCTTCATTTTCAAGATTTAAATTACTATTCTAAATTTTCGTCGACGTCTTTTTATGGCGCTCCCAATAATTTCCGAAAATAGTAGAGAGCTAAGCAGTGATGCGTACTGCTTTATCAGGTGTGGCGGATAATAATTCTTATTTTTTCTTAAAAAAAAACACTTTTAATTTGAGAGAAAGGTAAGAAATGGTTTATTCAATTCGCAGTGGCTAGCTGCACATTTTTGGCATCTTTCTGGTAATTTGTTTATGCCCTCCCAAAAAAACTGTACATCTTTTGAGGTGCTCCAGTCATAAAGCCATTTTTCGTCATCTTCATAACTGTTGAGGTGTTTCATAGAAAGTACGCAGAAGATCGATGAAAACAAGTAGTAGTCGGAAAGTCTGATGAGTATGACGGGTGGGGCAAAAGTTCCCAATCAAGTGCAGAAATAGTGTCTCTGATCGCTTTCGCTGGGTGTGATGGGGGCATTGTCTTGCTGCAAAATCACTTTTCCGTGTCGTGTAGCCCATTCTGGTCGCTTTTCGATCAATGCATGGTTCAAATTGATTATTTGTTGACGGTATCGAACGGTATTAACTCTTTCACCTAGTTTCAGAAGGACACGGTACACGACACTCTTCTGATCCCACCAAATGCACAGCATTGTCTTCTTTCCAAAGTGATTCGATCTTGCGGCCTATATTTATGAATGTCCTGGGTCACATGATTTTCTGCATATAGGGTTCTCGAAATATATCCATTTTTCGTCTCTAGTCTCGTCGATCCGATGCAAAAATGACTTTCTCTCATGTCGATAAAGCAAAGTCTTGCACACCGTTTTTTGGTTTTCCATCTGTTTGTTGTTCAGCTGATGTGATACCAATTTTTCTGCTTTCTGGATCTTTCCCAAGGCATGCAGACGATCACAAATGGTTCGGCGACCAACATTTAATTTTTCTGCCATTTGTTGTTGAGTTAGATATCGTCTGCTTTCAACAATTTTTGCAATTCTGCATCATTTTTAGTTGATCTGGGCGATGAAGTCTGATGTCTTTGAAGTGGAAATCACCACTTTTGAATTATCTAAACCAACGCCCACAAGCAGGTTGCGTTGGGACATTGCCACCGTAGGTTTCCATAAGTATACAGTGACTTTCACTCGTGTTTTTCTTTTGATTCTAAAGATTCTTTTTCTTTTGATTTTTCTGAAGCATATCAGTAAGCTTCACAAATGCTCGAAATCGTTTAAACATTAATGGTGTTTTGAAAGGTACTGTCGTAGTAATAAAATTACATAAGAGATTAGACTGTGAACCGACCCTTGTTCCCAGCACAATCTCTTAAAAAAATAAGAATTATTAACCGACATACCTGGTAGACCAATTTTTATTTCGAATTCTGTGGATTCTTCAGTGTGTGTTCTTAGTTTATTCTTTTTAACATCTTAAAACGCTTTTATGGCCTCGATCATGCCTTCCTCCCGATTTTTTTGTTAAACTTTTCCAATGGACTTGTTAATATTTTTCCCGTATACTTACCTTTATGCAGTCTTTAGTGTATTCTTTTTCGTATATTGGCAATATTATGCATATATTCTTATCACCGGGTATTTATTATTTTCCATGTATTTTCGCGTTTTTTCTACCACTCAGCAAATATCGCTGAGTATTTTGCATATTTTCAATATATTTAATAGTTTGGGTGACTACCTCTTCCGCGATTGACTAAATATTATTTCAATTCTACAATATATTGAAATTGTGTGATTTTTTCGATGGTACATTTTCATATTTATCTTATATATTTTTTAGCTTTGAAGATTTCTTTTAAAATTAAACTTTTAAAATTAATTATAAAGATATAATATTGAATTGTCGTGTACAGTGCAATTCAAACTGTACAGTGCAATTCAAACTGTAGATTTTATGTTAAACTAACTACAGCACGAGTCCATGAAATTTATCAGTTGGGTAAATTTTGAGAAATCGCCAACTGTACTTCCACTGCACAGAATAAGTCCACAAGGGGTTGTCACACGTAACTTGGCAATATCGAATATATTAGAACACTAAGCGTCGAAAGTACAAAAAATTCGAAATTTAAGATCGAATTGTATGGTACCAAGGGGGAACAAATCTATCAGGGGCAGGTTTTCAACAACTCGATCTGCGGCTGATGGGTTGTTAGAACAACCAAGCTACTTGTAAGTCCACAAATTATTTACCGCCGTGTAAAATTATTTGATTTGGAAGAATATCGGCACTATCTTGCGGTACGGCTGGCCATTGAACATCGACAGCAACGATTATAGTGTATAGAGAACGACAACATTGGATCATTGAATGAACAATAGTTCGATGTTGGGCGGATTTTATACCAGTAAGTATTAAGAAATAAAGTGTTATTAATCGGGTCACCTCTAGTCACCTCTACACCTCATTATGACTAGCTTGTATATACACTTTTTCAGTAGAATAATGCGTTGCCGCACATAAACACAAATAAGGACATAAAGTATAAATTGTTCAACACTAAACTCGACGAGATTTACCAGTAAATCCCAAGTCATTTTTTTTTAAACTTTCCGACGCACATTTTGCTAACCATGTTGGCATCGTCTGGAAATGATTCAGTCGTTGAATGAAAGTGAGAATGATATCATCAGGAGATTAAATCATCTCCACAAGAAGTCTACAAGTCCACAAAGGGATGTCAAACATTGCTTGGCAATATCGAATATATTAGAACACTAAGTGTCGAAAGAACATAAATGAAATTTAAGATCGATTTGTAGGGCACCAAGGGGGAACAATCTATCTGTTTTCAACAACTCGATCTGCGGCTTATGACAATGACAAATGCGGCTGATTGCAAGCCTACTTGTAAGTCTCCAAATTATTTGCCGTATAAAGTTATTTGAACTGCAAGATTATCGGTACTTTCTTGCGGAACGGCTGGCCATTGAGCATCGACAACAACGATTATAGTGGTTTAGAGAACGAGAATATTGGAACATTGAATGAGCTCAAGTAGACTTCACTAATTAATTCAATCACTGAATGAACAACATATGTTGGGCGGATTTTATACCGGTAAGTATTACGGAATGAGGTGCTATTAATCGTTCACCTCTAGTCACAATAGACATAGTAGAATAATGCATAGCCGCATATTACCAAAATGTCCTTAAACTTTTTTGAAGAAGCCCATGTTAATCTGATCCCATGACCACTTGAATCTCCCGACGTGTGTACATAAAGTATCAATTCTTCAACACTCAACTCGATGAGATTTACCAGTAAATACCAAATCATTTTTTTAACTTCCCGCGCGTTTCGCTAACCATGTTGGCATCATCGGGAGTGGATTCATTCATTGAATGAAAGTGATAATGAGATCATTAGAAGATTAAATCATCTCCTGAAAATGTATTCTTAAAATCAATCGTTTTTCTGCCGTACCCTGTACATTATATTCTAAGAAAGTAAACACACTTTGAATTCTTAATATCAATTAATTCTATAAACAGTGCAATTTTATTAATTAAAATATAATAAAAATATAACGTTTTCGTTTTTTCCTTAAAATATATTTTTAATGTATTAATAAATTAATGGCTAAATTGCCATTTGATATTTTCGAATAGTAAACTACGAACTGTTCTTAATTAGAAAATAACCCCTCCAAATTGCCTGTCAGATCCGTTCACGCCCATCAACAATTTGAAGATTCACTACTGCTTGTTTTACCAATTAGTGCTATTATAATTAATCTACAAACCAATTAACAAAATCTAAAGTAAGCTCTTTTTATTTTTAAGAAACCTTGATGGGATAAAAACGTCAGTCCTTGCAGAATAAAACCGGCGTCTTTAAGACTTTAAAATTGTCCTGATCAATGGAGCTAAGATATGCAGAATAAGGACGGTATCTATTAATTGTGGTTGGCGGATTCGACTTTCCTCCAGATGGTCAGCTTGACTCTGACTTAGGACGGTTATTAGACCATGTATACACTGAGTCGCTATTATGTATGGAAACGCTCAAATATCTAGGACAAACATCAGGAAATGTTTGCCACTTTTTGGGTATATTTTAATTTTTTTTATGTCGCATATTTGAAATCCAAGACTAACTTTTTTTTTAATGATAACAGTACTTGAATTTGCCATCGTTTAAAAGATCATTTTTTTCTGAATTCAGCGATGTAAATATTATATATTTTTTTTCCTAAATAGATTTTAAAAAATGGCTTAAGGGTGTTTCGGTCTGTTTTAGGTTAAATATATTTTTTCATTTAGTAGGCTAGGAACCTATGGATGATAGATGAGGTATCTGATTGTTACAACTGTTAACGTCAATTTGTAAATTTCGATTTTAATATGGAATAGGTGTAAAAAATAAACAATATTAAGTAGTAAACACATCTTTATTACAACAAGTCTTAAACGTAACAGGTTTAGTGAAAAAGAAACAAAAAATTAATCATCATCTTCACAAAATGCACATGCAAAATATCGATCTTTATGCTCTTTATGACATATACGACAAACCCATTTCTTGCATGTGTTGCACTGTAACCAGTCTACTTCCTTATGTGCTCCATTTTGATTCACAAATAGAGCATACATTGTCATCTTTTTCCTCTTTGATTGAGAATGTTTAGGCTGAGACTCAATTGACTGCGTCGGTTCTTCGTCAAACAGTTGCATCACTTGACCTGCTCTATTTTTTACCACGCCTACGACTCTATCACACCCCGATTTTCTCGTAAGAGATCAATAAGAGATGAATCTAAAACACGTGTATAAGACGAGGAAGTGTTTACTGTATTAGTTTTCTATTTTCCAGTCCATTTTCTTCAACGACTTCTCAAGAATCAAGGAGGTTTTTTTACAACTTCATCTCGCGAGAACGGGTGAAAGCCTGTTGCTCTGAAACCTGAAATCAAATTCTCCTTAGACTCGTTCTCTAGGCCAGACGATAAACGATGAAGAAGTCCAGGGAAATGTTCTTTTGGGATGGACCTTTTTAAATGTGATTCTTTGCGCCACGTATCTAGAATTTTACGCCACTTTTTTTCCATCCGTGCAAAAAATGACATATCCAGTGTTTGCATTAAATTCGTAGCATTGGGTGGCAATGGAGTCATATATATGTTATTTTCTAATGAGGCTTCTATTATAGCTGCAGAAAAATGAGATGCTAAATTGTCACCCATTACAATTGTGGTACTGTCTGTCATATTATTTTTGTTTAATGTATGGAACTAAAAAATGAAAAACTCATTTCTCAAATAAGTTCATGTCGAACCACCCACCTGGACTGTTTGCATAGATTGTTCCTGTAGGTCCCTCAGAAGTCCAATTATCATATAAGTTCATGGCTTTGTAGACAACCATTGGTGGAAGTAGGTAGTCGTTAGCATTTCTGCAAACCATGATAGCCAGCTAATAGATGTACGAGAATGTTTTTGCACTCTTTCAACCCTCTTGGTATCTCGAGGTACCAAGTCTTTTCTACTTCCAGGGTCATCAGTTATCTTGGTTTTGTCATAATTATACACAGAGGAGCTAGTGGCATTCAAGAGGTGGGGTTTAATGTTTTCAAAAACTCTGTTATTTGTAGACGGCCAACAGAAGCTCTAGTTCTTTTTATGTTAGATGCTGTTCTGATAGAGAGATTATTCCGGCGCATGAAATTCACGATATAATCGGGTCCTGGTATTTTAAAAAAAAAATTAATAATCCTACGTTGTTTATCCAGATATTTTTATATTATTATACCTAAATCTCGTTCAATAGGGAAGTCCCATATTGCATCTTGATGCAAAGTGTCCGCAATCAAAGTTTCTTCTTCAGGATGTAATGCAAGAGGACTACCAACTTTTTTATTGTGTGTGTCACTTAGTCTAGTTTGAATAGTACCACGAGGTATTTTCCACTTTTGACTTGCTTTGGCTTGAGACATGCCCCTTTTAATAACTTCTAGTGCTTTTTTCAGGTCATCGTCACTATAATTGCGATAATTACGCGCGCCTAATGCACTAACGTATTTACGAGGCATCGTAACGCAAGACACAACCTCTCATAACAAAACTCAATCACGCACAGGCAGGTGCGCCCTCGGTTCTCTTTCCCACACCCGCGATTCGCTCCCAAGGCTCGGTGCCAACGTCACTCTAGTTTATGGTAACAATTGTTGGATACGGTGACAGAAAACGCACTTGTACTGAAGTTTTGTCGATAATTTAATGAAGTACATCCAAATAAGAACATCACTAAGTCAGAAGTTTCAAAAAACGATGAAAAGATTCAATAACACAGGCAGCATTAAAAGTCGTCCAAAATTAGGAAGACAAAAAACAAAATAGATAATGGTAAGGTTTCCGTGTAACAATTAGCTTTAAATCATAACATGTGTAGACACTCAATCAAAAAAATAATAAAAAAAAGATTTTTATCCTTACAAAATAGAATTACTACAAGAATTAAATAAAGATGATTTTGATCAAAGAGTCAGTCAACATTCTGTTTAAATGGTCATGTTAACAGACACTAGGATACTTGACTGATACTAATCCTCAAAAGTTAAATGTTTGGATAGAATTTAGTGGTAAAAATATTATAGGATTTTCATAGGATTTAATTTCTTTTTCATTGATGGTAACTTGATAGTAGATAAGCATTTAAATTTATTGGAAGAAAATATTATCTCTCAAATTTTGCGTCTGTTTCCAAATTTAATTACTCAAAACCAGAAGATATGGCTACAGCAAGATGGTGCACCAGCATACTATGACATTAAACTATCTAATGGCCGGCACGGTCAGCAGACTTGGCACTACCCAATTTTTTTTGTGGGGCTATTTAAAAAGTCAGGTTTACGTTAACAGGCCAGAAAATCTCGAAAATCTTGAATTAAGAATTCGACAATAAATTGACGATATACCCCTTTTCTGGTGGGAAAACGCAATTCAAGGCTTCGTCCGACTCATCCATTACTGCCAGGAAGTTAATGGTGGACACTTTGAACACATGTTATAAATATTTTGTTAATAAACAAAATTATAATTCTGATATTGTTTCTTTTTTATCTAATATTAATAAAAAAGGGACAGAAACACCTATTAACCATTTTTTACTTTAAATCTACTTTAAAAAAAAAAACACAATATTTTCCTCGTTGAATTCAGAAAGAATGCTCTTTCCAATAATACCAAATTCAAGTACTGTTGTCATTTAAATAAATGTAAAAAAAAAATCAAGATAGCCTTGGATTTCAAATAGGGGACAAGAAAAAAAAATGAAAATATACCCAAAATGTGGCAAACGTATCCTGATGTTTGTGAATAAAATGTCATTAAGAAATATATTAGAAATATATATTACATATACAGGGTGATTCACGGTGGATGGTACATTAGAAGTTTACGGAGAACTACTTGGGGTAATGATTTTAACTTTTGGTTACTTATGTAAATGAACATAAACTCTTTATTTAATACATACCTTATATTTTGAAACTGTTTTATGTAACATATACTATACCTATCTTGAACCGATTCGGAAATAAAAATATTTTTGATGAAATTTGGCAACGAACATCTTTGAATAAAAAAAAATAGTTTGTTTACAACTAGCATAACTAGATATCTGAATTTTTGAATACGGTTCCTTAATAGGTTGCTTTATGACATGAGAATTAATTTATCGCATACAGGGCGTTTACAAAATAGTGCCCTTTTGATAGAACTTAAAAATGTATGTTATGTAGGAATTTAAAATAGAATAGAGTGTTCTAATATTTTTTTAATGGAGCACAAAGGAGCAATAGATTCTGTATCTAAAAGTATTAAGTGATGATATACCTATTTATAATGGTTTTCGACTTATAAACAAAAACAGAAATAATACAATTACAGCAAATATAACGATTTATTTTATTTTAGTTAACAATAAAACAAAATTAAATTATATAATATATTAACTAAAATTTTAAACACTATGTAAAACTATTTTTATAGCAAATGGTCGACACGTTGACCGTTTATCTCCAAACACTTTAACATTTTAATATGGACCCCCTCCGTGACGGCTCTTCTTATCTCAATAGGAACTAAGATTGAGAATGCTTGATTCACCCGATGTTCTAACTCCTCTCTAGTGTTTACTGGCGTTTTGTAGATAATATCTTTTACAGTACCCTAAAGATAGAAATCAAGAGGAGTTAAATCGGGTAATCTCGGCGGCCAATTTTCCGGACCCAAACGTCTAAACCACTTGTCTTGAAATTGTTCATAGTATTGCCTGCTTACTGTACAGTGTGCCGGAGCACCATCAAACTGGTACCAGCTGCTTCAATACACTGCCAGCTGAAGGTTTTCAGTCAAATCCTCTACTACTGTTGTTACTATTTCTAGATACTTTCGTAAAGCTAACTGTTCATCGTAAATAAAGTATCAAATTTGTTTGTCCATGATTAAACAAAACACATTAAATCCAAAATTTCTCTTGGTATCCGGAAACCCTGATAAAATGAGGATATTCCTAGAAGTGACAATTTCGTCTGTTAAAAACTCCTTCTCTCGAATATTTGAACTCATCAGTAGAGATTATTTTTTTGTAAAAAATGTGGATCTTTCTGGAAACTAACTAATAAATTTTCACAAAATTCCACTTTTTGAGGGCAGTCGTTTATCTGGCTGTTTTGTCAGTATTCTTTGTATTGAGGAGAATGTTATATGCAGCTCGTCTACAGCTCTTCTAATAGAAGTTTGTGGATACGCATGGAAATAAGCGAGAATGTTAATATCGTTATCCTCATCAGGTGTTACTGGCTTGGTCAAATTCCGGGATGCCTTTAAAAAAGCAAATTTTATAAAATTTGCTTGAATCCGTTTACATCAGGATACATTGCGTTAAAGTGTCTGCAGATAAGGTCGAGAATTTTGTCACACTGTCCGTATAAAATAAATAAATTCATGATCACTGCATTCGAATAGTTAATTCATTTCATTCTTTACTGAAATAATCATTTACTTAAGAACTTTAATAATGAATTATAAAACTAAACTAATAATGTCAGATATATACATTTTTCATAATAGATTTTAACTAATGTTACCTTAGCAGGCCGGGACCCACTATTAAAATAAACCATTATCTTTGTTTACCATCTACAACAACAACAACAACAAACCATATTTCATTATTTTGGTTTTTTGCTTTTAAGTCGAAAACCCCTAAAAATAAGTACATCATCACTTAACACTTTTAGCTACAGATTTTATTGCTCTTCTGTGCTCCACTATAAAATACAGGGTGTAACTTTTAAGTGTTATCACTATTTTGTAAACGCACTGTATGCGATAAATTAATTATCATGTCATAAAGCAATCTATTAAGGAACCGAATTTAAAAATTCAGGTATCTAGCTATGCTGGTTGTAAAAAAAAAATATTTTTATATTCAAGGATGTTTCTTGGCAATTTTCTTAAAAAATATTTTTTATTTACGAATATGATACGATCACCCTTTATATATATATATATATATATATATATATATATATATATATATATATATATATATATATATATATATATATATATATATATATATACCAGGTGTCCCATTAAGGATGGATCGCGGGCGTATCTTGAAAACTATTTATCCCACAGCTTTGGGGAAAAAAAAAATTGTACTAAAAATGATCATAAGAAATTCACCAAAAATATTTTTAAGCTTCTAAAACGACCGCAAGAGGACGTGACGAGCTAAACATTTTTAAAAATCTTTTTTTTTGTGTATTTTCAAGTGTTAACCGAGTAAGAAAAATTCTCAGTTATAATTAGCAAACTGTCTCCTACAACTTTGTTTTATGACATTTTGTCGTAATTTCACGAATAGAGGGGGGGGGGGGGGGGGGAGTTTTACCTATTTAGATAAAAAGTCGTCTAATGTCCGTTTGCGTAAACCGATTTTCCTCAATTTGGATTCATTTAAAAGACAGTTGCTGGGACAATCAGATAATCTAGCAGATAAATTATTTAGTTTATAAATGAAACCGCGAGGTGGCGTTACATTCAACAATAGCTTTTTTGAAGTTTTGTTCAGTTTTTTCAAATGGAATGGTACAGCTTTTATTACACGGCTAGAAATATAATTTAAAGAGGAATCATTTTTCTAAAAAAATCAGTTATTATTTCACTACTACCTGCATTAAGTTAAAAAAATATTAACCTAATGTTTGCCTTCCTTCACACGTTGCCCAGGCTTAGGACTGGTCCAAATTCTTCGTGCCATATTAAATTGGAGCGTGTTTAAAGGCCAACGTATGCCAATGTATTGCAGAGCGGCAATATGCAAGTCAATATCCCGAAAGAAGGCATTATTCGAAGAAGGTGTTTACACGTCTAGCAAGACGCTTACGAGAAACAGGAATTGTGCATCCAGATCCGGTCCGCACCAGGTTACGTTCGATTCGTAATGGAGATAATGTCGTAAATGTTCTGGCTTATGTTGACACCAACCTCCATTTAAGTATCAGACAAATATCTGAAGAATTAGGTGTTAGCAAGAATCTGAAGTGTTAGGTGTTCGTTCATCGAATCTTCTTTTATATATATATATATATATATATATATATATATATATATATATATATATATATATATATATATATATATATATATATATATATATATATATATATATTAAAACCATTTATGCCGGAAATCAGGTTAAATTTCATTAACAGTAGCAACGTCTATTTTTGTTATATTGCTCTCTTAAGGTATTGTTTCAAAATAAAATATAATATTTTTATAATTATTTATTTAATATGTTCAAAAAAAAAGAAAACATTTCATATTATTGCCGTTTAATATCAAAGTTGAAATTATTAGCATTAATTTTTCACGTTTTAAACGATTCACGTAATTGTTTTATTAGATACACTGTTCAGAATGTCTATCATCCCATTCCCGTGAAAGAAGCTTCGTCGGTTGATAAAATATTGAACAAAAAATTTGGATTTATTTTATATAATAAAGAATGAAATATAATTTATAGATTATACTTGCCCCAATCAATCACGTCTTTTATAAATGGCATTAAATCTAAATTTAATTTCTCCTAAAGAAAGTGGTATTTTATTTAGCCAAGCCTCGATTACAAAATAAATAACAATATCGTAGGATTAGTGTTTTCTTCAACTTGACACTAAATAAATAACGTTTTTGTGCGAAACGTGGCCGTTGGCTTTCGAAACCCGTGGCCGTCCAGCCAGTTACCAAACCACCTACAAAACCCACAACCGTGACTCGGCCATTTCCACACAATGGACCTAGTTCTATAGACTGTATAATTACGATGTTGCAGTTCCGTCAGTTATTTACCTTTCGTCCTCGAATAAACACTTCACCCTGTATAATTGACTTTAAATTAGCAGTTGGAATGATAATCTGTAGTCCTGAGTCAATAATTTCGATTGTGGGCCATATATTTTTGTTTATCCACCTACTCGCGACGGATTTACAATTGTCGAGTAACGTTGAATGTTAATCAGATGGTTTGCATCAAAATAATTTTTCTGAAGTATTAAAAGAAAAAAAAACAATTGTAAAAATAAATTCAAAAGGAACGAACTTCATTACATCAATAATAATTACAATATCGTGAAATAATTTCAGATTCAAATCGAATTTATTCGTTAGAGAGATGTATTTTTTGCTACAAGGCCCCTGAATTTACAAACGGTGTTTCGAGATTATCTTTGAAATGAATTGGTTTATTGGAAATACTAACAGATAATCAAAACAGTCTGATACTGTAAATAGTCGAATGTTTCAATCACTTTGAGTAAAAACAACGAAATGCGAGAAATTGGCAAAATTGTACAAAGAGTTTATTGCCGTGCAACACATACAACTTCCCGCAGAGCATTACCTTGGTTCTCTGTCTCCTTTCGTGGCCCATTTTCTACTGAGTTGATGATGGTATTCTGTTGATGTTATGGGTCTTTCAAATTGAGAAGTTTTCTTAATTCTTGAATAATATTATAAAACACAGATAACGTGAATTTTCCTAGGTCTAGTCTCATTTCAGAAGTGTAATGTATGACATTTATGAAAATGGAGTTGTTCCTAATACAATAAGGTAATATTTATAGTTTACACAATCGTCTATCTGACATTTTCAGAAACATTTCGAGAAACTGGTTCAGTGGAAGATCAAAAAAGAGCAATATATAGTCGTAGTGATCGTTAATAAGAGCATATTTGGTACGTGAAAGTGTTTCTGGAGAGCCAGAAAATTCCAGTGTATTCATAACATGGCATATTTTTCGAAAGGATTTAGCTCTAAAGGCATATAAGGTTCAAATAACCCATGAACTAAACAGTTAAATAACAAACTTGCCGCAGTTGGTCAGGAAAATCCACAATTGATTCATGAGAAGCCTTTACATTCTAAACGAGTCACTGTTTGGTGTGCATTCTGATAAAGAGACGTAATTTGGCCGTAGCCCAGAATGCTGCTGGTGAAGCTATAACTGTGAATGGTGTTTGATATCGTGAGATGATAACCGGAAATCTAGAGAATATGTGGGTCCAAGAAAATGGCATTACACCTCAATCTTCTACTGAAACAATTGGTTTATTGAGAGAAACGTTCCCTGGACGTGTTTTTGCAAGAAACGATGATGTTAATTTGTTGGAGTATTTTCTTTGAGATTACTTGAAAAGCCAGGTCAATAAGAACAATCCACAATCGATTGCTGAACTAAAGGATGAAATGATTCAAGTCATTGGTGAGATAGAGTCACGGTTATGCCAAGATGTCATCTAAAATTTATGGAGCTGCTACAGGTGGTCATTTTCGAGGAAAATCAAACATTTTGCAAAAATTGTGTTCCCTGATCAGTTTTCTGCGAATATATCGAACACCGCTCGAGATATCAAATTGCGCTTTTCGCCATTCGATTCTTCGGAATTCGCCCCATCGTGAGGCTTACTTTCATAAAAATTGACAGAGTTTGGTTTTCGGATGTTTTCTTATGGTACCCCCTTTGAAAATTTTTCGATCGAATTGGGAGAAATTGTGTGACTTTCGCTTTTCTAATGTTTTTCTTTGAAAATTTTTCGTTTTGGTTTATCTCTTTTAGTTTTATGATTAGTTTTAGTTTTAGATATGATTTTTTGAAAATGGAATATTTTGAAGAAATTGCATTCCCCGATCAGTTTTCCGCGAATATCACGAAAACCGTGGGAGATATAAAACCTCGCTTTTCGCCATTCGATTCCTCGTAATTTTCTCCACCTTGGCTTACTTTCATAGAAATTGAGTAAGTTTCGCTTTCTGGATGTTTTCCTATGGTACCTACTTTGAGAATTTTTCGATCAAATTATAAAACTTTAAAAACTAAAATCGCTTTATTTTCGGATATTTGACGCTCCAAATCAGGCGCATCAACAATCTGTCACCTGTTTTGATTTATCTCTTTTAGTTTTCGAGATCTGATTTTTTGAAAATCGAAGAAAATGGAATATTTTGCAGAAATTGCATTCCCCGGCCAGTTTTCTGCGAATATCTCGAAAACCGTTGGAGATATTACACTGCGCTTTTCGCCATTCGATTCCTCGTAATTTTCTCCACCTTGTCCTTTCTCCACCTCTCTACTTTCATAGAAATTGAGTAAGTTTCGCTTTCTAGATATTTTCCTATGGAACACCCTTTGAAAATTATTCGATCGAATTGCAAAACTTTAAAAAATAGAATCGCTTCAGTTTTGCATTATTTGACGCTCCAAACCACGCGCATCAGTAATCTGGCATCCGTATTGATTTATCCCTTTTAGGTTTCGAGATACGATTTTTTGGATATCGAAGCAAATCAAACATTTTGCAAAAATTGCTTCGGGGAACCAGTTTTCTGCGAACATCTAGAAAACCGTTCGAGATATCAAACTGCTCTGTTCGCCATTCGATTGCTAGTAATTTTCTCCACCTTGTGGCTTACTTTTTTAGAAATTGAGTGACTTTCGCTTTGAACATCATGTTTTTCTTTGAACATTTTTCGATCAATTTGTAAAACTTAAAAAAATAAAATCGCTTCATTTTCGGATATTTGACGCTCCAAACCACGTGCATCAATAATCTGTCACCCGTTTTAATCGAAGAACTTCGAACATTTTGCAAAAATTGCATTCCCCTATCAGTTTTCTGCGAATATCTATAAAACATTTCCAGATATACTGCGCTTTTCACCATTCCAATCCCCGTAAGTTTCTTCATCTTGTGGGTTACTTTCAAAGAAATTGAGAGAGTTTAATTTTTCTGATGTATGGTACCCCCTTTAAAATTTTTTCTATCAAACGGCAAAACTTTAAAAAATAGAATTCGGAATGAAGAAAATGGAATATTTTGCAGAGACTGTGCTTTTCGCAATTCGATTGCTCGTAATTTTCTTGATCTTGTGGCTTACTTTCATAGAAATTGAGTGAGTTTCGCTATTCGGATGTTTCCTTTTAAAAATTTTTCGATCAAATTGCAAAATTTTAAGAAATTGGATAGCTTCATTTTCAGATATTTGACGCTCCAAACCACGCGCATCAATAATCTGTCACCCGTTTTGATTTATCTCTTTTAGTTTTCGAGATATGATTTTTTGAAAATCCAAGAAAATCGAACATTTTGCAAAAATCGCATCCCCCTACCAGTTTTCTGCGAATATCTAGAAAACATTTCGAGATATCAAACTGCGCTTTGCGCCATTCGATTCCCCGTGATTTTCTCCATCTTTTGGCTTACTTTCATAGAAATTGAGTGACTTTCGCTTTTCTGATGTTTTCCTATGGGATCGAAGAAAATCGGACATTTTGTAAAAATTGCATTCCCCAACCATTTTTCTGCAAATATCTCGAAGACCCTCTTTAACAGAGATAAATTTTATTAAAGCCCTTACCCTTTTATTGTCAATAATTTTTTTTTAAATCAATGCAAATTCTGTATTTTATTCAAGAATTAAAAGAAGCGCTCAATTTAAAGAACCCTTTATCTATTCAGTGATCGTCCTTTTTTTTCGTTTGTCGTCGACTTTTCCCTGAATGCATAATTTCTCCGGTCAAGCCCATGATGGATGACATGGCCAATGAAGGTAAATATACGCCGTAGAATAAGCGAAAGAAGCCGTTTCTGGATGATTGTTTTTAGTTCTGTTGTGGATGTTTGTGACTTTGTTTAACTATTTTTGAATGTATGTATTAGAGAATAGGACAAGCCGGTATTTGACGGTGATGAAGCATCGCGATCACGAATAACAATTAAACCTGAACATATAGTAAAGGGTGGGCAAGTATCACGCTACCATTTTATTTTGAGTCATATGGGACATTGGCTCGATTAAATTATTAAATCCATCCGTGGCAAATGGCATTTAATTTCCATGTTTAGGACCCGTACGTATCAAGTTCTGCTAATGCAGGTTATTTCAATTAGACTTTGCTTCCGCAGTCCTCCTCATTCACTATGCATGAACCAAATACATTACCTCAATACCGGGAATGTAAGATAACTGTTGGTAAAGTTCTAGATCTGTCAATAGCCATTACAGCCAGCAGCATTTCCATTCTGTTTCATTCTATTCCATTCTATTAAGGTAATGTCATCGGCATAGAGCAACTTTAATATTTTCCTCCCGCTGATTAATACCTCCTAAACCAGTTTTCTGTCGCCTTCCTAACCATCCATTCCCCATAAACATTAAATAGCATAAGAGAAAAATCGTAGATTTCATTATATACTCTGACAAAACATTGTTATTTATGAGGAAAATTGTTTTTTAATGACAATAAGGTATTCCGATACTGTCATCTATCGCAAGTACAAGATGATTTCACTTTACGGCAGCAAATGTTTTTGACTAATCTGGATAACAAAATATAGCAGATAAATAATACTTTTGAATTTCTTAATCATCTGTTCCACATTTGAGTAGGTCTCTTGTTCCTTTACCTTTAACAAAGTCAAATTGTTTTTTTACGGATTTGTGGGAGTAGATAAGGTTTCAATCGTTTATGTATTCAATCGTTCATGCATTTTTGTATAGAAAATGTATTTTCTTAGTTTTAATTGTATAAAAATGATAAAAATATTTTATTCAAAGAATTTCCTATCGCTAGCTATACATTTTTCCCACCTCTCACAATTTGTGGATGCCACGCCAAAAAAATTGTTGCTCCTTTGAGGCAAACCAGTCATCGGGCCGTTTTCGTAAGAAGTGAAGCGCTGCTCAGCAAGTGTATGTCCCATCGATGTAAATAAGTAGTAATCAGACGGAGTCAAGTCTGGTGGGTAAGCCGCATGCGAAAGTATTTTCTAACTTAACGCCTCAATCGTCTTCTACTAGTTTTGCTGTGTCTTGTTTGGTGCATTATCATGAAACAAAATCACTTTGTATTACCTTTTTTTGATATTCTGATCGTTTTTCATGCAAAGCTTGATTGAAATTGTTTATTGTCGATAGCGTTCAGTATTAACGGTTTTACCAGGTTTTAGCAACTCATAATAGATCACACCCTTCTGATCCCACCAAACACAGAGCATTGTCTTCTGTCCATAACGATGTGGCCTCGCAATCGATGTCTATTGTTCGCCTGGACTTACCCATGATCTTTTACGCTTAGGATTCTCAAAATATATCCACTTTTCATCACCGGTCACAATTCGATGGAGAAATGACTTTCTTTTGCACCTGGCGAGAAGCATTTCGCAAATGATTTTTCGGTTTTAGTGCTGTCTTTTATACACTTCATGTGGAACCCATTTTCCCATTTTTTGGATCTTTCCTGTGGCTTCCAAACGTACAGAGATAGCTTTTCGTGTCACATTTAATTGATCCGCAAATTTTTGTTGCGTTTGAGAGTCATCCTCATCCAACAATTCGCTGTCTTCAAACTTTTTCGGTGGTCTTCCACGTTCTTCTTTTCTCACGTCAAAATTGTCACTTTTGAATTTTTTAAACCACTCAAAGTACTGCGATTTACCCAGAGAATGCTCATCGTAAGCTTCGATAAGCATTCGAGATGATTCTGCAGCAGTTTTCTTCAAATGGTTACATAAAATCAATGTTGTCCGCAAATCGTAGGTTCCAAGCACAAAATTCGACATGTTCAACGCTATTACAAACTATGCTATTGTTTAAAATTTGTATTGTTGTGAGTTGAAAATCTTATCAGATGTCGACAAGGAAATGATGCCAATTACGCGGTTTGACAGCTATAGCTATCTATGGGCAAATTTCGGCTTGTATTTACAGACCTCTGGTATACATCAAAATCTTACTGGCAAAACTAATAAGAGAAATAGTTCTGTAGTCATCGTTTACTTTGTCTGTATCTCGCACTTAGCGAGTATTTTTAAGTCGATTTCCTACAACAAAAATTCTATAATGCCGTTCGTAATTGAACCTCATACTTGTGCATCACTCTAATTTTTAAAATATCTTTATCAAAGCAAGTGTTAAACCATGTATTATCCATGATCTCATAACGATAAAGCTAGAAGGGTTCAGTCGTTTTGCTATTTCACGAAAGCTTATATCTGCTTCCTTTATACAAATGGCCCGACTTTTATCAAGTTTGGATAATACTCACTAATACTTAGAATTACTCCTTATTTTAGTAGCAATTCAAACATACCCAAAAACAATTTTTTTATCCGTTTATTTTGCCACTTTATTTTCCACTTGCTTGCAACAAAAAGTATATTAGTTTTTACATTAAAGATTTGCTGAATGTCTATTTTTAATAAGTATATTTTCAGTTTGATTTAAATATGTACGAAAGCAGAGTAAAAGTCCAGGTACTTGTTAAATGAAATATTGTTTTTTTTATGGAAAATGTATTTATCGATTTATTTTTCAATACATTTCGCCAAACAATTTTCCAACTTCTTTATACCTTCTTTCCAGTCAGCTAGTTCTGTATATTGGTAAGAGAAAAAAATCGGAAGGGGACAAGGCCCGAGAATATGATAGATATGGCATCAATTTATACCGCAAATTGAACAATTTTGATATTTCAACAAATGGGCAGCGCATTGTCGGGATGAAAAAGCACTTTTTTCTTCACTAAATGAGGGCATTTATTTACCAACTCTTCGTGAAACTTTATCTATTTGTTTTAAGTCTTTTGCTTTTCCAAATTATGGTAATGCCATAGGAAAGATAACGCCTTAAGTAATCCTGGAAAGTAGTAGCCATGGCCTTTCCAGCTGATGGAAGCGTCTTCGCGTTGGTCGGAGCACTTTCAGTTGTAAATCTCACTAATTTCACTGTTTGTTCGTTTCTGTTGTATAGTGATGAATCCTAGTTTCATCAATAGTAACGAACCGCCACAGAAACGTCTTCGGATTGCACTTATATATGTCTAATCACCTCTGTGTTCACTCGATTCCGCTTTTGATTGCCAGTGATCAAACGCGGCATTCGTCGCGCTGTTAGTTTTCTCATGCCCAAATGTTTGTGTGAATGTTTTACGTTCATGTACGCGTTCATCTGGTTGTTTACTATCTGAACAATCTCGATGACCTTCACTCTACAATCGGCCAATACAATATCATGAATTTTGTTAACTATTTCGTCAATACTGACCCCAACTGGACGTCTTGAGGCGAACTCATGTTGGTTGCACCACATATAAACTCAATAAACCACTTATTAAACGTGAAATGTAAAGAAGCAGAGTCACCATGTTAATTTCAGCTTTTCATCGGTTTCTTCGGTTAAATCAGCATACGAAAAGCAAATATATCGAAATTATCTGCTTTCCTGCCAAAACAAAACTAAATGTCATATCGACTTGGAATTTATTGAGAGTCACTAGAAAGAAAACTACTTTTCAGAAATGCAGTCACCTTTGTCATCGCACTACCATGTATCTGATTTTTCATTCTATCCTCGTATAGTCGGTGTAAATTCTTGTGTATACCTTCTTTAGACATTCCCATTATGTAATACCGTCAATAAATGATTATATTCGGTGCAAAAATTTCTTCATATAGTACATAAATATAATCATTGTCTTAATGATAACTTGTTAGTTTTTAAATCGGTTTTGGCATTCCCAAACGAAACCAATTAGCACAATCCTATGACTAATACCTTCAAACTCCCCGAACCGAACTGGAAATAAATCTTTTCCACTTCGACGTTGTCAAATCGCATCCCCCGTCTCTGCTTCCTCGTCTCCCACGTCGTTTCAGTCAATAAGTAGGCAGGCAATTACTAAATTCAAACACATTTTAAACATTTACGAGCATCTCCCTCAGGGATCGACGATTTTCGGGGCCTCTCTCTCTTCACGTTCTATTCATTACCCGACAAACTGGCGTAACTGTTGTAAATTAATTTCCAAGTAATGCCCTAATGACTAGTCCGACCAGCACCCTTCTACCGTATAGTACGGCGGCGATAGGGTGGGAGGGGAGGACTGTTTCGAAAACCCCAAAACAACCCCGTATGCGAGAATTTACTCTCCAATTCACACCCCTCCCTAGGATTACACAACGATTTCGTTTTTGTTGTTTTCGAGGCGTGTAAGATTATACGCGTTTCGGGTGAATATATTTCCTATGCTGTTGGTGTTGTTTGTTCGAATGTATCGATTTATAGAAGGGTCAATCCAACAGTCAAAGCATTAAATATATGAACTAACTAATTTTATCTAATACAAACTATGAATCCATTTATTCAAAAATTATAAAACAGACCATGGTTCTAAATTTTTGTTTTGAAATTTTTTGGATTTCCACTTCGTTTGCAAAGTGGGATATATCGCATAATACTTAGAGTATAATGAGTATATATCGTCTCATATATATATATATATATATATATATATATATATATATATATATATATATATATATATATATATATATATATATATATGATGGAGCTACAGCTACAATTCGCCTTGATGATCTTGAAGTGGGAATTAATGTAGAACGAGGTGTACGGCAATGTGACGCAATATCGCCTATTCTTTTCTCGGCTGGCCTTGAAGAAGTATTCCGTAAACTGAATTGTGAACAGGATGGTGTAAAAAGATCAATGGTGCAAACTTAAACCATCTTAGATTTGCAGATGATATTATTCTCATTTCACAAGATCCAGAGGAGCTGCAAAGACGCATACAAGAACTACAAAGGGCTGGCGAACCATTTGACTTAAAAATAAACCTGAAAAAGAGTCAGGTTATGTTCAATAACTTCGCTCAGGACAGAAGAATTACAGTTTTAGGAAGGGATTTGGAGATTATGGACAGCTTTATATATCTTGGGCAGAGGATTTCCATGGAGGGGAATACCGTCCGGGAGGTGGAACGGCGTGTTAAATGTGGCTGGCAGGCATTTGGCAGGCTCAACATTGTGTTTAAGAGCAAACTTCCACTTTGCCTGAAAAGAAAAGTCTTCGATCAGTGCGTTCTACCCGTTATGACATACGGAAGTGAAACCTGGACACTCACATCGAAATCAATTCAAAAACTTCGGGTGGCACAGAGGGGAATGGAAAGATGTATGCTTGGCATTACAAGACGAGACAAAAAGTCCTGCGCATGGATCAGGGAACAAACAAAAGTCTGTGACATCATTGGAAAAGTAAAGCAATTGAAATGGAGATGGGCAGGCCATATAGCGAGGCGATGGGACGACAGATGGACCAAGGCAATCCTGGAGTGGATACCGCTTGATCGCAAACGTCCGCGAAGAAGATCGAAAGTACGATGGATTGATGACATCGTTAAGTGTATTGGACTCTAGTGGCAGAGGAAAGCACAGGACTGCGAAAGTTGGAAGCATGCTGAAGAGGTGCATCCTGCAGTGGATTGATACGGGTTGATGATGATGATGATCATTGTCATATATATATATATATATATATATATATATATATATATATATATATATATATATATATATATATATATATATATATATATATATATATATATAGGTGTAACAAAGGTATTTGCGTTTTTAAGTACTTTATTATTCACTATTTAAAAAATGTATACTTGAAGATTATTCCTCGACTCCTCTTCAATACCATGATGAAAATTTGAAAACTCGATGCAGCCAGTTTTTACCTCTTCTATTTTTTTCCTCGCAAAAAGTGAATCATAAACCGAAAAAACCCGGACCGGAATCCGACGGAACGAGATCGAGGCTGTATGCTGAGTGAGGGAGCAATTCAAAGTCCAATTCGTTAAAATTTCAGGTGATTAGATGTGAATTATGTGATATTTCGTTGCCTTGATGCAGAAGGAGTTTTATAAGGCTGGCCAAAGCTAGAATTTTTCAGCCAGAACAGCATATATATTCTCGGTGGTACATATCTTCTTCCTACAACTTTTTGAAATAGAACTGAGCAATGCGGGATAATGCGGCTTCTACCTCTACTTCGTAAATTTCTCAAGCGGCATCAATCGCTTTTAAACCTTTTTTAAATTAGTGTTGCCCTAATTTCGTCACTCGTAAAATTGCCCTAATTTCGTGACTCATTTCACTCATTTTAACGTTTTTGTTAAAAACCGTTAAAAAACAGAATATTTCTCAGTGAAATTACTTTAATACTGAGCAAGGAACATTTATTTGTCGGAGCAAGCAGTTGAAATCGGATTAGATTTCTGACGAGTGAAGCATAATCCGTTATTTATAAACAAAAGGAAAAAAACACTAATTATTAAGTAAACAAATAGCAAATTTAGGAAAAATCAAATTAACGCAATTTTTTCAGGATTTATTAAAATTAATGATGTCTATATGCAGCAGGATTTATACAATATTTAATTATCGTAATGGGATAGAAAGGCGTCAGGCACAAATAGACCCATTCATGTAGCAAATTATATCACGCAACAACTTTATCATAACCGCATAATGTGACTGTGAATCAACGTAGTGAAAAAAATCAATTGGAAATTGAATTAATAATAATTAGGCATTGATGTAAAACGAAAGACGTGTATATATACCAGGTGTCGCATTAAGGATGGATCGCGGCCGTATCTTGAAAACTATTTATCCCACAGCTTTGGGGAAAAAAAATTGTACTAAAAATGACCATGAGAAATTAACCAAAAATATTTTTAAGCTTCTAAAATGACCCCAAGAGGGCGTGACGAGCTAAACATTTTTAAAAATAATTTTTTTGTGTATTTTCAAGTGTTAATCGAGTAAGAAAAATTCTCAGTTATAATTAGCAAACTGTCTTCTACAACTTTGTTTTATGATATTTTGTCGTAATTTCACGAATGGAGGGGGGGGGGGGAGTTTTACCTATTGTTTTTTAAAAGTTTTGAAAAATTGTTTACAATTAATTATAAATACATTAAAATTTAAAAAAATCACGTGACTACGAAAGCGCCACGGTTCGTTGCCATGTTTCTGACGTCATTATGTTAAAGTGTTTTCACCTAAGTACTGTTAACAGCTTCTACCTGTGTATATACTGTCAAAATTATTGAATTTAATTGCAAAAACATGTTGTTGGTTACAAATTTAATTCAGTAATGTGTGACAAAAGGTTCATAAAGGCCAGTTCTGATAATATACTTAGTGTGGATATTTATATGATCACAGATTTTCTCAAAAATTACATTCTGTTCAATTCAGTTGAAAATCGAGGTGCTAAAGGATGTAAATAAGATGCATGTAAAAATGTAAATAAGAAACAAAATATTTCTATTAAATATAATTAAATTATTTGTAGGGTGTCACGCGAAAGTTACGGTGCTAAGGCTATAGCATATGTTCAATTTAACCGCGTAAATGGTATTTGCACTGTGAAAGGACGTGTATGTCCAGAACATAAAGTTCTAAGTAAAGCTTATGCAGTTACCTCAATTAATAATGAAAAACTAAGAAAAGTTCCTTATACTCAATGTCACGATTGTATAACTGCAGCAGTTAATAAATACTCAAATATATTAAAATTGATATAATGTTATAAATAATAATCTTTTGTATATATTTGATGACAGGTGGTTGTAAAAATTTGTTGTTTTAGGATTGTAGGTTGTGCTGCTTAGAACCATTGATTTCGATGTTTCACATCTTGTGGCACATTTAAAAACATTCTTTCGGGAGTTACTAGTATAGTATGCATACAGAATGGTACGAAACAGGCACGATAATTTTTAGATTTGACATTGTCTATAAATTTATCAATGCACTGATTCTAATAATAAGAATAAATTTATTGAAAATTGAAACACTCGTATCAGCTGTCTGTAATGTTGAGTAGAAATAAACATTGTGAGGTCACGCGCGCCCGGGTTTGTTTTGGAAACTGTCGGCGCGTCATTAGTAGTAGGTTTAAAAATTAATTTTTGGAATAGTCTGTGCTTGATTTGTTCCTCATGCATTAATTGTAGACCTAGAAATTGCTCACGTTAAACATTGCAAGGAAATTAAAATATTCAGACGGAACTGCACGTTTCTGGAATCGATTGTAACTGGTGATGAGAATTGGTGCTTCAAATACGATCCCTAGATAAAGCGCTAAAGTGCTATCTGGAGGTTTACAGGTTCTTCGAAATTGAAAAAAAATGTGTTTCCAGAAATGACGTGAGAAGACATTGTTGATTTGTTTTTACAACTGTGTTATAGAGCCTTTGTGGAATCATTTCAGTGAGGACCGAATGTCGAGCGCCGGAAAGTTCGTTTTTGTTGCACGATAATGCACCATCTCACAGGACCGTCGCTGTTCGTAAATTTTTGGCGAAATAACAACCTCCTTGACTTGGCTTTTAACAACCTCTCGGGTACCTTTGTTGCGAGTATAAAATAAATAGAAAACATAATCTCGTAGAATTTTGATCATTTGTGTACGGTAATTGTACGAGTTCTTATTGCATCAAGAGCTCTCTGTAACTTTTACTGTGAACATTTTGGTTTCTTCAGATTTTTTGACATAGTTTCGCACCATCTGTATAAGAATAAACAAGGTGGTGTAAATCTTGTTGCTTATTGAATTTATCCGTTGCCCTTGACATTTCATTTAGTCCATTTTTACTCTTACACTACTCGACTCAAATTGGACTTTTACAACATCTAATATACAGCTCTGATATTGCATCGGCCTACATTCAGCTTCTTTCTTCAAGGATAGACTTTTTCCAGTGGAACGTGGACACGTGGGCACGTGCCATATTTTCTACATTCAGTACCATAACTAGGTTTGCTTTCATAGGTTTTGCCGTATAATTTAATATATGTATAATAAAAAAAATCTTCCACTAACAGACTTTAAATCATTATTTGCCCTTCTTTTTGTACAATAAGAACTCTTAAGTCTACCCTTGAATTCGATGGAAAAGCTTCTGAAAAATTCGATCGGTTTATTGTGAGACAAAGAAAGAGCCCTCTCCCTGAGCCAAAAACCGGTCAAATGTGGACGTCGCAAACACGAAAATAATCCTACCGGATTCGATAAGATATCCGCTGAATGGTGAGCGACTGAGTGAACTGCTAATCTTTCCGACATCGAACAAATTGGTCCAGATTGACCGGCAGAATGGACCCGGGGCCGTACATTCATCCATATAATTTGATTTCCGTTTGCAATCAGTCTAAGTGCGCGGAGAAAGCGGATATTTCGGCCTCGGATACGATCACGGAACCTCGACGACTTAATCTTGTCATAATTATTGGGTTTCGATCGGATTTTTATATGCCAGAAAGGGGAAAAATTGATTTCGACCATATGTAAGACAATTTATTTGCCGTTCGAATAGTTCAGAATTCAAAGATACAAAGAAAATTATTATATTATATTTATTATTTTCAGATAATTGAATTGACTAATAAATTAATTTATTTTTTTAAATTTGCAGTGATGCTTGGAATTATTCAAAAACGGAAGAACCATCTCCTCAAGAAAGATAGCATTTATTTATCTTTGGCGAACTAAAACAACTATACATCAAAATAATTATAATAATCATAAAAAATTCTTAAAATCAACAGCGACAGTATTTATTGGAAGAGAGTAATCTTCAAAAAGGACGGAAATGTAACAATGAGCGTATCAAGCTGATAAAGCTACGGAATTTTACAAAAAATTGCTATACTGAAGAATGAAATAAATCAAAAAGATATTTCAATAATTTAGGAGAAAAGCAAAAGAAAAGTATACAGGAAGCATTGAGTTAGACTTTAATAACTTAAGAGAAGTCACAGCAATTTCAACAAAATTAAAGGTGATAATAAAATCATATATAAGTTTAGAACTTATCGGAGATCAAGTTCTAGAAAAATTTGTACATAATATCACAATAAGAAAATTATATCACTATAGAAAAATGAAGTTATACCATGCTATCCGGTTGACTTGAAGCAATTTTAATCCCAATTAAAACAAAAAAGGCTACAAATAAATAATATTGCCTGATAGGTTTATTCACTCATCATATATTATAATTTATACACTCTCCATATGCAGATATACATAATATGTTGGAAAAACATTGAAACTTTTTTAATCTAAGGAAAACTGCCAGCTCCATCTATTAAAACAATATATAATTTGAAAACTGTATATCTCCTATATAAAGCAAGACCATCATCATTAGAATCGATCGACGGATTGTCAAGTTATAACGCTTAAAATAACAGTACCTTTTGTTACCTTGTCACAAAATCACGATGGAACAAAGAAGAGCTAACATTAAATTTTGTTTCGAGTTCGGTAAAACTTTAAATTGATGAAAAAATTGTATGGTGATGATTGCTTATACCGTACACGTGTGTTCGAGTGCTATAAGCGATTCCAGGATGGTCGTGAGGCTTAGGAAAACGACCCAAAGCCAGGCCGGCCAAAAAAGTGCTTGAAATGATCGACTACGACGCGAATGCGACTGTGAGATGGATACGACTCTGAATGATTGTGGCGTGCTTATTAATTTTTTTCTTTTTTTCGTGGCGAAAAACCCAAAAAAGAAAAACAAATATACCAAAGACATGATTCACGAAATTTTAACGTCACTGTTCGTGATATTTTGCGAAGTCTACGTGCTTGAATATCCTCCGTAATCGCCTGATCTGACTTCGTGTGACCATTTCCTCTGTTATAAGGTTATTATGACTTGCAAGCTCCTGGTGGACTATACTGAGTAGTAAATATACGGAAGCACCTCCTCATCTTCTCGTCCATTTTCCCTCTCATTCGTATCTTGATTGGTATGGGAGCGCATCCTCCTCATCGTCTTGTCCGTTTTACTCTCTCATTCGTATCTTGACTAATATGGGAGTGCATCCTCCTCATTGTCTCGTCCGTTTTACCCTTTCATTCGTATCTTGGCTAGTACGGGAGCACATCCTCCTCATCGTGTCGTCCGTTCACCTTCTCATTCGTATTTTTCCCCACTATATTTCTGTTATCCCTCCCTAAATTTTTTTAGAGAGAGTAAAACGGACGAGACGATGAGGAGGATGCGCTCCCATACCAGTCAAGATACGAATGAGAGGGTAAAACGGACGAGAAGATGAGGAGGTGCTCCCGTATATTTACTACTATACTGGTCATCTGATTATGAATGTGAAGAGTGTCCGATTGGGAGAGTCTACCACATGCTCGTACAATAAGCTGGATAGTTTCAGGCTTTTCGCGGCATTTTCTACATGTGTCATTTGATACTCGTACATCATTAATGATATATTTTTGGTAGTTCTTAGTGTGCACGACTTGATCCTGAATTGCACACATAAAGCCTTCAGTCTCCGGAAAAAGACCTCCCCATGTCAACCAGGCGTTCGACGCACTCTTGTCGACTTCATTATTATTATTATTGTTATTATTATGTATGACCAAAACATTGTTTATTGGTTTGTGTATTTTGAATTTATTAGTACAATAAAAATTATAACTTTAATTTAATTATAAATATGTAAAATTTTAATTATTTTTTCCTTGTTTGCTGGGACTTTGGTTTGACATTTTCTTGATGATCTTTTTGCTGCCGTCTCATATTTATCGAACCATATTTCATCAAGGTAGATAATGGGACGATTTTCTAATCTATATTTTTTTATAGAGTTTAAGTAGTCAAACAGCCATCGTCGCAATTGTTGGGATTCCATTAATATTTGTCTTTTATTAATAGCTTGTTGTGCAAAACTCATTAGAGATAATATTCTCCGGAAGCTTGTTCTGCGGCAAAGAATGTCGGTTTCATCTTTTCTTAATCGCTGTTGCAATAAATACAATGCAGACACAGTTTGGTCTTCATACATAGCATAAAGTTTGCTTCGAATTAAGTTTTTGTCGCTTTCGTTAACACATTTGCTTTTACCAGAATTACTACGAACTTTTTGGCTTTAATTGGCTTCGTCACAATATTTTTAAATGTAGACGGCGTTTTTGTTAATGAAGACGTTTCTGCTGCGGCTGCATTTACATTAGGCCCCCTATTCAATAAAGAAACATACACATTTTTAAAAATTTGCTTAGCATCGGACGATAAATGTTTTCTTTTAAAATTAGCACTACCGGAGGCACAATGATCATTATCTTGCCAAGAACACCACATTTTAGCACATTTGAAATAATAAAAATACGATCGAAATTATAGAACTGCACTGTTTAAAAAAAAATGCGAACTAAACTAAAATATTTCGTAACTACTAAACCAGAAATAAAATTAATTTTTTTATCTTCTTACCTGTTATTTTATTAAGCCAGGCCCTGTTTACTTTTTTTGTCACTTTGCCGGGTTTTGTTACGACAGGGGTTGTTAACAGTTTATTGCAGCCATTCGACCAACAGTATATCTTGAACCGCACTATACAGTGTGTTGTGAGTTGTTTTTATCCTTCTTTTTATTTCTTTGATGTTATCAGTTCCTAAATACTTGTATCTATCCATTCGCTCAATATTACTCTTGTGTATTCTTAATAGTGTATTGTTATTGGTTAATTTCGTGAAAAATATGTGTTTTGTTTTTTTTTTAGATTCATATTTAATCCGTGGAGTTTGCTGATTTCTATTATCCTTTCCGTCATTCTTTGTACGTCCTCGATATTTTCCGCCAATACCACTACGTAATCGGCATACCTTATATTATTAATAGGAACTCCATTTTTACCATACTGAATGTATCTCCTTAGAAGATTTTTAGAGTTTTTTATACGGAAACTTCAGAACTTCTATGAGCGCGGGATTATGCAGCCACTGGAGAGATAGAAATATCATCGAACACAACGGTACTATAATGAATAAATATAATTTTTAGTAAAAACATTTTTTCTTCAATTTTTCTCAAAAAAAAATTATGAACCTCTACATCAACCCAATATTTACTCTCTATCATTCAATACAGATTTTTTTTACACATTTTTGTTTACCTAATTTTATTTTAAAATAGCGATACGGTATAATAAAACATAAACTAACAATATAAATAACTTAATAATACAGGTAGTATAATTTTATATAATTTATACAGCAATTGATTGCGTACGGAATCAGTAATAATATAAATTAATCAAACCACATCCAATTAGTACGTATATCTAAATTATTTTTTGCATTGTCATCTTAATTTCCAACCTTTATTACCCACTTATTCAAATGCGTCCACACCACTCCACGCAGACCGCACACCATTCCTTTTCAGCTTCAAAACAGAGACATGACGAAATTACACACCTAAGTCCCATTATAATATAAAACTAATCAGCTAAAAATTACCCTTCAAATAACAAAAATAACCCGTCACATGCCTAGTTAGCCATGGACGGACAAACTTGAAAAAACAGCCGAATCATCATCCCGTCGATCTTCACATGTTTCGTTTCATTGTTGTCAATAATTTCAAAAGGCTGTCTTATTGAATGCTGAAGAGTTTCCCCGGTATTCATATGTCTGTCATTTGCCACTAGATCAATTTTGTTAAAATAACACCGTTGTCAGTCGTATCCGTTCTTTTTTTTTATTTTTATTTTTCGAGCTAATAATTATTTTTACAATAGAGCGTTTTAATTAAATAATGATCATAATTAGTGGATTAGATATATACAATGTAACTCTTAATAACAATTTTTAAAAGGTTACCAATGGTTTGAAATTGTTTATTAATATTTATATGAAATAAAAGAACTAACACTTACATTAAAGAAAAAACAATTTATCCTTGACTAAACTTGAAGAGATTTACCACTAAACACCAAATCGTGATTTCGTGTTTAGTTGTAAATCTTTTCAAGTTTAGTGTTTCACACCAAAGGTTCCAATAGAAGAATTAATTTATCCTTGCTTCAAGAAAATATTGCCCATTCCCTCCTCCGCCGTCACTAAAATGTGAACAAGTGTCTTCCTAGACCGGTTTCTGGCCTTAAACCGTCATCAGTCGGGTTCGAACGGAACGTTCAGAAAGCAGCTGAAGGATTGATCGAGGGTACGACCCAGCTTCATCACTCACCCAGTATCCATGCACTGAATGACGAAGGCCTTTTCAGCATGTTTCCAACTCGTGTGGTCCTGAACTTTCCTCGGCTTTTTATGTTCAATATATGTTGATGACGTCATCAGGCCATCGTGTTTTCGGTGTAATAGTCCTTGTATCTTTTGTACATCATAAAGATAGAATACTTACTGTTAGTATTCTATTTACAATCCAAAGAGAAACTCCAAGTTGTCGCGCAATACTTCAAGTACTTCTGGTAGAATTCTCTTCAACAAGATGTAAAATTTGTTCTTCGATATCTAGACCGATTTCTCGCTGGCCCCCACATTGTTGAAATTTTGGAACCATACTACCCATATACAAAAGTCTTTAAGAAACTTGAACAAATATTTCACGAACTGGAAACAGCCTGGAGGGAGCAAGCTGGAAGCCCAAAGAAATCCAAATTTTTTGTTCAATATTTTATCAACCGATGAAGCCTCTCTTACCATAAATGACTTACCTTACCAGAATGAGTTGAAAACAATGAATCATGTGTTTCTTAATGACATGAATCATTTAACACTTGTAATTGTGTGAAAAATTAGTGCTAGTAATTTCAACTTTGACATTAAAGAACTATAATATGTAAGTTTTTCTTTTTTTCTTGCAACAAAACAACCCAAATTTATACTGAAATACATGGAATAAATGTTAAGACAAGAAAAGAAAGTTTCCACTTGTTTTCCGCGGAAATGGTTGCATTTTCGATACATGTTTAAAGGAAACTTTTTGTTTATACAGGGTGTCCCATAACTTATCTGCCATACAGCAACTAGTGATAGTAGAGATCAAAATAAGAGGATTTAGTTAATATATGTGGTGGAAAATGTTAGTTATTGAAAATATACAGGGTGTTGAAAGTGAAACTAAATTTTCGAAATATTGAGATAATTTAAAAATGGTTCAAGATATCAGGTTCAAAATTGGGGTAGTTGGATTTTCAAAAGTGACAAATCCGAATTTGGTACTAGTTTGAGTCTAGTTCTTAGAGGGCGCTTGCTATCTACTTTGTGTGGAATTAATTGGCTTATATTTTTTTTACCCTATAAAGCTGAGAACATTTTGACTTCAAAATATAGAAGAGTCATAATTTTCAAATAAATAAGGTACCCTCGGTCAATATCGATATATCACGCCGTTTGTGAAATGTTCGTGTTCGAATATTACATTGCACATCTTGTTGATGGCTGAAAAATCTGCAATTTACAAAGTGTGCCTTGAATACTAGAAAAAAACACATTAAATGTCAAAAACACAACGGACTTGTTTAATTTTCTATTTAAAATAACAATTTTTTGAAATTAACTTGAACTTAAAGTGTCCACCGTTTACTTCAGTACACTTTCGCAGGCTGTTTGTTAAGTGACATTTTGTTCATTTCTAATAATATTGGCCGTTGAATTTTTTGTAAAAATTCGTTTCGTGTATTAATTTCATCATGGTAAACTAAAGACTTCATATGACCCCACAAATAACAGTCTAACGGATTAATGTCTGGGCTACGAGGTAACCAAAGAGACTCATCCCCGCGCCCAATCCATCGTTGTGGAAAACGTTGATTTAAATGATTTCGCACTACAACAGTAAAATGCGGATTTTTACATAAGCCACATGTCTTGTTTTAAGTTTAGAGGTCCAAAAGGTATAGTAAATCATTTTGTGACAACTGCAAATATGGATATCCATTCAGTCTTTACGGAAACTCAAATGGGCCGATCAATTGTCGATAATGCCGCACCAAATGTTAATTGAAAATTCGTGCTGAAAATGTCGTTCTCTTCGTAGATGTCGATTTTCCGGTGGGTAATAATGATTATTTCGCCAGTTAAAAATTTTCGTGTCTGGTAAAAGTTGCCTCGTCAGTAAACAATACCTTTTTCAATGACATGGGGTCGTTTATTTGTCGTTTTTTTATGTAGTAGATTTTGACAAAATTCTGATCTAGCCGGCAAATCTTGTGGCAATACATTTTGAACAATCGAAAAATGATAAGGAAACATTTTTTTTCTTTGGAGAACTCTTGATGGAGATGAAGATGGAGATGAGATGGAGAGAGAGAGACGGAATATCTTGCAAAAAGCGTGGGATATCGATATTGGCCAAGGGTACCTTTTTTTCCGTGTAAATTATGACTTTTCTCTATTTTGAAATTAAAATATTCCCAGCTTAATAGGGTAAAAAATATGACCTATTCAAGCGTATTCAAATTATCTTATTTATTTATATTTAATTATCTATATTATTATATAAATTTAGTTTTACCTTCAGCACACTGTATATTTTTAATGACTAATATTTACCAACACATTTATTGACTAAATCCTCTTATTTTGACCTCTCTTTTTCTCTTTCTCTTTCTCTTTTTTCTCTCTGTTTGACACTTTGTATATTTTTTTTGCAAAACCGAGTTATGTAATAGATTAAAAATGGCGAAGGTGTTTTTCTTTATTCATTTGGAAGAATCAAGTTTTCTGCCTATATTTAATAGCCGTAGTTATTTCAGATTTATCCAACCATCAACATATGATTAGTTTTAAATTGCTTTCAATATTCTCGGATACTTTTTCTTTAAGTGAAATGTGAATATGTTCATTAAAAATAATCATAAGAGTTTGCCCTGCGCATTCACCATTTACGTGATGCCCTTATGCTGTTCCTGTTAAGGTTATTGCTGATTGAATAAATATTCCATCAAAATGAATTCAATTGAGATCCAGCGACTAGGGCGATTAGACTGTAACTTTCTAAACTTTTCATTATTATAACTTACAAAAATTCTTTATATCATTGTTTTGCTAGATAATTACTGAGCTTTCTCTAAGCCATTTTGCTTGAAAGTAATATTTTCACTACAGTGTTGTTTTTGTGTTTATTACGAGTACAAACCTCGAACTTATATATTCAGCGGTAGGATCAAGTGAGGTATACACGAATGTATTTTTGAAAATTAGTTTTCTATTGTAAATTACTAGTAATGTTTATATAGGGTGATTTTTTTGGTGCGTCCGAACTTTAAATTTAAATAAAACAACAACACATATTACACGCTCTGCAACTATTTATTTTATGTGAAATAACATTCAGTGGCATTAATGTTTGAAAAGAATTTCGGAGCGGCTACTTCTGACAAAGCGCATTCTGTCAATGCAGTTTCCGACCACTTTTTCAAGCTATTGAGGTCTTATGTCTGCAATTGTCCAAGTTATGTTGGTTTCCAAGGTGTCAATAGGTGCTGGTTTATCTGGTTTTATTAACCCCAAAGAAAATAATCTAGAAACAAAGAAAATAATAAAAGCGTTAAATTGCATGACCTTCATGGCCAATTAACAGGTCCATTCCTCGAAATAATGTTGTCACCCAATTGTTCCCTCAATAAATCGAATAGGGAACCACATTTCCTCCAGATCAAATCGTTCAAATTAGGAATTAAATAACACAGGTCAACAAATTTCATCTTTTTTGAGATAACATTAATGAAAATAGGTGTATATGAAGTATTCTGTTCCTATTAGTAGTATTCTAGTATTCCTAAATCCGAAAATTATAAGCAAATTACTGTGACACGTTCAGTTTTTTTGTTACAGGGGGTCGGTGGTGGAGAAGAAAAAAAGAAAACGACGTATTTTTACAATCTAATATTTGTTAAATTATGTAAATAAAAAATATATTACATGTGATGTCATTCAGCGACAACAGCTTCACTTTTTTCTCTTGTGTTCTGTAGCATCATCTCTTTTTCAAAACCAGCAGTAGACTCCCAACATAGGTGGGTGCCTGCATCCCTGGTATCTTGCTTCTATCGTCCTGATGTCCTGGTGAAACCTCTCTCCCTGTTTGTAGCTTACTGCACCCACATTTTCCGGAAAACAATCCAAATGGGGATTAAAAAATAAATTTTTACGGACATGCAACATTTTAATATTTCATAGGCTTTCAAGGGTTCATCTGCGAGTTGTTATCTTTCTTGTTGTCCAGAAATCCTTTTACTGTACTTACAAAACTCTTCCAAACTGCCAATTCATTTTCATTTAATTTTTCTTGAAAACGGAAATCAACTGAAAGCTTCTTTATTTGACACAAAGAACAGTAATAATTTGTAACAAAGTACTCCTTACCTTTGTACTCCAAAGTAAGGTACAAATAATTTAAATTTCCCCATGATATAAAGGAAAAGTAGAAACTTGAAAATGTGATTGGCCATTTATGTGAAAAGGTGTTTTAATAACTATCTAAATGAAACACAAAAAGTGCATTCTCATCAATGTTTCAACAATCATGTCGACCTTTATAATCATTGATCATCACAAACAGCGGCCAATTGATAAATTTG
The DNA here is from genome assembly GCA_031761425.1 of Cosmopolites sordidus. Classification (NCBI taxonomy): domain Eukaryota; kingdom Metazoa; phylum Arthropoda; class Insecta; order Coleoptera; family Curculionidae; genus Cosmopolites; species Cosmopolites sordidus. Next base: position 238,538 of record JARFXV010000228.1, on the reverse strand, counting down.
GACCTTCATCAACACTGCCGGCGATATTTTCTTCGAAACGCACAGTTTTTTTGTGTTGTTTTTGTTTTAACATCGAGTAGCGTGAAATGCTTTTGGAATTTGTCGATAATTCGGCGAATACATCGCTCGGTTGAGCTATTATGTACATCATAAAAGACTCTATAACTTTGGCGCACAGAAGACCGGTTTTGATAAAAAAAAATCGACTATTTGCAGGCGTTGCTTTTATGTTAAAAATTCTATGATGATTTTATAATAATTAATAATTTAAATAATTTTGACACTCACAGTTTGTTTGACAGTGACACCTATCGGAAATTCGAACACACTAAAGAAATCACCCTTTACAATACAAAACAAACGATATACATCATGTAACATTGTTGGATTGCAGCAGCTTTTCAGTATAAAGTCGAACAAAGTAAATCACGCGCTCTGCGTCATATCTTAAAAATGTGGCCAAATTGCTCGGAAAAAGTTTCGGCATACATAAACGATGAAGCATCTCCATTCTCGAACTGGAGGAACTCGAGTTCAAAATAAAGTAATCGAGGGTAATGGGGAAGACTAAAAACTACTTCGCCGGTTTCGCATCTACAAATATGAAAATAATCTAATTTATTCTCAAGATTCCGAGGAGGGTAATGCATTTTGTCTATGTCGTAATTTATAGTTTAAAGTGATTCCAAAGATTTAGGGAATAGCGAATTTTATAAAATACGTTATACAGAAAATAGTTAATTATGAATGAAGGGAAATGAATAATGGGAAATATAGTCGTCTATATTTCCCATTTTCTTTCTAGGGTTGTCTAATAAGAGTGTCAGAAGAATAGGGAAGGGTTGGACAATGCCTTGCCCTTAAGGAATTATAACTATAACATTCTATTGGTACGAAATAGAGCGACTCAAACTTGATTATTAATAAGACAGTTTACCTGGCAACCAACTTCTAATGCAATTTTTAATTCTTTCTAGCACTTTCTAGCTTAATTCTTACAGCACCCATGTGAAAATGTTGGAAGTGAAATTTATCAAACAATTTACATAAGAACAATTATCAAACTGGTCTGAGAATAGCGTATCCCGGTGTGATAATATTGTGCGTTATAAAAAAGAGCTGATATACGAGTCAATCAACATTTATCTCTGAATAAAAATATTATTGTTATTAATTTTAATCGTCAGCCGCAAATTTTTAGTGTCTTTACCACTGCATTCTTTATGGATCTTTATGGATCTCCATATAGTATAAAGGTCATTAAAAGCATTATCATTTTTTCTTTTTCTTTGTCTGTGTCGATGTCATCATAATCGTGTTCATTGTATAATTGTGCTAGAAGAACTTCGTCATCGCTGCTGGAAATGAACACTCTTCTCTTGAGAGTTTTTTTTTGCTAAGGCTTGTCCTTTTTTATTATTGTTGTCTTTATTCTCTTTTAATCTTCTATTCCTCCTCTGTTCTTCTAACTCTGCCTTAAGTGAATGACAGTCAATATTTGTCAGTGTTGTGACTTGAAAAGCCTTTAATTTTCTGATTTTTTTGAAGCATTGGACTTAAGATTGGCAAAATACCACGTGAAGAACTAACAATAAGGTCGGTTTCACTCGTAACATGTATGGTAGTAAATGCTGTGGTTGCTATGCCATTATTCATTGAAATTTGATTTCGAGATGTTAAGTCAAGTTAAGATTTTTTCATATGGATGTTTTTTATATATAAATCACACTCTCTGTGATAAGCTGCATTCAGTGGACCATAAAAAGTGACGTCCAGTGGCTGCATCATATGGGAAGTATTTTCGCGGCAATATTGATAAGCTTTCAGTGATAAAGCCTTTTCCAAAAAGATGTTCGTTAATCCACCTTGATTTTGAGCATTCATATTCAGCTCCAACTGTGCCATTTTGCCCACGCTCTCCTTTCGTAATTTTATCAACTTGTTTAAGCCCTTTAGGTGCATACATTTTTCCAGGCCTTTGCACAGTTGAAATTCCTGTTTCATCAACATTAAATATTATTTTGGCTAGATAAGCATTTTTCTCCATCATTTTCTTTAAATTACGAAATAATTTCAGTTTTATTTTTTTATATGAACCCTTTGTCATACATTACAGAATTAAATTATTAACCAACGATATTTTTTTGCACTAAACTTCAATAATTTTGATAGTATATACATAGGTAAAAGCCGTTGACAGTATTTACGTGAAAACACTTTAACATAATGACGTCACAAACATGGCAGACAATCATGGAGATTTCATAGTCAATTGATTTTATTTCGAATTTTATATATTTTAATTCATTTATTATTTTATTTTATTTAATTCGTTTTTAGTTTTTCGCATCAATTATCAATTTTATTTATGATAAAGTTTTAAAATAAAGTAAAAATTAGAAAATTATTTTTGATTCAAAAACCCAATCAGAATACATATTTGTATATACTCACTGCAAAGTATATCTTGAATACAAAAAATGTTGCGATTTAATATAATCTGGCGATGTAAGAGGTATAATTTTTATAAGCAATCACAATTCTTGTGATTATTTTCAAATTGTTAAAATATCAAAAAATGTTATAAAGTTCGCACATCACGTCAATTATCCGAATTTGAAAATGGACGAGCTATTGATGGGAAAGAAGTAGTTTTAAGTTTTCATAAAACATTAATACGATTGGATATTGTTGATTTTATACTTATGAGAATATGGATATGACCATCTTCAACTTCAAATAGGACCGTTTCGAGGTTGTAAGTGTTCATCGCCAGAAGTGTTTTGGATATTTAGTTGCATTGGGCATGTCTTATCATCATTATTGGGTGATTCCTTTTACAGCGCACCATAAAACGCGTTGCTTAGAACCGTTTTGAATTAGTATAAAATGGAACCTGGAATGGAACACCATTTGTTGTAGTGACGGGTCTAGATTTTGTTTAGGTGGTAATGCTGGACTATAGGGACCGTCGTTGATGTTTCTGCAGCTTCCCGAAGCATTTCTATTACACGTTGAATGTCTTTAGCTGATGTTGCTGTTCGTAATCTGCTTATGTTCTAGTATCACCAACTTGAAATGAGCATTTCTAACGTTAAAAATTCCAAATTGAGCTTAGCTTAGCTTTGGCTTTAGGTTTTTTGCTTATTTTAAAACAAATAACGAAAAAAAAAAGTTTAATAAAATAATTTAGTTTTAAATGAGAAACCTTCTTTCGGGCTAAGTGAGAAACTCTGTGCATATTATATATTGTGCTCCTGTTTTCAAAATCTGGCCTTTACCAAATAATTTTTATAGTCTAAATTGAGGGAATTTACAGAAATAACATTTACAGGAATTTTATTTTTCTCACGATGAAAATATAATCGCTTAATGTGTATAAAGAAAATATGAAATGTGAAATAATGTGAAAAAGTAAAATTGTTTCACCTTAGATAAGAGGTCTTTCAAATTGAGCAGTTTTTTTAATTCTTGAATAAAACAGAGAATTTGCGTTGATTTAAGCGAAATGACCACCTCTTACATCCCCAGAGACGTCCCCTCTTTTGTCAAAATTTTGGATGATATTTTGACATAACCGTGGCTCTATCTCACCAATTACTCATATAATTTTATTCTTTGGTTCAGGTGGATTGTTCTTATATACCTGGCTTTTCAAATACTCCCAAAGAAAATAGTCCATGAAAATAGTCAAATCACATGATTTTGGCGGTCAATTCACATCACCGTTTCTTACAATAACTCATCCAGGAAATTTTTCTTCCAATAAATTAATTGTTTCATTAGCAGATTGAGGTGTACCGCCATCCTGTTGGAATCACATATCCTCCAGATCAATATTATTTAATTCAGCCCACAAAAACCCCGTTATCTCACGATATCGAACACGATTCACAGTTACATCTTCACCAGCAGCATTCTGAAAGAAATACGGCCCAATTACACTTCCTGATTATAATGCACACCAAACAGTGGCTCGTTTAGGATGTAAAAGTTTCTCATGAATCAATCGTAGATTTTCGTCAGCCCAAAGGCGGCAATTTTGTTTATTAATATAGCCACCAACTTCAAAATGTGTTTCCCCTGAAAAAAATATTTTTTGAGAAAAATTATTTGTTTGTTCTTTGATCTAATTCACAAATGCACGACGTTTTGAATGATCACTGAAGCTACTGGTTTCAGTTTCTGTGTTATTTGAACCTTAGATACCTTCAGAGCTAAATATTTCGGAAAATGCGCCATGTTTTCGATTCACTGAGTCCAAATTGTTGTGAAAGTTGGCTAATGAAATTTCTGGGTCTTCAGCAACACTTTCATGTATCAAACCAATATGCTCTTGTGAACGACCACTACTACTATATATTGCTGTTCTTTTATCTTCCACCGAACCAGTTTCTTGAAATTTTTGAGCAGTTCGATTGACAGTACTTTCAGATTAACAATTGTGCAAACCGTAAATATCACATAATTTTCTAAAAACATTTTTCACTGAACGCTAATTTTCATTAAAAAATTCAACAATTTTAACGCATTGTTTTATTGTATACGACTCCATTTTTATAAATTACACTTCTTAAACATTAAACTTCTGAAATGAGACTAGACCTAGGCAAATTTACAACACCATCTGTGTTTTATTTAATAATTAAAAAATACATCTCAATTTCATAGACCCGTTAGATTTTCAATTTCATAGACCGGTGCTTTCTATGTTGGAAATAATAATTCGTGAACTTTCCGCGTATATCAGTAACGTTCCCACCTAATTAAATAAAATCGGTTTATTAAACCAAAATGTAATGATGTATCGTCCATAGAGAGTATTATTACAAAATTGTATATTACACCACTATTATATTCATAATGACAAACGCGCCATACAAAACGAAACACGTGATGGTCACGTGCGGACGCCTGCGACGACGGCGGCATCGCAGTTTTACTTCCTTGTACAGTCTAACGAACCGTGCACGGTGACTACACATGCACTATTTTATGGGGAATTAGCGGTTTTCTGCGTAAGGAAGATTAAATGCATATAGGGGATTATTTTTGGAATTGGTATTTTAAAACTCTTTTGACGAATTATTAACATCTTTTTGCCTGATTTTTATACACACAGGAAACTGGTTTGGTTTTTGATGGATGTTGTGTTTTAAGTATCCGACCGAGTGTTTCAGGTAACAATGGGATCGGATATCAGCTCTTCAAGGAAACTAAAGAACGAGCTGCCACAGGGATCAGTTGTTACCCCCTTCTTCTTTAGCTTGTATATTGCGGACATGCCAGAAACAAGATTAAAAAAACTTTGGCTACGCTGACGACTGGCTATTTGTTGCAAGGTGCAGTTCAATTGAATAGACAACAGTCAATTGAAAGTATCGGGAACTTCAACCAAACGCCACCAAAATAGAAATAACATACTTCCACATGAATAACAAACTTGCCTAAACAGAACTCAACATACAGTTTAAAAATACCGTGCTTACCCACAATAAAATACCAAAATACCTTGGTATAACCCTTAATACAACTCTATCATTCGGAGAGCACTTAACAGGTTCAAAAGCTACGTGGCACAATCTAGGGAGCATCGGCATCAACTCTGCGTTCTTCCGTGTTTTCTCGACTGATGAGTAATGTGTTTTAATCTGGCTAAATAATCCACATGTACTAAAAATAGACGCCCAGCTGAATAACACAATGAGAATGAATGCTAGTGCTATTATACCAACCCCTACCAGATGGCTACTGGTTCTAAGCCACATCCTACTTCCTCAGCTGCAACAAACAAATGCTCTTATAAACAAAAATAAAAAGATCGTAGACAATAGGAACCTTCCAATCAACCAATATGTAGAAGACGTCAACGACAATCGACTCTTCTCTAGACGACAACAGACGAAAAAGGCAGGGACGGTTATGGAAGATGAGTTTAACCCCACTACACATGGGTTCAACAATGGACTACGCAACAATATCAAACATGCACTGCGTGGTCGTCGGTTTTCTCAGATCGCCACTTCTCAGTACAGTAATATATACAGTCAAATATTGGCAATATCACTTCTATGTACAGTACATACATATTTCGAAAGTTTGTTTATTTGAATACCAAATTGTATTTATGTTAAAGGGGAGTCCTTTAAAAGAAAATTGTATACTTATAATAGTATACTTATACACAAATAAATTTTGACCCTTTTTTTTACATAAAATAATATTTATTTATACAAAACCAAAATACATATCAGTCTTAAAAGTAAGTAAGTTTAAAGTAAAAGACTCGGTATTTGTTTCACATTATATTCAAGATATTCTTTGACATGTTTTGGCCACACGACGATTCTCAAAGACAGTTTATACATAACTCTCTTTAAGAATGGTCGCGGGGCCGAAACATGTCAGTTTAAAATAATCTCCATCACTTTCGATGTATTTCTCCAGCAGTTGGCGAATCTCTGATCGGAAAAACGATTGTGATTTTAATATTGGTAATCAAATTTTGGAGCTCTTCGATTGTGCGAAAGTGCTTATCAACAAGATAGTGTTAGAGCGAACGAAAAAGGTTGAAATTTAAAGGTACCATGTCTGTAGAATAGGCCGACAAACATGACGAAAAACTTCTCAGCCCAAAGTATCACTAAGTTGCGTGGTTATCATCGCTGCATGCGGCCGTGCGTTGTCGTGCAACAGTATCATCTGCTGGGGTGCCCTTGCCAGTATATGGTCGTTTTCATTTGATTTGTTCACTTAAACGCATCAGTTGTTCTTGATAACGCTCAGAAGTTCCAATTTTCTAGGATTTTAACAACTCAAAGTATAGCACACCTTTCACACATAGCAATATTTTTTTCGTGTGAATATTCGGCTTTACTGTTGACGTTGATAGTTCCCCGGGATAAACCCATGCTTTTCTCTTTTTATGGTTATCGTATAGAACCCACTTCGCATCACCTGTCATGATTTTAAACAGAAAATTCTTCTGTTTAAATCTTGACAGCAGGCAAACTGCTGTGTCGTAGAGACTCGCTTTATTTTCTGGGCTGTGCACATGCGGGACTCAACGACCAGCCTTCTGAACTTTTTTCAGCTTCTGCAGCCGATGGGATATCGCTTGTTGAGTGATATCAAATTGCAATTTTTTTCAAATACCACTATTTTATACAAAATTATCACCTTGCAACACAAAGATGCATATATTAAACAGTAATTCTAATACCTAAAAAATGATATCCCGTTTTGCAAGGTAGGATTTCACAACACAAATTTCAGTCTACTTTGTCATACGTTTTCTAATTTTTAATGATTTTTTTGAGATTTGGAAAGACACATCAATCAGATGGAGTTAAATCAGGATTTTAATGTGTAGAACCGATATCATTAGTCTTTCAAGATTCGTTTTCCGAGATAGACATCATTAATAACTTCCACATTTAAAAATAATTCAATTTTAATACTTGAATAAGGTGGGCAATGATTTAATGTTGTTGATAGGTCACCGGAAATGTATTTACTTTACCATTATTTTAAAGCCAGGTATATAATACCGTCAAAGTTCCTTATTCGCCGTTCCGTTATTCGCGTTTTCAGTATTCGCGGATTAAAAAAAAAGTGACCACTCCTTGTATTCACGTCCGGAATATGTATTTATTTACCAGTTACCTTTCAAAACAAACAAGTATCAAAGTATTTATAAACAAACAAGTCTTATTGCCGCTTGGTCTAAAGTTCTTTGATAAATAACCTGGGACGGGTTATGCGTGACGCTATGGCTTTTAATAAAAGCCGCCTTCGCACGATCGGTTAATGCTTTAACTTGTCATTCATCGCAATAATTTCGAGTAAATAGCACGTGTCTCTTCTGTTTTGTTTGCGATTTATAATGTCGAATAAAAGCAAAGGAAAATTAGTTTCTACACAGAAAAAAGCCGCGTTGCCGTATTTACGCCTTGATGAGTCATTTGCATCCATATGACTTTTAATGTCAGTCGACTGTACGATTCAGATCCATTAAAAATTATTAATATTGCTAAAAAATCTCTTATTAAAATAATTATTTTTAAATATTATATTGTAACAATGGAACATATCCCCTATAATTCAGTACAAATTACCATTCCGTATTCACGGTTTTTGTATTCGCGACATACTTACGGAACGTATCCCTCGCGAATAAGAAGTTTTGACTGTATTTAGAAATAATATGATCTAGAATAGAAATTTTACAAATTATTTAGAATCATCCTGTATATACATCGAACATATCCCTCCAATAAATAACTATCAATAGTGAATCGAGTACATAATATACTTTGTAAAATTATGATCTCCCCAACCACGCACAAACCCTATCTGTTTACAAGGTTGTTACTTTTCTGTAACAGGATATTTGCCGAGCAATATATCCTTCAAAAGCTAAGTGTCTATTAGCAAACAGCCACTTCGTCCTGTTGGCTCAAACTACTCGGATATCTCCACACTTGCTCTTTTTCTCACATCTTTGAAAGGCATCAGGAGTGTAGCCTCTCGAACATGGATTGCTTCCGTTCTTTACGCCAACCAGTTATTTTTTGACTAACGAATAAATACAGAGCCTTTCAACCAAAATTTAGATTTTTAATTAAACGTTTTTATTTTAATTTAGTTTAAATTGAATTTGAATTCGATCGAAAATTACAAAATGTGCATTATTACAAAGAGCAGGACATTTCAACAAAACAAACTACCTTTCATGGTCGAATGAAGAATATAGGGCGAGTCCGGAGTTGATAACAATCGAAACTGGACAGACGAATACATTCGAGGAAGTGGAAAAAATGTACATATCTGGGCACCGTATTTAGTAAAAAGCCAGATATTGAAAAGAAAATACAAGAAGGGTTGATGGAACAGTATCTGCTCCTTTATTATATTTTGGAAAAGTAAGTCATTATCTAGAGATTTAAAGTTAAAAATATATAAAACTGTAACGTTTCATAGTGAACGATGGATATTGGGATTATCAAAAGAGAAATTTTGAGATGTAAGTATTGAGATGAGAACCATTTTTGTGGGCAAAGAGATCGGATATACATGGGAAAGAAGGACTAACCAAAAATTGAGGCAATCTTTTAACTAACCGAAAATATAGAGGGTAGTACTGGGAGTGGTATTAGGAATTGAGATTGTCGTTGAGAGGGTTAGGATATGTTCAAAGGATGCAGTCAAAGAGAATACCCAAGAGTGTATTTGAATGTAATTTGGAAGAAAAGAAAATAACAACCAAGGACGAGGTGGAGAATAATTTACAGTGAATGGGAATTAAAGAACTATCAAAAAATCGGAAAATAGAGCAGATTGGAGGATATTTGTAAATCAAGTCGAACGTCTTGTAGACTGGCATTGAAGGTCTAATAGATTCTTAGTTTACTTTATGTCATTGGTAATTTTTAAAATAATATGAAGTGATATTATTTTAATTATGTTAATTAATTAATTAATCGGATTAATTAATATTAATTTAATATATTAGATTAAGTAATCTGATGTTCTTTGGCTGCTTAAACGTTTTTATCATAGGCTCAAAGAAGATGGTTAAGAAAAAAAATGTCAAATTACAGGATCTCGGTGGCCAATCTTCATCATCATTTAAGAAGAAAACACTTTCTGGAAACCAAATTAATTATTTCCGCACTTTTATCCGGATTAGTACTATCCTGTTGATATCTATCTAAGTATATATAATTTTGTCATAACACAGTACAACACTACTAACAAGTTTTAGACTAAAAGAAGCCCACGTGTAACGCGTCAGAGATAGTATTGATGAGCTCCTCGATGGTGCAGGTGTTTGGGCATAGTTTTATTACATGAGATGGGCAGTAAGTCTGTTCATGTTCACAATCACTCAGCACCGATTCGTCTGAAACTCCCCCATCTGTTCATATTACTTTTGGACCTTGCAACTCCGGAACGTTTTTTTTTTAAGGATCTCCATATCACCCATTCCAAAGAATATCCTGAGGGAATTTCGTAGGGATATGTCCTGGGGGAAGTTTTTTCCTTGATATATATAAACCAGTATGGAAGTTGGGCGTTCCTATCTTGTCATGGTTTTAATCTATTTTTTTGTGGTCTGTTGGTAAGATTCTCTGCGGTGTGCATGATACTCTTTCTCGATTTGAGTCGGCGACGGGCAGGTTGATGTTCCAATAGGGGATGGCTCGTAGACGTAGACGATTTAATGTTTTTCTTCGGGCTTCCACTTCGCGTCACTTTCTAGAGGGGGGTGTATTGGGCAATGCCGATAAGGCAGTATAGTTTATCATTCGGTGTTGGTCTTAGATACCCAGTACGATAGGATTGGTAGACCTGCTAGTTTGTGCACGATGTTGTTTCTAGCAGCCACTTTGTGATTGGTGTTCAAAAGGTGTTGATAAGGGCTCTATCTAGGGTGACACCGAGGTATTTTAGGGTTGAACAGTGTTCCAGAGGCATGCCTTCCCCGGCTATCCATAATGTACTCGTTATCTACATGCTGTTCAGGTGGAAGACAGAGATTTGGCTCTTCGATTTCAAGAATTGAGTTCATTCTCCTTATAGTAGGTAGCAAACACGCGATATCGTGATTTTTCATTAGTTACGTTATCATTTTCATTTTTAAAGAAATATTTTTGAAAAAATTCCCGGATTTCTGAAATTTTACTTATTTTTCAAAACATGTGGTTTACTTTTATATTCAAATTAAATTAGCATACAAATGAGGTTCTACACAAAAAAATTAGAGTTATCTTTAAAAAGCATGTAAAAATTTATACTGCTTCGTTTGATAACGAGTGGAGATTGCATATATTATTTGCGTAACGGGGATAAACCATTAATTGTAACTTCACAGAATGAGTTCTAACTTAGGCTGCCAATCAGTGATTCCTAAGAGATTCGTGTACTTGGAAGAAACCAGGAACTTACTAAAGAGCTTACAGATACGAACATAGACATATGTACATACAAAACAAAAATAAAGATAAGGGTCAGACAATGCTAGATATCTACTCATTGCCATAATGTGGTGTGTCAAAGGAAGTAAGAGCCAAATAAGGAGTTGCCATATTAGAACAGGAAAATGTTATTAAGAAAATCGAAAAATCGACAAGTACCTAAACGTTGCAGGAATTTACGATTTTTAAAGTCATAGAAATGTAAAAACAAGAAACATTTCTATGAAGAATGAAAACGAAGCTCTTTTAACATATTTATGTAGCACAAACGAAATATGCATAAATAATTTCCACAAGCTAACCTTTCTCTGTTTGATCCTTCTTACAAAATTATTTTGTAAAGACATAAAGATGAAATAGAACAATTAGATATCAATAAAACAATTCAAGATATTTGTTGAAATAATATAATAGAAATTACGATACACAGACAACTCACCGAACTAATAGACACAGAAAGATGTAGAAGACATGCAGAAGCAAAAGGTTACCAAGAAATAAATTGATGCAGAATAAGGAACAATGAAATCATCTACGTAGGCGATGTAATGTTTATTACTTAAAATGAAAACGATTTGCCCACAGTTTTAATATAACTACCAAAAAGTTTAATATGACCATTGCAGTTCTAAATGTAAAACCTCCTTGTGGAGGAGATAGTGGAAATTTAAACACAAGCCAGTTATTTTATTTAATGGAGTCAAAGACCGAATAAAGACATCTAATAAAGTGGCAGGATGTCTAGACCATACAACCTGGAGAAATAAAAACATTAGAATGAAAATGACGAGAAGGATCTAAATGGTGATATTTTTAGTGTATATCAGAACTTCCGAAAGGGGTCGCTGTCAAACGAACTGTGAGTTTGCTCTCACGATTGTCAAAATTATTCAATATCAGAGCAACGCTTGTAAATTGTCGAAATTTATTATCAAAATCAGTGTCCCGCGCGCCACACTTATTAAGGACTTCATGAATTTTATAATCGTTTAACCGAGCGATGTCTTCGCCGAATTATCGACAAATTCCGAACGCTTCTCGATATTTATACCAAAACAAGATAAAAAGCCGTACGATCCGAAGAATATATGGCCGCTGTTGTTAGCAATGTTGATGAAGATCAAAATTTACCAATTCGCTGCCGTTCGCAGGAAGTTGTGCTTTGTTATTCGACTTTGAATTCTGAATTTGAATTGTATTGATCCGGAGAAGATATGGTTCCAACAGGATGGCTCCACATGTCATACATCCAACGCAACAATCGATTTATTGAGGGAACAATTCCATGAAAAAATTATTTCGCAAAGTGATTTTAGCCACGGCGGACATTTGTCCGAAATTGTTTTTAAACGATAATGCCATTAAATGATATTTCACATCAAATAAATAGTTTAAATCATCTAATTTGGTTGTTGTTTTATTTGAACTTAACGGTCGGACGCACTACAAAAATTTCTATGAAAACCAAATAGGCTAATCGTTTGTTATGAGCTGTTACTTGAAAACCACACCATTAATTTGGAGAATTATTTTTCACGGTTAATGTGAATAAAGCGAACAATCGATCAGAAACGGCTTGAATCATCCAAGAGAAAGGGCATTGCGTAGCATCGAGACAACGCTAGACCACACGTATCTTTGCCAACTCAAGTGGAATGTTTTGGTTCATCCACCGTACTCTCCCGACCTTGCGCTCTCCGACTAGTATTTATTTAGATCAGTTCAAAACGTTACTTCCTTAAAATACTTGAAAAATCACCTGGATCAGTTAAAAACTTCAGAATTTCTATGAGCGCGTGATTATGCAGCTACAAGAGAAATGGAGAAAGGTGATCGGGCCGAACGGCACATACTATAATAATTAAATATAATTTTAATTCAACGAATTTTTTTCTCCAAAAAATGGGATGAACTTTTACATGAACCCAATTCTTATAGATCTTTTTCTGTGTGTGTTTCTTTAGTGCTAAAATTCATAAAATGTTTGAAAAATGGCGTATATAACGTTATAATTTCAATTATCGTTTTGATGAATATACATGTTTAATTTTTCATAGTTTCACGTTTCGCTAACCATGTTAGCATCATCAGGAGATGATTTAAATCATCGTTGATTTAAATCATCTCCTGATGATGCTAACATGGTTAGCGGAACGTGCGTCGAACAGTTCAAAAAAACGTTTTGGTGTTTAGTGGTAAATCTCCTCAAGTTTAGTATTTCACACCAAAGGTTCCAACAGAAGAATTGATGAACATGACTGTTAATTTACAGTCGAATTTTCAAACTCGAATACTTGAAAATTATATTTTTTCGAACCAGGCAAGAACGAAACCGCTCTGGCTTGTAATTGACAGCGACAAGTGCGATTTAAAATTGGAAATGGAGGCATTCCAATAATTCACCGTAATAACCACTTTATTCGATCAATCAAAACGTTTCCGAATCGTTTGAATCGGACCCATTTTCCGAACGGAATTATCCAATTATTAAATGTGCACATACGTTCGTATTTAGTTTATTTCGCAGGCGTCGCTACTGTCGCAAACAGTCGCCCGTCATCGGGGACGTCGGCCCCCCTGGCGCCCCACGATTCAATAAGAGTCAGTTAGAAATAACTTTTTTTTCTGTGTACGACCCGATTGATGTGTCAACGGCAATACGGATCTGCGGCCGCCTGTCAAATGGCATTAATAGCCTGTGCGCTGTTGCAACGGAAACAAAATTACTTCCGCTTCCAATTTTATGTTTTTTTTTTCGAAAACACGTTCTTTTTGTCCAGGTTACTTTATGTTCTCTATATCTGAAAATTACTGGAACTGTGTTATATCGTTTTGAATCAGAAAATTCGTTTCCGTTTTTTCACATTAAGATTTAATAACAACGACTTCAAATACACCGATACGAATGTTGAAGCACTTCGAAGCGCAGATCATGAGGTTTTGGTGGTAATGGATTAAACGCATTATGTAGAGGTTTGAACTGAATAGTACCCTTTAATTGATCCAGTCGAAGCGTGATACTCTCCTTGGGATGGTCCTGCCTTTTGCCAGGTAGTCCATGAGTATCACCTCGTGAAAAATGGAAGAAAGCTCATCTACAGCGTGTCCAGGATAAGGACTTACCACCCCTTAAAATTTTTATTTCTGGACCGATTTTCATAAACTTTCTTTTGTTGCATAGATCTCGGAAAACAGCATTAAGGAAGTCATGTTATTTTTGCTAATATCATGGCCAACTGCATCAACTTTTATGGCTCCCATTTTCGAGAAGTAGCAAAAAAATTTAATAGAAGACATCTAGAATTGAACATCAATCATATTACAGTTTCTGGCATAAACCAATATTTTGATTAAAACGGAACTGTTAATAAACTTCCTAATCAGTATCGTAAAATCATCTCCTGATGATGCTAACATGGTTAGCGAAACGTGCGTCGAGCAGTTCAAAAAAAGTGATTTGGTGTTTAGTGGTAAATCTCTTCAAGTTTAGAAGAATTGAAGGATCAAAAATCCGTTGTTAATTTTTCTCTAAAAGAGTCCCAATAGTACTTCTCGTAAATGGGAGCCATAAAAGTTGACGCACTTAGCCATGATATTAACGAAAAAAACATATGATACACTTTTTTAATGCCGTTTTCCGAGATCTATCCAACTAAAGAAAGTTTATAAAAATCGGTCTAGAAATAAAAATTTTAAAGGGGTGGTAAGTTCTTATCCTGGACACACTGTATAACATATTCTGAAGATAGAACGGTTTTTACTTTCTTTGAGATATTTTTAAGAACTTTGGTCACATAAATGATCATGTATAAAGAAATCTAAAGACTCATGCTGTATAAATAAGCCTTTTTTTTCAAATAAGCATCTTTGGTCAACTTTTAACAACCACGTCACCCATCGAACGGAAAGTTTCATTGTATCCAAAAAATCGTGTAAACTATAGTGGACATGATCTATTGAGATACAATATCAGCAAGCTCGTGTCTTCAGTCGGCGATTATTTACTAACACGTTGACGACTTTATCTATCACTATATTTATCATCATCTTCTTCAACGTTGTTACTTTGGGAATCCATACAGCGCTGAATACGGTTTGTCCACTCTTCATAACAGTGCAGGAATTGAGATACAATATCAGCAAGCTCGCGTATTCAGTCGGCGATTATTTCGTAAGATATTGACGACTTTATCAGTCGTAGAGGTTTTTGAGCGTCCCGAGCGTTCATCATCTTCGACACCTTTAAGTTCTTTTAGAATTGGCAATTATTTAGCCCTTAATTATTAAAATCATCATCATCTTCTTCAACGTTGTTACTTTGGGAATCCATACAGCGCTGAATACGGTTTGTCCACTCTTCATAACAGTGCAGGAATTGAGATACAATATCAGCAAGCTCGCGTATTCAGTGGGCGATTTCATTTCGTAAGACATTGACGACTTTATCAGTCGTAGAGGTTTTTGAGCGTCCCGAGCGTTCATCATCTTCGACACCTTTAAGTTCTTTTTGAATTGGCAATTATTTAGCCCTTAATTATTAAAATCATCATCATCTTCTTCAACATTGTTACTTTAGGAATCCATACAGCGCTGAATACGGTTTGTCCACTCTTCATAACAGTGCAGGAATTGAGATACAATATCAGCAAGCTCGCGTATTCAGTCGGCGATTATTTCGTAAGATATTGACGACTTTATCAGTCGTAGAGGTTTTTGAGCGTCCCGAGCGTTCATCATCTTCGACACCTTTAAGTTCTTTTAGAATTGGCAGTTATTTAGCCCTTAATTATTAAAATCATCATCATCTTCTTCAACGTTGTTACTTTGGGAATCCATACAGCGCTGAATACGGTTTGCCCACTCTTCATAACAGTGCAGGAATTGAGATACAACATCAGCAAGCTCGCGTATTCAGTGGGCGATTATTTCGTAAGACATTGACGACTTTGAGCGTTTTTGAGCGTCCCGAGCATTCATCATCTTCGACACCTTTAAGTTCTTTTAGAATTGGCAATTATTTAACCCTTAATTATTAAAATCATCATCATCTTCTTCAACGTTGTTACTTTGGAAATCCATACAGCGCTGAATACGGTTTGTCCACTCTTTATAACAGTACAGGAACTGAGATACTGGAATCACTTTTAGCTAGTTGGTTACGGTTGTTCAATGTCTAAAAATGGTGTCCTTTGAAGCAAATTTTCAATCTTGAGAAAACGAAAAAGTCACAAGAACGTAAGTTTGATGTATAAAGGTACTGCATAAGAACCTCTAATAACCTTTCAGACACATAATGGCACCTAGAAATACAAGAACTGTGATCTATCAGAATGAACCTGCACTGAAAATTAAACCAAACCAAGTTATTTGTCAATTGTCAATACAAATGGCAATTAATTAGCGTCATGGTTTATTCTATCTAATCCCTTTCCACTTTGATACAATACGTTTAGATCAGCGGTGATTCAAAGTCTCTATGCGTTTTTAAAATTTCGAATGCTAATTCATGCCTAATTCATTAATTTTTGCGATAGTAGTACTGGAGGAGTATGACTTTCATAATAGGTAAACCAGAATGCATATTGTTAACTTTTTATTTTAATTTGTTTAAAAGACTATCATTATATTTCCACTTAATAGTTTTATCTATTATGTCTGATAGTGCGATGGTAATCAATCATGAGAATGTTTTTTTCATCCCTATGTTGGACTTTTGCTACAGCATCCTTAACACTTGTATTACCACATTTGAACTCATAAATCCCTTTGTAATAGAAGAAAATGAAGGAGCCAAATCATTGGGATCATCCATTATCTTATTATATGTGATTGTTCCTGATCGGCTTTTAAGAAGTTCTTATGAATTTCAACACTATAATTTTCATCAGAAACTCTAACAAACTCTTAATTAATCATCGGTTAAAATGACACTAATGAACCCAGCGATCAAAAATTTGATATTTGACAGTCTGAAAGAGTAAGCTTACTAGTGCTCCACAAAAACTACTTAAACACCGGCATCTGTCCGTCCTCTTTCTAACTTTTGGTACCATTTTCGTATGTTGGCTTCAAAACTATGCCTACATCATTCCATCTGTTTAGTATTTAATAGCTGTGCGAAAAAAATCAAAATCCTCATCCAAGACCAATTATCCTATTTTAACAACGACAAATCTCACGGGTCAGTTTGTTTTTCGCGGTAACAATGGAACACGACGCGTGATTTAAAAAACTACTCCCCGAGCGATGTGAGAATGTGTTTCTACTCGAAACGGCACGTGCTTCTATCTTTTTTTAACCCCCCGCAGAGTGTGATAATGAAGCGCACCGACTATTGTGCTTCATAGTTAAAAGATACACAGTTATTTAGGATTGGGGGCAAGTCGGTCGCATGGCTGAATAAGAAAAAGAGGGGATTATGGCCGCACCAAGCTTAAATAGTACACTAAATGTTACTAAAAAAATGTTGATAAATATCTTAGGAGAATATTTAAATCAATATTAATGTTCTTAGTAATAATTAATTAATAGGGATGTAAAATCATTCACAAAGTATTTTATGAAATTCACATTTAGGTTTTAGGTCGAAACTTGGTTCTAATTAATCAAAAGGATCTAGTAGATTCGTTTAGAGAGCTCGGTCAAATGTTGTCAATCGATTTAAGTAGGGTGGAAAGAGATCGAATAAATATGCAACCCGAGGGACAAGTTCCGCAATGTAATCCCATAGTGGCATATTAAGTTCTATTTAGTCCAATCTGAATTTGTCAGACAAGTTAACAGCTCCGCAGAAATATTTTGTCCGCATATCACACAGGATCTTTAAAAAGATTTTTGTATGGAAAATGGGCCTTGCAACGGTTGGTGGTTGGCTTCCGAAATAATTTTGTTGATTAACAAAAACTTTAACGCAAACACCACTTGAGTTTGAATAAAATTTTTCCTCAACATTTTCTGTCCTTTTCGGTGATTTTGAAAATCCAAAATTCTCATTCCGCAATCTCTAATACAACTTTTTACACGTTTTAGGTATCACAGTATTTTTTTAATTTTTTAAAAACTTCAAAGTACTGAATGTTCGCTATAGTATTGGTAGAATAAGTAACCTGGATTTCTAACGCAGAATCAGTTCTAAGGATTTAATAGTACGTATATTATTTCATCGTATTAATTTTCCAATTTTTGAAGGTATATAATAATCAAAAATCAAGAACGTTCACTTTCATTTGGCATAAAAAATTAATCATGAGTAGGGCCATGATGGTTCTCTCTCTATAATTCAAGCATGAGTCGAATTAGATAGTATATGCCTTCTAATGACAAAATATCCCAGGCAGGTTGTATACATGCTTCAAACTGCTTTAAAGTTTAAAGCGGCTGGACCAATGACACAAGAGCTGAACCAATGCTATTTCATACATATTCTATAGGTGATAAATCTGAGAGCTTTGTAAACCAGTCGAGTGTCAATATCGCAGAATCGTCTAAACACTACGCTGTTTGAGAGATGTTTGCGGTCTGACCGAATCATGGTGAAAGATTTCGGTGTGTTTTTATGTAGGACCTGTAATAACTTTTTCCTAAGATTTATTCTAGTTACCCACTATATACCACCACATATACCACAATTTTTGCAGTGCTAGGTGTTTGTCGTTCTAACTCTAAACCGTCTTAACGATCTTACTCTTTTACGTCTTAACAGTCTTATCTATTTACCATCACAATTACCTAAATAAACTTCCATTAAAGATCCCATTAAATTCTGTCTTGATACCATTCGGATGAGAATCCCGCATTCCCATCGGAAGTAAATATCGATTAACAGTCATCTTCGAAACAGTCTAATATTTTGTTGAAACAAAATCATCACCAACTTACCGGATATTTTTGTGTTAATAACCAAAAACCAAATCGGGCTAATGGTCGAGTACCACAAATTTTTGTACGCCGGTGCATTGTCACATAGCAAACACCATGGATCTTGCTACAGGAATCGAGGAATATTGACTCACTGACGATTCTTCAGTCTCAAGTAATACGTCGACGTTCGCTGATTCTCCTTCCGATTTGCATGACTAATTTCTTTGGAATGAAAGAAATATAGCAATGATCTCTGTTTAAACGTTTTAACAGAAAATTGTATTCTATTTTAGTGAAAAATAATTTAGTCAGTAAGAGAAAGAGTCTCTTTGAAAGAGCTTTACAAAGAAACGAACATCAATAATTAAAGGTGTAAATAATTAAATCACATGTCAAAGGATTTGAAGAGAAATAATGGAAAAATTAACCATCTACAGAGGCCCTATTGGCACAAGATCGAAAAAGTATTAAATAGAGAATAATGGAGAAGGATGATATGGGGAAATCAAACAAAAATAAGGCCTACCGATGCGAGGTTTATCTTTAATCGAGACTCAGTCCTGTAAGAGAATCTAAGCGTTTGACAACACTGTTTCCATAGGCTTGTTGAAGTTTTGCAAATTTTTCCGTCACACTCTGCCCAAGTTTAAAACAAAACTTGATGGTGCACCGTAGCTCGAAATTGTTATCACGCATCTAGTTCACGAAAAAATTCGGTATGGATCACCAAGTGATTCTAAGGAGTTGAAACTCATACTGAAAACGCATCAGATATTAGCCTACCTCTCCTCCATAGGTGAATATGGATCATGATCCACCTCCATATGAATCACATCAAAAATTATTAGTCAAATTAGTGCTAACTTTCATAATGGACGTGGTTGGTGCCTCGAAAAACGGACATTTATATTTATAATTTGACTCCACGATACATCTATTTGTATATATTTATAACATGAAATTATAAAACGTCTTGTTATAAACCAATATTTTAAAGTAACATTTCGAGTGTGTATCATGAAATTGTAAAGTTTCATAGATCGAACGGATAATTTTGTAGGTTAAAATTATACGGACAATTTCAAGTTATCACGAGATTTTAGTTTATTGGTCAAAACAATGAATGACCTTATTTTGATATTGGTCAAAATCATTATTTTATCTCTATAAACATTGTTGTTGAGACCCATTTTTATGTCATGAAAATGCTACCAAGCTGTGGGAACATACGGGTCTTTAAACAGGTGCATTTCACATTTATTACCACACATTTATTACAAATATATCATATAATTATATAAACATATTGTACAAGGTATTTCAAACTTCCATTTTATCTACTTCGGGTAATTCTGTTCTTTTGGTCTTTGTACGAGTTCTGCTTGTTCACATTTTTTCTTGATATATTTTATGCTGATGCAACTTTCTAAAAAATTTTACGATATGACAATGCAAAATAAATAAAACGTAATCAAATTAAGTATTATTTACTTAACTAAACTTGAGGAGATTTACCACTAAACACCAAATCACTTTTTTTGAACTTCTCGACTCCAAGTTAGCATTATTAGGAGATGATTTAATCTTAGAGATTAAATTGATTATTAAATTGATGATTTAAGCTTAGAGATTAAATTAACTCCTGATGATGTCAACATGGTTAGCGAAACGTGCGTCGAGAATTTCAAAAAAGTTATTTGGTGTTTAGTGGTATATCTCTTCAAGTTTAGTGTTTCAAACCAAAGGTTCCAATAGAAAAATTGATATTCTTTACTTCTTGAATGGTTAAAAGAGGCTCTAAGCGTCCCCCATTTCTAAATTGAGCACAACAACCACAGCAATTGAGTACAAATTGTTGGGCTTGCGATTTCAGTCTTTTTTCCGATCTGAAATCACACAAAATGTTAAAGCAAATATAGACACCTTAAAAGTTCGCACTTCGATATCTCCGTTGTTTTGAAACGGTTGTTTATATTTCGGAATGTTTTTAGAATTGGTCAATATAAATTCTGTTTTTATTAAACATTTTTTGTAAAATGTCTTTGGTTAAGTTTGGTTGTTATTCTGTTTTTATTAAATATTTTTTGTAAAATGTCTTTGGTTAAGTTTGGTTGTTATTTATAACAACCAATAAATTTGGTTTACATTGTTAATTATTGAAGGAAATAAAACTTTATACTAGGATTTTAAATGATACACTTATAGCTTTTTAATGTTTCAAACGTTTATTATAAATTTTGCTCTACAAAAAACGCCCCAACATGGAATGTTAACAAGCTAAGATTCAGACTGTTGTAAATTCCAGTTTATATTTTCTTCATTTGTATGTGTTTAAAAATGTTTAATAGTGTACATTTCTCAACCCCAATAGAAAGAGAAAATGTTTTAAAACAATAAACATATCAAATACAATATAGTTATTTTCTATGGAACTCTAAAATAACCTATTAATATTCGACCTTCATAATTACTTAATCAAACAATGCATTGTTAGATTGTATGCGGCAAATTAATTTTCTTACAGGACGGCCGAGCAATTCGAAAGCCAAAATGCGATAATGAAATAAACGTCAACAACAACATCGTTTTGATATGGGGCGTACCGGCCAAATCACGTGGCTGTTCCCGAACCGGCAGCTCAAAAGGTGTAATTTCCGCCCACAATAAAATCGATTAGCCCCCTCCCGTGTCGAATTAATTAACGAATTAAATTGAGTATTACAAGATTGAGTTGTCCTTTGGAAGTTGCCTCGACTTAACTGTTGCCAACAAGTATTTGGAGTTGTTCTAGCCAGAAAAATCGGATATTTATTCAACAGAATATTGTTATTCGTTTGTTATATATTCTGGTGATCGATAATAACAATAAATAATAATAGAGCTTTTTTGGGAATAGCGGTACGCAAAAAATTTAATATGTCATTCCGCCTCATTAAAATTAGGAATTTCAACCAAAATAATAGCAGCAACGTTAAAGTACGGTATTTAATATTTTAGAGTTATTTGAAGTTTATTGCTTGCTATATGACGTATGTACTGACATATTTATAAAGTACATAAATAATAGGTAAGTATTGGTTTTCAAAAATATTGAAAAATGTTAAATACTGAATAAGAAAAAAATATGTTCTAGTTTTGTAATTATTTTTTGAGCGAAAAAACAAAATAAATCATAATTAGAAAAACAAAACACATTCATACTGTTTAAATCACTAATTTTATTTCAATAAAAATACACTGTTAAATAAACATAATAAAACTTCACTCAACTAGGATAATATGGATAATATGTTAAAGTAGATTATGTAAACTACATTAATAATAATTTCAGAATAAAGACAATCACTACTCCAAATTATATACATATTTGTTTTTATAATAGTTTGATTATTTTCATTGAAGTTTGTAATACTTTTAAAATCACACCGATTCTTTAAACCACCATACTAAACTCTATTAACAATATTTTCGAAAAAATCCACCCATTCTACAGTACTGCTTTAATTAAAGTTTTCAGTATTTTTAAAACGATGGGGATTGTTCACTTTACATGTTTTACAAACCACCACATTAGACTCTTGATTTAATAATATTTACAAATATAACTAAATCCAGCTGCTAACTAGCTCTAATACATGACCAGCCAGAGATATCCCAAATAAAAGAAGGCACCTAAACCATTTTTTTTCGAGTGGAAAACTTTTATAGTCGAAGTGTGGGACTCTCCTGTTAAGGCCTACTCACTAGAAAAGCACCATATACCACAACATATCCTGGAACCGCCATTAGCCTACCATTGGTCTTCAATGCCTATAATAAATTTCTAACCTATGTTTAAACATACCCTGTCAAATGAATATGTTCCATCAATGTGCCAAAATCCTGAAAAACACTGAATATTTTAACTATTTTGTTTTATTTAGAATAAAAATATACCCTTTTTTTTACTTTTTGTTTGGATAGTAGGTTTGCTTTTCCATTTTTATTTTTTTTACTCCTTCATACTCCTTCAGATGTTTGTTTTGTACTCTTCGACCATCTACAAATTAGGTTATCCTGTAAAACTTTTATAAGTATAAGACTTTTATAGTTAAATGAGTTATGGCCCAGGTACAATCAAGGAAATAACCAAAATTCTACAAGAAGTTTGGCGAACCGAACGGATTCCGGAAGATTGGAAAGATGCTCTAATACATCCACTACACAAGAAAGGAGATAATTGTTACCCCCAATTGTTACTTCCAATTTGTTACAAGATTCTATCTCAATGTCTACTAGACAGAGCACAGTGACAGTTAGAACCTAAAATTGGTGTATATCAAGCAGGTTTTCGACCGGGCAGATCCTGCTCTGAGCAGATCCTGAATCTAAAGTTGATCCTAAGACATCAAAAACTGTACAATAAAAATCTCGTCTGTACATTTGTGGATTTTAAAAAAGCATATGATTCTATTGACCGCGAATCTATATTCCAAATCTTGAAAGAACAAGGACTAGATCTGAAAACGCTGGCAATTATTAAAGCAACATTAACTAACACAAGGTCAAAAGTTAAATTCATGGGTGACATCTCAGAGCCCTTCGAAATTAAAACTGGAGTGAGACAAGGGGATGAACTCTCGCCACTCTTATTTAACTGTGTTCTAGAAGAAGTAATACCGGAGCGTATTAAACTGGGGAGAACCAACATCAAAATAGATTGTCTGGCGTTTGCTGATGATCTAGCAATTTTGACTCAAGATATATTAACTAAATCCTAAAAGAAATAGCACAAAAGGTAGGACTCCAAATTTCCTTTGAAAAGACACAATACCTGACCTGCAACAGACTAAGAACACCATTTCTAAAAACAAAATATGGTAGCATCAGACGAATCTCTCAGTTCAAATATTTGGGTGAAATAGCCAGCCAATAAGGGTAGATGTCAAAAAATGGAAACGGCAATAAGACTTACACAAAATATTTACAACAAAAAATGCATATCTAAAAACACAAAATTGAGACATTACAACACAGTTATTAAACCAGAATGTCTATATGGAGCAGAAACGCTCATTATGAATAAAAAGAGAGACATCGAGGACATTGAAAAGAAAGAAAGAAAAATCAGAAGAAAAATCTTAGGCCCCAAACAAATAAATGGCACAACATACCGACTTCGAGAAAACCAAGAAATCAAACAATACACTGATATACATAGCGATATGAGAAAAAGAAGACTTAGGTTTTACGGACGCATAAAACGGATGAATCCGAGTAGACTAACTAGACAAATAGTCGAATTTTATGAAAATAGGAGTAGAGCTAAAATAGAAATAATTAAATGGATTGCTGCAATTAAAGAGGATCTAAGATCAGCAAATATTACACAATGTGAAATTCAGGATAGAGGCTGTGTCAGACACAAGGTTAACGTTTGGGAGGTTGGCCAGAGGGAAAAATGTAGAAAGACTGGAACAACTTGGTCTGACGAAAGGAAAAAAGGTCATAGCGAAAGAATTAAATTAGGATGTGCGCAAAGGAAGGCTAACGACAACAAACGCCTCTAATTGTACTTCGCGTGGTCCACCAGGGCCCATACGTGAATAATAATAATAATAAATGAGTTAAACCTATAGAACAATGACTAAGATCGTTAAATTGTTTTATTTTCCCGGGACTCCGATTCTTTCCGAACGTCTTTTCGGATAGGGCGCAACAGTGAATTTCCGAATTGTTCGGAGCCGACCCGATATTGGCGTTCCTGTTAATATTTCCTAACTTCCAGGAAGTGAAGTCTGTATTTTCCATGGACGACACTGCTTTCTTTGTTGCATCTTACAGGACTGCAACAATCCACAACCGACTTCAAAGGCAGCTAGACGCTGCTCTTAGCTGGCTCAAGTTCTGGCTCCTGCACGTCAACTAAAAGAAGACCTAGGCGATCATCTTCACCAGAAAACGCATTCTAAGCGAAGCCAGGCTGCTGATGAATAAAGTACAAATTCCGTGGTTGCAGAAAGCAACCTACCTATGTCTCCATTTCGACCAATCATTTTCCTCCACTCAAATCGAGCAAGCAACCTGCAAGGATTGCGGCAATATCAAACTGCTGTACCTACTCTCATGCAGAACTAATGACAGAAATAGCTCAAACATACCGGTAAATTCATCGGACTTCAAGTTAATCTCCGCGAAGTTCGCCTGGACTTCAGTGCGGAAAAAAACGCTTTAAGAATAGTCGGACCTCCGTCCCTCGGGACTAAAAATCTTCGACATTTCCTAGGTCAACTGGAAAGCCCCAAAACAGATAGTTATAATCTAATGAAATAAAAGTAAGATCCAATAGAGCTATCTTAAAAACCAGGCTAATAAAATGGAATGGAGTGTTTCCTAACATTGTGAGGTCACACGCGCTTGGATTTTTTTCCGGAACTGTCGGCGCGTCATTGATACTAGCTTAAAAAAATTATTTTCTATTTGATATAACTTATTACTATCATTATTATTCACGTATGGGCCCTGGTGGACCACGCGAAGTATAATTAGAGGCGTTTGTTGTTGTTAGCCTTCCTTTGCGCCCATACTAATATAATTCTTCCGCTATGAGCTTTTTTTCTTTCGTCAGACTAAGCTGTTCCAGTCTTTTCTCTCCTACATTTTTCTCTCTGGCAACCTTCCAAACGTCAACCTTGTGTCTGAAACAGCCTCTATCCTGAATTTCACTTTGGGTAATATTTGCTAATCTTA
Source organism: Cosmopolites sordidus (assembly GCA_031761425.1). Lineage (NCBI taxonomy): Eukaryota > Metazoa > Arthropoda > Insecta > Coleoptera > Curculionidae > Cosmopolites > Cosmopolites sordidus. Next base: position 212,970 of record JARFXV010000228.1, on the reverse strand, counting down.
GATCCTCTTTAATTGCAACAATCCATTTAATTATTTCTACTTTAGCTCTACTCCTATTTTCATAAAATTCGACTATTTGTCTAGTTAGTCTAGTTAGCCTACTCGGATTCATCCTTTTTAAGTGTCCGTAAAACTTAAGTCTTCTCTTTCTCATATCGCTATGTATATCTGTGTATTGTCATCTGTGTAAGTCGGTATGTTGTTGTATTTATTTGTTTGGGGCCTAGAATTTTTCTTGTGATTTTTCTTTCCTTCTTTTCAATATCCTCGATGTCTCACTTTCTATTCAAAATGAGCGTTTCTGCCCCATATAGACATTCTAGCTTAATAACTGTGTTGTAATGTCTCAGTTTTGTGTTTTTATATAGGCATTTCTTGTTATAAATATTTTGTGTTAAGTCTCAATGCCGTTTCCGTTTAACACCTACCCCTTTTGGCCGCTTTTTCCAACCCATTTTCCATGATTATTTCATCCAAATATTTGAATTGAGAGACTCGTCTGATGTTACCATATTTTGTTTTTAGAAATGGCGTTCTTAGTCTGTTATTATGTATTGTGTCTTTTCAAAGGAAATTTGGAGTCCTACATTTTCTGCTGTTTCTTTTAGGATTTCATTCTGTTTCTGTGCCGTTAATACATCTTGAGCTAAAATTGCTAGATCATCAGCAGATGCCAGACAATCAATTTTGATGTTGGTTCTCCCCAGTTTAATGGGCTGATCAATATTCAGGGCCGACTTTTTTTCACGCCACTCCTGTATTACTTTTTCTAGAACACAGTTAAATAAGAGTGGCGAGAGTCCATCCCCTTGTCTCACCCCAGTTTTAATTTCGAAGGGCTCTGAGATGTCACCCATGAATTTAACTTTTGACCTTGTGTTAGTTAATGTTGCTTTAATAATTGCCAGCGTTTTCAGATCTAGTCCTTGTTCTTTCAAGATTCGGAATAATCCGGAATTGAGATCCACAAATGTAGAAACGAGATTTTTATTGTACAGTTTTTAATGTCTTAGGATCAACTTTAGATTCAGGATCTGTTCAGGGCAGGATCTGCCCGGTCGAAAACCCGCTTGATATTCACCAATTTTAGGTTCTAACTGTCCCTGTGCTCTGTCTAGTAGACATTGAGATAGAAATAACTATTTTTCCTTATAATAAATAAGTAAAGTAAAAATAGTTTTGTTATAAAACTTATATAGGATCTTTCCATTTATAACAAAAAAATATTTGTTCAAGACTCCAATTTAAATACAATTTTGGCTACCCTTTACTTTGAGTCTTCTCGGTTTATTAATGTTATTTACCATAAAAAAATGTAACATTTTACGATGACATTAACAAAAAATCTATACAATCAATATTGCCCAATTCCAGAAAATCATGTATTTAAAATTATTATTTACAACTTTTTGCCAACACAGTGGTATACTTTTTTTCCTAATACCTTTTTGCCAAAATTTAGCATCTTTATTGGTAAAAAATGTAAAACAAGTAATTTTGCACCTCTTAACCTTCCTTTTTAAAAGATTTTCCATCCCAAAATGGGGCAAAACTTACCAATTGAAACTCAACATTTTTTGCCGGATCCTGATTGAAACGTGTGATCCTGATTGATACATTATCATGTTGAAACACGATACCCTTCCTGTTTGCTAATTCTGTTCTTTTCATTTCGTTTCGCGTGGGTGATTTCGAATTTAGTGTTTCATATCGAAGGTTCTAATAGAAGAATTGAACCCCATGAATTACTATTATGTAAATAGACATTACTAAACCAGTATAGATTTTTGTTTACAAGCGTTGAAAGATCAACTAATGGAAAACCCGTACGAACTTTCTGGACAACTCTATATATTAAGATGGCATTTAAAATACATCCAAAAGTATCAATGAAATACAGATTAATAATGTTTTTGTTACAGGTTTGGTTTCAGAACCGAAGAGCGAAATGGCGAAAAACTGAGAAATGTTGGGGCCGTAGCACCATCATGGCAGAATATGGATTATACGGGGCGATGGTCCGACATAGCCTACCACTTCCCGACACCATACTGAAGAGCGCGAAGGAAAATGAATGCGTAGCCCCATGGCTACTAGGTAATCCTTAGGCCGTATGTCAATTTTTACATTGGAGGTGGTGTTAACCACTTATAGTCGATACTAAGCGAAGTAACGCGCTTTGATATATTGATATATAGTGAATTACTTACATTTCTACAATTTGAAAATAATTCATTTGATACATTTCACTAATACTGATGGTTTATATATATTAAAACAAGATTTTTGAAGCATTTGTTAAACATAACACTTATAATATTCATTTTTATCGCTTTACGTTAGATAACATGATAACATTCAACACTTCTTGAAAAATCCTGCGTATTGCTGTGGATACAATACCAGGGGACCTTTCAATCATTTGGTAGATGTATCGATCGTAATTTGTTATCAATTTATTAACACTGCATATATTTGCAGATATATAAACAACTAATTGCTATAGCAGGTCCTGTAGCGAGCTAGTGTTCCTGTTAAATTCCTTAAATGATCTGAAACTAGTCTGAAATTGTATTTATCGGTACAAACGTTATTCTTAAATAAAAAACTTTAAAATCGAAAAAAAATCAGTACGCTTTATTGTTCTTATTCCAAACTTAATTCACACTGCTAATGAACACAATTTATCCTGCTTGAATCTTAATATAACTGGTAGCGCCATCTTTGAATGAATACAAGCATTATGCAATAACATATTTAAACTTTTACAGCCAGATATATTCCAAGACGACCGTATCTCTTGTTCATTTATAACGACATAATGTGAGAGTATTTTTTGAGCGTCGGTTGCAAAAAGCATTAGCTTTAAGTTGAGTAAAATTGCCAAAGGAATATTTGAACTGTTAGAACTGGTAGAACATTTAGTGAATTATAGTTCAGGAAGATCAATGAAAATCTATCAAAAACAGTTCGAATTGACAGACACGACTTCGAAACGATTTCTTAACTAAATATTTATCATGGTGTTTTACTGTCCCCCATATTTGCCTGTAGAACTTGAACTGATTCCCTAAACTGACACTGACGATAAAAGAAAATATTTTTATACACTTTCGGAGATCCAGCAAATCGAGTTGAGTAAAATTGCCAAAGGAATATTTGAACTGTTAGAACTGGTAGAACATTTAGTGAATTATAGTTCAGGAAGATCAATGAAAATCTATCAAAAACAGTTCGAATTGACAGAAACGACTTCGAAACGATTTCTTAACTAAATATTTATCATGGTGTTTTACTGTCCCCCATATTTGCCTGTAGAACTTGAACTGATTCCCAAAACTGACACTGACGATAAAAGGAAAATATTTTTATACACTTTCGGAGATCCAGCAAATCAAAAGCGCTGTCAAAGCGCTTTTGTAGGCTATTGCTAATCCTAAATATGAATTTTAGGAAATCTGAAAAAACCGAACTTATATATTAAATATTACAACCACTTCCAATAGTTTATTGTTAATGCAATCTAGTCATACAAAGTACGTTTTGAATAAAAACATAATGTAATCAGTAATCAGAACACAGAAGCTACAAGATTTCTGAGAATAATCATTTGTATTTGCAGTACTGCAGTATTGCTTTAAATGGGGATAGAAAGTAATCGATGGAATCCGGCACATATCGAACCACTTCGAAATGTAGGCCACGGACAGCAAAAATCTGAGATGTGTGTACATATAAATTATCGGGGCGAAAAAACATTTCCTTTTTGACTAGAAGTGGCTCTTTAGCCTGAAAAACACTTTTCAATTGGTCCAATAGTGAAACATAATAGTTGCCAGTGATAGTCTTGCCTTTTACCAAGTAATCTATTCGCACCACACTCCAAGAATCCCAGAAAACCGTAGTCATTGCTTTTCCTCCTGCTCCCACCCACTTTATGTCTAGCGTGTGATAAATCCATATTTCATCTACTGATGAAATGTTGAAGAAACTCAGCAGGATCTCGTCCTGTAAATACTATTACCAACTCTTCATTCAAATGCATTTTTGGTCACCTGTTAACAAACGTGAGACTTTTCGAATGCTTTTCATACCTAAAACATCGTATAAAATGTAACATGCACGGTCTATCGAAATGTTTATGTCAGTAAACTAGCGCACCTTCAGTTGGCGGTTATTTAACATGACATTGAAATTTTGTCGGTGACGATTTTGTCGCTCGAACCGGTTTTTCAGTATCGTGAGTATTCAACATCTTCCATGAATGTACGATCACGTATAAATTCAACAACTAATTTTTTTATTATCAAATCATTAATGTTAACCCTTTTTACATATCTGACGGTGTTAAACCCTTTAAAACAAAGTACTTTATGACAGCTTAAACTTTTAAAACTTTTTTCCATTTTTCCAAGAATGTCAAACTTAGTTTGCTTTACACCATTATCACAAACAAGCAACTAAACCCACGCGTACCAAACTTAACAGCACATCACATGGCGTATCATGCTTCACAAATATCGTATTCAATTGGTCATACTTGAGTCATCTCTGTGTCAGGGGCAAAACTTCTCAAATGATCATCGTATTTCCATAAGCAATATTACTCAATATTATAAAACTGAGATGTCATTTCATGTCATTCTACATTCTGTAATTTCAGTCACAGATTCTACAAGATGAGGCTAACAATATTGCAGTACATATGGCCATATATGGCGATAATTCGTTAAAGGGTCTTGTTCTCCTAATTACTCATCAATCACAAATTAACATCACGCTATCTGACGAATCATCCTTTACAAATATCATAATCAATTGGCCATAATTGAACCATCTCTGTGTCAGGGCCAAAACTTCTCAAATAATCATCGTATTTCCATAAGCAATACTACTTAATATCATCAAACTTAGGCGCCATTTCATGTCATTCTATATTCTGTAGTTTCAGTCACAGATTCTACAAGATAAGACAAACAATATTGCAGTTCATATATGACACTTTAAGAGGGTTTTGCTCTCTTAACTACCCATCAATCACACATCGAGTTGTCGAAAATCAGTCCATGTTGACCATAAGTCTTAGACTTAATTTTGAACATATTTTGTACAGTAGTTTGATATGCTATTTCTTTAAATTAAAAACTTTACTCTCCTAGACCAATAACGCACTTTCAAATTCACTCAGTTAAGATCAATTCTGACAACTCGTACTTTAGATTATATTACTAAAACTAAACAATAAATATTTTAAAATCGAAAAAAAAAACTCCAGACTGCCGAAACAGTTTGAATAATCTTTTCAATCTTGTACACGAGCAAGCGTGACGTCCACTAATTTTTTGACCAAATTTTCATTGATTTCTCCTGATTATTCTATTTATATTTTACTTACAAACTTAAGCTTCAAAGTACTTTTTCACCACTTTTCAGGCAACTGTCGAATCCCTGATCGAAAAAAAACTTAATCGTTTTGATCTGATAAAGTCATTGAGTCTTTTTCAACTTCCTCAAGAAATGTGAAGTGGTTAGTAATCAGATAAAGTGGCAGGAAACGGAAAATATGAATATCTGAAAGTGCCAAATTTAGAAAATACGCCTGGTTTCTAAAATCATTTGTGGTGTATGTGGTCATGCGTAGTCCTGAAGCAAAAGTCCTGAAGCCACTTTTTGTCACAGGTCGCGATCTTATGCAAATAGTTCTTTTTCCTGAATCTAGAAAGCAATGGCTCAATAAAACCAAAAAGTCTGCTCTGTTCTCAGCCGTAAGTTCGTAAGGGGACCCAAAGTCTCTTATTTTGAATTTTTCTTAGTTTGTGTGAACGTTTTAATATGGTTTGTTGTGTTATTTCGAGTTCTTGTCAGAGTCTTTCAGTTTCTTCGTACTGTCGATTATGCTCTTTCAATTTTTAAAAATTAAATTTATTTTCAAATTTCTATTTTTATCAGGATATTTTTTGATTTGGTTATTACCAGGTGTGTCGGTTAATAATTCTTATTTTTTTCATGAAAAATAACTTTATTTGGGTCGAAACTCGACATGTTTACCGTACGAAAAAAAATATAACGCTAACTCGAAATCATCAATGGCATTTTGAAAGGTACTGTCGTAGCAACAAAATGACGTACGAGGCTAGACTGTGAATCGACCAGGTGCTATCTGCTTTCGGTGCCATCTCTACAAATTATTTGTCATGGCATGTTTATAGGGTATACAGCAGAATAATAAATAAACCTTTTTTGTTCACTTAGTATGGTTGAGAAAGGTTATATATTTTTTATATTTCATTTTATAACTTGTCGAATGTTATCATTGTTATACATTCATAGATCATGATAACAACAATCAATTAATATATAAAATAATTTGTTTAATCTTGATTCACTAATAATGTTTTAGTTCAAAATTGCTTCAAATCTAAGGTTATATTATAAATAGTTATTTTTGTATTTAGTTAGACTAGAATCCTTTATTGGTTTGCTCCACCTTCAATATAAAAGACATAAAAATGCCACCCTTACTAACAAAATAGTACATAGAAAATACATGTCAATTATTTATTTTTTAGCCAATATCAAGTAGTGGCAAACCATTAGAAATGGAAAGGATTCACTTGCAGGTGTTTCTTTACGTAAATAAAACTATTTTTACTAATAAAATGTAAACATTGACAAACCAACGACACTTCACAATTAATATATATGTTAATACTAATTTAACTACTATTAATTAAATAAAAGCCCCAATATTGTAGAGTTTAGAGTGTAATATTAGATAGAAAATGTAGTTCTTCTTTGTACTCTGAAACTATAAAACTATAAAAAATATCTACCATTAAAATGTTAAATTTTATTTGTTTTGGAAGATGTTTTTAACTCAGAAAGTGATTTTTATGTGCTCTTATAATTTAAGATATTTGTCTAAAAAAGAGTAGAAATTGTTTAATAAAAGAGAAACGCAAATATTTTACATACATCTCTGTTATATAACTACTATTATTATTTACAATTTTTTGCCAACACAGTGGTAATATCGATAATGCCTTTTTCTCAAAAATTAACATCTTTATTGCCAAAAAATGTCCACAGGTTCTTTTTCACCTCTTCTTTCGTTTTAAAATATTTCCCATTGAAACAATTGAACAAATTTTAGAGTGAGCGGAATAGATGGTAGTCCGGGGATGCGATGTCTGGTGAGTAAGGTGGATGGCTCAAAACATCCCAATATGCTGCCAGGCCCATGATATTATATTAGGACATTCCTATAGCGTTCCTTTCTACTGCTCTAGACCTCAATTCGCTAATGTTCAACGCACATGATGATCTGCTTTAGTTGTTGAGTTAATTAAACTTTATAACCCTTACAACGAAGATCATAATGCAAAATTCTCCACGTAGTCGTCTGAGAAAGGTTTAGTTCTTGAGAACGTCTCTTACATTTCGTCTTACTACAGTGATATTTTCTAATGATCTTGCAGTCCGATGACGTACTTATCTCTACTGAGCCAGTTCGTTCAAATTTTTCTACCAGACGATAAGGAGACCGTTCGGTTGGTGGATTATGTTTACCATACATTTCACCCAATACTTGAAAAATCTCGAGAATTGCATACATATTTTGATGGTAGATACAAAACATTTCTATGCGCTGTTAAACCATCTATCTTTCTGGGACGTTCACCCGATATACTGAACAGGCAGTCTATGAGTGACATTTATATTTTAAACAGTGTTGCCGCTATTACGTTTAAAACTTCTAAACTCATGAGGAAGTTAATAAAACGTTTCTTATAATGTCGCAGAGTTTGGGTTTGCGATGTCACAATGAATACATTTTCAAGACAAGGATATGAACATTTATACAAGGAATTTGTTTTAAATGTTGTGTTGGCAGCAAAATCTTTGATTTGAATCGTTCAAAATTTTACAAAACGTCTTTGTTGGGTCAGTCTGACCAAAATGTCGAAAAAATCAGCTAAATGTTGCTGAATAATCGTGATTTGAGAATAAGACAGATTGTTCTTGGACTGGACATATCTTACATGTCCCTTCACATCAATTTTGATTTCAAAAACTTAACAAATGTCCTCGACCAAGCACTGTATTTTTTAAGTATCCCCAGTGACTTATTCTTATACCCCCAACTCTAATTACAACTTATTGAATCTATTACCACTACCAATAATGAAAAGCAAATAGCAATATCAGCCTGCAATGTGATAAAATATTATGCGATTAAAATAAAGCTACAGCAGCTAAAATGCTAAATGGCTGCCGATGCCGGTACGTCCTTTACTAACGTTTTCTTTATGTCTGTTTTATCAAAGCAATCAAAAAATAAGAGAAAAGAAAGGGTGTAATCCAGTATGGGATCTTTTAGAGAATGGCAAAACTTTTTAGCTTCTTTAATACATAACGGTAAACAAGTGTATCAGTTTTTCTGTTTAGTATATAATATACACAGGCAGAGTAAAAAGTCAGATACTTTTTAATCCAAAATAGATTTATTTTTCCATCTAGTTTGGTTCGTTTTTTACCCCGATACACTTCGCCGAACGATTTTCCAACTTTTTTATGCTTTCCAAAAACTCTAACTTGTCGAACTCTGCAATTCATTCATTTGATGTAAACTATTTTCCAGGCAACCATTTCTTCATATTTAGAAGGAGAGTAGGGTAGATGTGACAACAATACGTAGCGCAAACTGACCAATTTCGTAGTTGTAATCACTGACGAATGGGCGGATGCATTATCGAGGGAACACTTTTTTCTTTTCCAAATGAGAGCGCTTTTTAACAACTCTCCTTGAAATTTGGTTAATAATGTAGCATAACAATTTCTTGTGATAGTATTTTCCTTTTCCAAATAGCAGATAAAGACAATGCTTCACGAAAAAACAGTGGCTACGGCATTTCCGACCGATGGAGGCCTCTTTACCTTCTTGGGGATACGATCGTAGTGTAAAACCCATTGTTTTGTCTGTCCTTTCATTTCTGATGTGTAATGATACACAAGTCATTAAAAGTCACGAATCACTGCAAAACTTATTCGAATTGCGCTTATACATTTTTAAAAATTCAATTTCTTTTTTTGTCTGTAGTGAATAAACGCGGCACCCAAAGCTCTGATAACTTTCACGTACCCAACTGTTCATGTAGGATATTCCGTACGCATTCGTTCGAGATGTTTATCATCTCAAGAATCCCTCTAACCTTTACAGTGTCATCATCCAACGCTATATTATGGATTTTGTTCACTATTTTATCAATAGTGAGCTCAGCGTGGATCTTTGGGCGCGATGCGTCACTTGTAGTGGCTCGACCATATCGAAATTCAGTAAATCGGTTATGGAGCAGAGCTTCCATAGCACTTCTGTGAATGGTTTTCGGTTTGCCTAATGGGTTTTCTCCGCAAAAAGTATTGTTTAATCAACACACTGAAATTCACTGTTTACACAAGTACATAGGTTAAACTTCAGTTTGATCCATTTTTCAAAATATGGCAAAACTTGTTTGCTTTATTCAATCTTCATCTCAATCTGCAGACAAGCAACTAAACACACATCTGATACTGCGCAGCGCGCTATCTAACGAATAATAATTGACAAATATCATAGTCATTTGGTCGTACTTGCGCCATCTCTGTGTCAGGTAGATAACTTTTCATACGGCCCCGGTATATCATCGGATCAAGACTGAGCTAAAGAACTAAACTCAAAGAGATTTACCACTAAACACCGAATCAATATTTTAAAGTTCTCGACATGTTATTATCATCAGGAGATGATTTAATCTAATTCTAAATCTACACTACGTTCTATTTATATGAGAACCCTAATTTCTAACGTACTACCTACGAATCGTACTAATTGCCTAATGAAGCGCGTAAAAAAGGATACAAGAAAAAATAAAAAATGAAAAAAATAAATAATTAAAAAAAAGAACAAGAGAAAGAAGAAAATGAACCGTGAAGTTTTCTGACCTTTACATTAATAATTGAAAAAGTTGACTGAACGGAATAGGTCCTTTTTCCCGGTTCATTATTTTCTTGCATTTTTCTATTTGAATGCTTCCATATGCATCTAAATCCTTATTATTGTTCACACTTTTAACCAGTCTTAAATTACTAATGTCTATATTGTGGTCATGTTCGACACGTTGGCAACGTTGACACGTTGACACGTTGGCAACGTTGACACGTTGACACGTTGGCAACACACGATTTTTCATTGCATTTTTCCCATTTTTTTATTTTTTCTTCTATCTTTTTTTTACACGCTTTATTTGGTAGGTATATTTTCTCATATAAATAGAACGTAGTTTAAGTTTAGAATTAGATTAAATTATCTGATGATGCTAACATGGTTACCGAAACGTGCGTCGAGAACTTTAAAAAAAGTGATTCGGTGTTTAGTGATAAATATCTTTGAGTTTAGTGCTTCACACCGAAGGTTGCAATAGAAGAATTAAGCTAAAGAAGTTAAAAAACAAAATCATCCAAAATTGATGGCCCGAGAGACGATTCAACTTATCAATCATATATTCATTCATTCTTCTTATCAATCAATATATCAATCAATTCATTCTTATCAATCATATATTCATATATCGATGATTATTTATTTTTTGTAATAACTGGTCATTTAAAATATTTTTTAAATTTCTGAATTGTATTAAAAACTAAATTTTCTCTAGTGCACGTTGAAGTTATCATACTATATGGATAACAAAAGTACTGAATTATAATCTTCTTCTTCTTTTTCTTCTTCTTCTTCCCATTCCCTTTTATAGTAGAGTCGTGACCTGCAGAAACTCATTCAGTTAGAGCACTTTTCGGACTATTTCTTGAAAGCGTTCTCTATTTCTGGCATCCTCAGTTGCATATTGGAAAGTTGTACCAGTTAGGTCTTTAATTTGGTTGGTCCATTTTTTGGAGGTCTACCGCGTGATCTTGAAACCTCTATGCGCTTGAGGTCTTGTTTTTTAATGGTACCTATTTCAGCAGGATATGGCAATACTGGAAAAATTAAGTTTTTTCTATCTGTTTATTTGTTTTCTGTGTTCTCCCTATCCCTCTAGATCTTCTGCAACTTTCACATTGTACTGCTTGCCATTTTGCTTCTTCTTCTGATCTCATGAGTGTTACCGCCTTCGTTCGATATTAAGAACCCAAGATAGTCGAATTGACTTATTATCTGTTCTATTTAACTGATATTGGGCATATTGTTCGGTTCGTAAAGACGGCGTTCATCCTTTATTTTTTTGATAACCAAGTTCAGTTCCTCGACTGATCTCGCAATTTATCGGATGTTCCATCTTCTATTTGCACTACTGCTCTGTTTTTTCCATATATGTAGATAAAAAATTTATCCAATCAGGTGATCTAATAGTCCCATTTCCTGTAGAATATGACATAAGTTTTCCCATTTTAGGCAGCCAAACGCCTTCCGATAATCAAGAAAACAGAGATATACAGGATTATTAAATTATGTGATTACATCGATTATTTGCAGAATGTTGTGCATGATGTACCTATCCCTGGAAAGAATCCAGCCTGTTCTGTGGAATTTGCCATGATAAACAGGATTTTAAGTGTTCATTGATAATGTGAACGAGAATTCTACTGGCATATGGAATGAGCGATAGGGCGATAATTTTTTAATTTCTTTCTAGACCTGTTTTTTGTATAGATATTAATATTGAAATCAATTAATTTTCTAGCCACAATGCGGTATCCCACACATACCCGTGTTTTACCCATTGCTTTAATTATATCTGTGGTAAAACCAAACTAAACAAGGCCTTGTCGCATTTCAGACTCCGTATAGCATTTTTGATTTCTGTTTTTAAAATATTATATTACTTGTTTACAAATTATTTTTTTTATCCGATTCGTTTTCACCGCTAAGTGTCGGGAAGTTTCTTAGATTTTTGCTTATTTTCTTTTTCGACCCATCCAATTCAGCGTCGCTTAGCTTCAATTGCTTATAACTAAAGCTCGACTCAATGTAGCTGGCTCTGGCCAAATTAGGTATGCAGTAGTTAAAGCCATTTTGGAAGAGTTTTATGCAATGATGTTTTCATTCGGTTAAAATGCCATCGATATCTATTATTTTTTCGCCTTTTGCATTCTTCCGTGTACGTGATGTATATTTTCTTGTTATTTTTTCACAGCGTTAGAGAGGCCTTTGATGTTGTTTGAATTAGTATGTATATAGTTCTCGACAAGTTTCTTTAATGTGATCATTTTGTCTTTTCTGCGGACTCTCTGGATTTCTCGATTTAGCGAGGAATATTTAAAGCGATGTTCATCTGACCGTATACTCATTTTTTTAGATGTGTGCGTTTTTTTCGACTAAGTTAAGAGTGCCATCAAGCATCTAACGTTGGTATTTCTGAAGTGCGAATTTATTAAAATACTCAGTAATAAAGACAATTAACAATTAAACAATTAACAATTTTTTAAATTGGAACCTCTGGTGTGCTAACTTACTCCAAAGAGTTTTTTTTGTAGTCACAAATTAAGCTTTAATGAAGAATCTCTAATAATGTATCTAATTATGCTAGTATTGTCAGAATGTGACTAAATTTAAATTGGCTAAAAATCCTTTCGTGATCTCTTTCGTGCAAAATTGCATTATATTTTCTTTATATTGAGTCATCCAACTTGTCTTAATTTTATTTACTGTAAAATATATTTAAAGGGTCTTTCAAATTTAGCGGTTTTATAATTTTTGAATAAATCACAGAGTTTGCGTTGATTTATGACATCTAAACACGAAAGACAATATCTGTCAAATGACCACCTTTTGCAGCTCCATAAACGTCCACTCTTTTGTCAAAATTTTGGCTGACATTTTAACATAACCGTGGCTCTATCGCATTAACGACTCGAATAAATTAATCCTTTAGTTCAGGAATCGATTGTGGATTGTCCTTATAGACCTGGCTTTTTACGCAACCCCATGGAAAATAGTCCAATAGTGTCTAATCACATAAACTTGGTGGTCTATTACATCACTGTTTCTTGTAATAACTCAACCAGAAATTTTTTCTCTCAATAAATCAATTGTTTCATTAGCAGAGTGAAGTGTAACGTTGGAACAACATATCATCTAGGCTCTAGATCAATATTATAAAATTCAGCCCACAAAAATCTAGTTATCATTTCACGATATCGAACACGACCAGCAGCATTCTCAAAGAAATAAGGCCCAATTATACCTCCTGATCATAGTGCACACCAAACAATCACTCGTTTAGGATATAAAGGTTTCTCATGAACCAATCGTGGATTTTCCTCAAATGCGGCAATTTTCTTTATTAACATAGCCACCAATTTCAATATGTGCTTCATCTGAAAAGCTGATTTTTTGAAAAAGATCAAATGCACGACGTTTTGAATGATCCAGTGGCTTTAATTCCTGTGTTATTCGAATCTTATATGCCTTCAAAACTCAATCCTTTCGTAAAATTTGCCACTGAGTCCAAATTGTTGTGAACGTCAACTAATGGAAATTTCTGGATCTTCTACAACACTTCCACGTACAAAATTATACTCTTGTGAACAACCACTATGACTATATAGTGTTCTTCTTTTATATTCCACCGAACCAGTTTCTTGAAATTTTTGAACAATTCAATTGATAGTGCTTTCAGATGGGCGATTTCACTGAACGCCCATTTTCATCAAATATTGCAACAATATTAACCCGTTGTTGTATTGTGTACGACTCCATTTTTATAAATGTCATACATTACACTTCTGAAATGATACTAGACCTAGGAAAATTTACAACGCCATCTGTGTTTTATTCAAGAATTATAAAAACCGCTCAATTTGAAAGACCTGTTATATATGAGTACATTATTTATCTTCCAGCCAGTCTTCGTCTACGTGAAATGGCACATTAAAGCAAGAACAACTAAAGTCACCATTCCTAATATTTAAACATTGATAATGAAAACACTCATAACTTTTCAAATAAACCAAAAGACACTTGAAAAATTTAGCGGAAAGTATTAACTCTGAGATAACCTAATTTTGCTAATTCTCGATTATGTTTTTCGAAAATCTTTATCTTTGTCGTTACTTTTCTTAATATAAAGCCAATGTCCCAATTTGCAAAATTGCAATTTAGAAAGATTAAATAATATTCATTAAAAAACCAATTAAAGAAAAAATAATATGATACTATGTATAAATAACTTAAGGTCGACACGTTTCTAAAAATCCTAGTTTGTTATAAAGACCACCAGAGTCCTCTATCAGACCATCGTTCAACTCAACGCCCCACCACTGTGTCGGAATTGAAAGGATGAATTTATTTTATCGGGTGATTTTAAGGACGGCCGTATGGTGGCGCCACGAAAAATGATTGATGGGCGTAGATCGTTCGTAGTCCTCGCTTTTGAGCGCTGCCAACGTGGTCTTGTCGAAGATTGTTAGACAATCGTAGTAGGTTGCAGCCGTTAAATACCGCAGCGTTGCCACGTTTAGGAAAAAGTCAGATAATTAATTCTAAAGGTAGACAAATTATTATTATGAAAATATTTATAATTATAAGAAGTCATCGATTATTATATCCTTTATTTAAATTTTATAAAGCTTTTCTTAATATATTATGTGATCTATTAGGCGTATTTTTACATTAGAATTGTATCATAATCGTTCCTATAAGGAGATTTATAAAAAAGGTCAACTAAATTTTTGAGGATATCCAAATGTGCGAATGGCTCTACAGGTCTGAAGCCATTCTCGAAAGTTCCACTATTCCCAAAGTTCTCTTAACGATTTCTTATAGCAGTCCTCAATTATTCCGGTGTGCGAGGCTTACACTGATACATCTAGTATCTACTTAGCGAGCAGAATTAATGGCTACGGTGGCTCCATCCTGTTTGAAAAAATAACCCGAAAATTCCACTCTACATCGTTGTTTTTGGACTATATAGTGGTTATTGGTGCAATTCACGAAGAGGCTGAGGTCTAAAATCAGGGTTTTTTGTTTACACCATATTTTTTGTATTTTTGTTTTAAAAATTAGCTTCCTCGTTCATAATGATGTTCAAATCTTCATTTTCTTCAAAAATGTCAAGCATTCTTTGAGCAAATATAAAGCATTATTGATTCTTATCTTCATTCATCTCTTGAATAATCATCAATTTATAGAGGTCAAAGCCCAAATTCTTCTGCAAAATTCGCTTTGCAGTGCTTTTGCCCGTCTTCAATCAGAAGCGTGCATCCTAACAACAGTGTGAGTAGAAATTCAAAGAATTGCTTGCCTCCTTTACTTTATCCACATGTGCGTGCTTGTCGAAAAGAACCAGATGGTCTTGTTTTCATTAAAGAACCTTTACTACCAGCAGCTACCTATCTGAAAATGGTGTTGCGGTTGAGGACCGCCATGACGCCGATGTTGAAGTGCCATCTGAAGAGTCAGGTGTGTTTTAATTACGACCTACTTTTGAAAAAACGTTATACTGGATACAGTATTTCGTATATACTACATACTGCATACAAAACAGCATCGTAGGGAGAGTCTATAGACAGTTGTCATAGGCCTCCTTTCTCTCAATTACTATCTCTCCTCTCTCTCTACCATTATGGTCAAGTATTTGTTGATTGTTCTGGCCTTTGTTTATATCAAATTCATGCATGATATTTCAGTTTAAACTCCAGTTAATTGTTCAATCTATTCCAAAGGAAAAAATCTGTATATGTATATGACAAAAATAGTGTAAATACAGGAATAAACGCAAAAATTCTCAATTAAAACTATTGCTCAAACTACGGGCCAATCAGTGTTGATGATTATCTGAAAGAATATATTTAGAAACGACTGTCGCCAAGGTATAAAAATATTAAATTCCACCTTGGGTTTGACCAGATTTAGTTTAACCACATTATGTTTAAGCAATTTGACCTAACCAATTCTAATATTGCAACATTTTCAGGAACATTTTTTGTAGTCTTTCAACGCGTATTTGAATTAACAATTAAATATTATCATAAGCCCATTAAATTTATGATAAAATATATGATAAAATATATGATAAAATATGTGATAAAATATTATCATCATCATCATTAGCCGATGTCGATCCATTGCAGGATGAAAGTCTTTTCAGCATGCTTCCAAGTCGCGCGGTTCTGAACTTTTCTCTGCCAGCCCATCCAGTAATACCTAGCCTACACAATTGATTGAATTTGGAAATATACTCATTGTAGCATTTGAACGAAAAACGTGTTACTATTGATCTTTACATTTCAGCATGTGATTCCAGAAAATATAGTAAACGGTTTAAAAAAATTATCTTCATGTTGTGAGCATTGACAGAATTTTTTTACATGCTACTATGCTAAAGCCAGCGTCACACATTGATCCACTTGGCCAGGACAATGTTTGCTGCCTTTTCACTCATCTCAAGTAAACATCCACACATTGGCTACACACTTGCTACCTCATCAGTTTACAAAAAACTGAGCTAATGCCAACATCATTGAAAACGCACTGATAAAATAAAGCAAAAACTGCTTCGACGCGTTGAATAGATATCACACCGTGTGGCCATTGTATAGATGGGGGACTTGGTATGTGTAGCAGCGTGCGACAGTTCCTCTTATGTGGGACACAAAACCGACATTCCATCGACAAGCGGCCCACGGAAACGCCAGCCTCCGACAGTAGTTTTACAAGCGCCAACTTTACCATCCACACATTGGCTAAGTGATGCATGCCATATCGTTTAGCTAATGTGTAGCATCGGCTTAAGCAGCATTCTTCCACATCGTATAGTTAATGTAGGCTAACGGGCTTGAATATCATTCTTGTGGTTGTGATAAAAATTTTAAAACCCTATGAATTGGTGCACCATGTCGTCTTAGGCAATCATCTGAATTTGATAGAGAAATGTCGCAAAATATCGAGATAATTGGATATTGTTGTTTCTACTATTATGAAAATATGGATGAAATTGATTTGAGGTTGAAGGTTTTGGGGTTAGAGACACATCAGCAACTACAAGGTTATTTAGCGACTGGACCTACAGCTTAACGTGGCTTCCAAACCACGGTCATCAGCTATCGACAACCTCGGCCAGCACCCTCAGGCTATCAACCCTTGGTTTGTGCTTACCCGAGAAGCTCACCAGAGAAGACCAACGTAGAACACATCTCAGAAGGCATCCGGCCTTACCCAGTCTTTAACTGGCGTGACGTGAGGGGGAATTCGTTGTCGGATTTGACACTCTTGCCTAGAAACAATTACAAACAGTTGAGTGTGGGTATGTGTGTGCGTGTGAATGTGTGTGTAAGTGTCTATGTGAGTGTGTGGGGTAGGCAACAATACAAAAAAACCATCCCAGTGCGAGGTTCTGGTTGTCCTGGAAGTATACAAGGACGTAATAGGACATGAACATATACGGAAAGTACGTAATAAATGATTTTATTGCGGTTACAGGTAGAACGGATGAGTTTTTATCTTCTTTAATGGGTGCTTCTTACAACGCACCACAAGACATGTCGCTTAGAATGGTGCCTAGCTAGAATTCAACAGAACCTGGATTTGATGAATCTAGATTTTGTTTAGGTGATGATAGGCGAAAAGGGATGAAATGCGAAATATTAACTGTTGCATTAAAAGGCCATACAGATATCACTTCAGAAATGTTGACATAGGAGGTTATATATGTATAAGAAATAGGTCCTCGTTAGGAATTTAGGACCTCGTTAGTTAATTTAGGCTATACCATCTCTGTCTTACAAAATAATCTAATAAGAATGATGAACCTTTTCATTATTCACTTCACTGTATCAAATATAGGTGGAAGTTCTAGATTTTTTTGTATCATTACATAATACGAAACTTACTATTACTATGTATCCGGAATAAGAAATAAAAAGTTTTTCCGATTCCGATTGAACTACTGAGGAATGAGGTATTCTGGTGTCGTTGACCACATAGTTTATTCTTCACGGATGGGGACAAAAAAAAATCATGTGATCCATGTGTGTGACCCATCCATTCGATATTTTGACCGGTCAAAAATTGAATTGTTCAGTCCGTTGTGTGAGAGCTCCCTTTATCATGATGAAGTACGATCCTGAGTCGCTGGTTGTTTTTTCTTATTTTTTCAAAGACTCCTGGCCAACAAATGATTGTGGGCCATTCAGAATTGACTGATCTACGATTCTCTAGTGGTACTATAGCCACATATCCATTTATCCCAAAAAAACAGGCGACCATTTGCTTCGAAGTACTTTTTGCTCCAACAACTTTTATTGGGTTTGGCTCATTTTGAAAAATCCATGCAGTCGATTGCCGTTTACTTTCAGGCCTATACGCATAAATCCAACATTCATCACATATATAGATGTCATATACGGCTTTTGATGTACCACGATTGTATTTTTTGAGCATTTCTTTGCACCAATCGACACGAGCCTTTTTTTTGAGCGATTGTCAAATTATGTGGATTTCAATGCGCATAAATATTTTTCGTGGCTAAATGTTTATGTACAGTCTTGTGTAATGCCCAGGGATGCCTCGATCTCACGGTATATTACATGACGATCTTGCTTTATTAGTTTCTTTATCAGACTTTCTTTAAATTCGTCCATGAGTGAACGGTGGCAACGACTGAATTCACTAAACCAGTGATATACAGTAGTTTTAGATGGTGCTTCATCGCCAACGGTTGATGTGAATTGATCGATGCTCTGTTGTTGAGACAATCCACGTCGAAAGTCGTAGTAAATCATCGCACTAAAATTCTCACGAGTTAATTCAATTTTTTGGCTGAGACGAAATTTTCAAGTCACTAAACAACACAAGTAGCGTCCGTATGACAAAACGTTCTGAGTACGTATAGAGTAGCAACACCATTGTTACCAATTCCGGATACACAAATAACAACCCTTGTATCACCATCGTTTAAACAAAAATTACAAAATTAATCTAATAAAATATAATTTTGTGTTTCTAGAATATATATGTTTTTTGTTAAAATCATATTTATAAAGTTAGGTTTATGTATATATTATTGTATGTGTATATTGGGTTGTCTGGAAAGTTCGTAGGGCCTTTTTTAAGAGAGAGAGAGAGAGAGAGAAACTCAAATAGTTTGTACAAATATGTATGTAGTTTATTATGTAATTACTATTAATATTTACAACTTTTTGTCAAAAATTAATATCTTTATAGTCAAAAAATGTCAACAGGTTGTTTTTCACTTCTTTCATTTTAAAACATTTCCCATTTAAACATTTTTGGAGGATATAAGGGAATAGATGGTAGCCTGAGGGTACAATGTCCGGTAAGTAAGGTTGATGAGGCAAATCATATCAATTGTAGCTCAACAATTTTTGCCGGGGCCTGATTGAAATGAGTGGTCGTGAAATTTTATGATAAAACACGACGCCTTTTCTGTTTGCAAATTCTGACCGGTTTCCTTCAATTGCTGCTTTCAGTCAATCTAACTGTGAACAGTAGATATCAGTGTTGATGGTTTTATGGCATAGAAGAAGCTCAAAGTGTATGAATCCCTTCCAATTCTACCAAGTGCAAAGCACAATTTTCTTAGGACTTTCGCTCTACTAAAAACCGTTGACTCTGTCAAGCCTCAAGATGAACGTTGTTATACACAATCTGTTTTGCATCACCATTCACCAACCGCTCCATAAATTAAGCGTCTATCTTTTTTTCAGCAATAGATCGCACGAAAAAAATCGAACCTGCACATTTTGTTCACTTAAGTTCGCGGGGAACCCATACATGGTTTTTTTTTTCAGATGGTTAAAAACGGTCGATTTGCCATTATTTCATTTATTTGTTATGTCATGGACTATAGCTATTATGGCCTTTATTTCAGTGCTTGAAGGATGGCCGGTCTTCTAGATTAAAATCTCCACCCCTAAACCGATTAAACTTGCACCATGGACTGGTTCGCCCTCATTTAAAAATAAAAAAGCACGATGCAGCATAAATGGAAGTTGTGGATCCACATTTTTAATTTAAATCAACTTGACTAACTAAAGGCAAATCAAAGTAAATCAAAGCGTAAATGTACACATGTAAACGTAAATAAATGTCACAAAAATTGTAAATGTCACATAAATTAATAATATGTAAGTAAACATTACTAACAGAACACAAATGTTAAAAGTTTGTTTTCTTTACAAGTGTTAAAAGAGAAACTAATGAAAACTAATAGAACTCACTGCATATGTACATATATACATATAAAAATGTATAATAGCCAAGTGGTAAATAAAAGTTAAAAAAAAAGTTATTACTGTTGTTATAAAAGGAAAGATTAGGTTCTTTCATAATGTCCAATAATTAAATTTAGAATAACTAAATTAAATGTAATATGTGTTTCGGTTAGTAATGTCCATATTTTTTGCAAAATTTGAACGTTTATTTTCACAACAAAATAAATTATCTTAATAATCAAAGTATTGGCCATAGTTAGTTATTACTTTTCCCATCTTTATGTCAAAGAATGGATTCTTCGTAAGAATGTCCGTGCTGAATCTACTGAAAATAAGTGGTAGTCCGAAGGGGCTAAGTCTGGTGAATCCAGCCCCCACTGGGTCCGGACGTCCCATTTAATGCTTTCAAAATATTTTTTACACCGTTTACACTTACATTTACATTGTAATGTTGAAAAATTATTTTATTGTATTTTTGATCGTATTCTGGTCGTTTTTCCTTCAAGTTTAAGCCTTCAAGCCTATTAAGCAAGTTCCTTCAAGCCTTCGGTTCAGTTTTATCAATTGTTTTTCGATATCGATAGCCAGTAATCGTTTCACCAGGTTTCAGCAGTTCTTAATACACAGGTCCCCTACTATTCCACCAAATACACAGCAAGCCTTCTTTCCATGTGTGTTGCGCACTGGTTGTGATGTTGAAGGCTGGCCTGGGCCAACCGATGATTTTTTGCGCTTTAGGTTGTCAAAATATATCCACTTTTCATCCCTGTCACAAACCAATGCAAGAAACTTTTTATTTTCTGTCTAGCAAGCAAAATTTCACAAGTGGTTTTTCGTCTTTCAATATATTTTTCCTTCAAATCATGCGAAACCCATTTTTCTTTCTCTGGATCTTTCCCAATACATGTAGATGTTCGGAAATGGTAGATTGGGTAACATTCAATGCTTCTGCCAATTGTTTCAGTGTATGAGTTGAGGCTTCATCGAATAATGCTTGCAAATCTGCATCTTCAAACTTTTTTGGCTGTTCTGGATGCTCCTTGTCTTTTATATCAATATCACCACTTTTAGTGTTTAAACTATCGTTCAAAGGTTTTTTTGCATTAGAACATGTTCACCATAAAAACAAACTATCGCAAAACGTCTTTTTCTGGTAATTCAACATATTCAAAGCTATTAATAACGAATTGGCTTTTGATCGCGTGAGTTTACCCTCCAAAACGCCACAGCCGTCATTAGTCTATACCAACACATGTATTTACTACCTCATCTCTTAGCAAAACCAACATTGTTAACCGAAACATCTATTAATTAAATAGTAGTAATAGTTAGTAGCGGGGTTTCGGATTCTTTTACTTAGACATAATGGTGAATTTTATATCTAGGACAGTCCTTATTTAGTGCAATCCTGTTTCAGCCATTCACTTGCGTACTTTCTTAATAAATTTAATTTGTGGTTATAATTCTTCTTACAGAGAGGAACATTTCGTAATCGTGTTACCAAAAGTTGCCCAGACTTTTACGACCTTTTTATAGTCCAAGCATTCTAATTATTGTTATTTTTAGAATATATTTTTTTTATTCCCGTTAGTATTTTATTCTCAACCAAATATAAGCTGAAACTCGTTCAATATGTTATATTTTAATATAAACAATATTTTTTTATTACAAAAGCAACACTGAATATTAACATATAATCAGTATTTAATTCATAACAATCTAAAATATCTTGAAAATATTGGTAACTATTTTATGCCCCCTTTAATATCAGGATTATCTAAGAAGGCACATTGGCAACATTGCATATTCTCGTTGTTTAGCTTGCAAACACGTCTAAGTCTAAAACGTATGCAACTGTCTTGTTACCTTTTAACTAAAGGTTGAGAAACTTTCATTCACTTAACTATAATGTGAATGCTACCTGGCCAGGTTAATAATATTATACATAACGGTTTATCGCTTTGAGTCGATTTGCTTGTATTTCTTATTGATTTGACGTCAGCGTTTTACTTTTTGCATATGGAAGATTTTATTGCAACGTTAAAAATGATATATATGTTTTGATAACAGTTTAATTTAATAAAATTAGTTTCAGCATCAGTAGAATGTATACTTTTATATACAATCTGATTAAAGAAAAAGTATTACCAATTAAAACTATACCCATATTTTGAAAACAAAAAATTTCCACATGTATAGGATGCTTCACCAAGACCCGGAAAAAATGAACATTTTTTTTAAATAAAATGTTATTGTTATTGTTAAATGTTATGATTCGATTTAATAATTACAAAAAAAATCCTTTGGCATACCATTAGGAGAAAAACTCTTCTTATTGCGCCCAATCCTCAAGGATGTTGACTATCATCATGGAGATTCATGTTTTATTTACTGCTGCTCAGTAAAATAGTTGGATGGATGTACAGCCAAACCATTCGCGTAGGTTTCTAAGTCACGATATCTTTCTCTCCTGTTAATACTCCGCCTACCCATTATCTTTTCGTGAATAATCAATTCGAGCAGCCAGTACTTATACCCTTTTATAACATGTCCTAAATAAACATTTCTGGTTTTGACTGTTATTATTTGAATTTAATTAGGGAAATTCCCTTTCTTTGTTCATTCTTTTTAACCCATCCTTGTTTGTGACCCTGTTCATCCAAGAAACTATAAGGACTCTACGGTATAACCACATCTCAAAAGCCTCTACTTTATTAGCGTGTTCTTTTTTAAATACTGATACTTCAATACCATCCTACAGCAGACAGAACTAAGAAATCATAACATCGCATTATTCGTATTTTGATTTAAAGGAAGGACAGAGTATCAAGAAGTCAACTATAAGAACAGTTAGACAAAAGAGAATTGAAACTTATAAGAACAATTAAAGGCTTGCACAAAAACATCTCAAACATAGGCCAGAATAAAACATCAAAAACCATTCGTCATAAGACAGGAAGTTGAGTTTGGCACTGTTTCTAACATGTATGTATTAAATTAGCAGAGGTAAACAACAAGGAAAAACTATTATAGATAGGATAGAGCAATCTAGGGAGAATAAACCACTGAGTGCGCCTTCGCCGATATAGTGATCATCGCAAGGAGCGAAATAAATCTGAAGAAAGCATAACATTGAAAAAATAGAGCAAGTTAATATAAGTTCCAATATTTGGGTGTTATATTAGGGGAAAATAGGAAAAAGAAAAAGGAAAAGAAATAAATCTCAACAACAAAAGGGAAAAAAGAAATAAAATGTATTATGCCAGAAATAAGGGACTTTTTAACAGAAAATAAATAACAAAGCATATATATATATATATATATATATATATATATATATATATATATATATATATATATATATATATATATATATATATATATACTTATACTTCAAACGGCTGCTTTAATGGCACCAGAAGAAAAATGTCTCAAACAAACAAAAATCTCCAGTGAGACCATTGATTTAATGAAGAAACGGCGAGCAATGAGAAATACAGGTAGTCCTTTTGGCAGGGTCGAGTACACTGAGCTCTACAAAACTATAAGAAAACGTATCAGAGAGGACACGCGCCGATTCAATATGCAGCTAGTGCAAAAAACCCTGGAAGCAAACAAAGGAATTAACAAAGCTAAACAGAACCTGAGAAACAAAAGAACGCAAATATATGCTTTAAAGCGTGAGGATGGGACAGTGTGCAGGGCGCGTACCCAAATGTTAGAGATTGTCAGAAAATTTTATTCCCAGTTATATGAAGATCAGAACCAATCAAATACAACAATACCCACGGAAGAACAAATGCCAGATATCCTAGTGGAGGAAGTAACAAATACTATAGAATCGATGAAAAACGGCAAGGCAAGTGAAACTGTCGAAATGCTAAAAGCTGGTGGTCGGACGTTACATAAAACACTGGCAAATTATACTCAAAATGCCTCAAAGAACAAAAAGTACCTAATTTATGGAAAAATGCAGAAGTGATCCTTTTACATAAAAAAGGAGCACAGGAAGATTTAAAGAACTACCTCCAATAAGCCTCCTATCAGTAATGTACAAAGTTTTCACTATGATAATTTCTAAAAGAATATTAAAAAAAAACTGAATGACGCACAACCAAGAGAACAAGCAGGATTCAGAACTGGATTCAGTACAATGGATCACATCCAGGCTGTACGGTAGGTTATAGAAAGGCACAAGGAATACACCATGCCACTGTGCTTGGCTTTTATCGACTACGAAAAAGCATTTGATTCCATCTCAAAGCATGCAATAATGGATGCACTGCTTAGCCAAGGTGTAGAGAGAGCCTATGTAAACCTATTAGAATCGATATATGATGGAGCTACAACCACAATTCACCTTGATGATCTTGAAGTGGGAATTAACATAGAACGAGGTGTACGGCAGGGTGACGCAATATCGCCTATTCTTTTCTCGGCTGGCCTTGAAGAAGTATTCCGTAAACTGGATTGGGAACAGGATGGTGTATAGATCAATGGTGCAAACTTAAACCATCTTAAATTTGCAGATGATATTATTCTCATTTTAGAAGACCCAGATGAGCTGCAAAGACGCATACAGGAACTTCAAAGGGCTAGCGAACCATTTGGCTTGAAAATAAACCTGAAAAAGAGTCAGGTTATGTTCAATAACTTCGCTCAGGACACAAGAATTTCAGTTTTGGGAAGGGATTTAGAGATTGTGGACAGCTTTATATATCTTGGGCAGAGGATTTAAAGGTGTTAAATGTGGCTGGTAGGCATTTGGTAGGCTCAACATAGTGTTTAAGAGTAGACTCCCACTTTGCCTGAAAAGAAAAGTCTTCGATCAGTGCGTTCTACCCGTTATGACATATGGAAGTGAAACCTGGACACTCACATCGCAATCAATTCAAAAACTTCGGGTGGTACAGAGGGGAATGGAAATATGTATGCTTGGCATTACAGGACGAGACAGAAAGTCCTGCGCATGGATCAGGGAACAAACAAAAGTCTGTGACATCATTGGAAGAGTAAAGCAATTGAAATGAAGATGGGCAGGCCATATAGCGAGGCGATGGGACGACAGATGAGCCAAGGCAATCCTGGAGTGGATACCGCTTGATCGCAAACGTCCGCGAAGAAGACCGAAATCACGATGGATTGATGACATCGTTAAGTATATTGGACCCGAGAGGCAGAGGAAAGCCCAGGACCGTGAAAGTTGGATGGAAAGTTGGATGCTGAAGAGGCCTTCATCCTGCAGTGGATCGATACAGGCTGATGATGATGATGATGCTGATGATATATATATATATATATATATATATATATATATATATATATATATATATATATATATATATATATATATATATATATATAACAGATTTTTACATATGGATGCGAAATATGGATCCTCTCTAAACAGCAAAAAAAAACAAAAATTACAGGCAATGGAGATGAAAAACTTTAGAAAAGTACGATGAGTTTGATAAAATCAGAAATGTGAAAATAAGAGAAAATCTAAACATAGAAACTTTAGAGGAATACAACTAGAATGGTGGGGGTAAATGTAGAGAATAAGGTTAGTGGTAGTACAAGAAAAAATATACGACGACACCCAAGAGAAATATGGAACAATGCTGTGGGAAAAATCCTAGAAAGGGAAAATAAAAAAAAAGAGTAACTCTACATCCAAATGGGTACTAGAGAGGTTTTATATAAAGGTGTGTTTTTTTACAGTGTCCGAACTTCCGATAGGGATCGTTCTCATCATGTCAAATGTCGTCAGGGCAATCATCATGACACATCAAATGTCTGGCAAATCATCATGGATCGTTTAACATCAGAGCAATGCTTGTAAATTGCCGAAATTTATGATCAAAATCAGTTTTCTGTACGCCAAACTTAGAAAGGCTTTTATGGTGCACATAATCGCCCAACCGAGTGATGTATTCGCCTAATTATTGATAAATTCCGAGCAAATTTCACGCTGCTCAATATTAAAACAAAAACAAGACAAAAAACTGTGCGTTCCGAAGAAAATATCGCTGAAGTTACTGGGAGTGTTGATGAAGATTCAAATTTATCAATTCGTTAATGGGGATCGTTACAGAGCGGTGATCAATTATTATATAATTTCGAATTTTAATGGTATTCATCTGGATGGGATGTGGTTCCAACAGGACGGGTCCACATATCATACGGCCAATGCAACAATCGATTTATTAGGGGAACAATTCAATGAGACAATTATTTCGACCAGGGTTATTAGAATACTTTGTAAAAGAGGCCTTGTGATATAACATTTTTTATTTCGAATTTTAAGATTTGTCAAATTATGTTAAACAGATACGGTGTTGCAATTTAAAAAATATTGTTTTAATAGCTACTGAAGAAATCTGGCAATGCCGGAAAGCATTGTTTGTTATTTTTTCTTAGTCAAGTTATTTCCTACAACTTTGCATTTGGAAATATTATTCTATTACTCGAAATAAAAAAACTTAGTCTATGTCCGGTTTTAAAAAAATTACACTTTATAAGCCGAAGAAGGTGTGTTTTATTTTCTGAAAAATTCTTTCTATGTACTAAGAAGTACTTGGTGTTTTACGACGTTTCGACGAGATCGAAAAAATCCAAGCAACAATAAGTGAAAATTATCCATTATTTCATTGTCATTATGTATATGTATATTTCATTGTTGCTAAAAATCGAATTATAATCCACCGTTTATTCTTGCGATTGAACTTTAGCCCTTTACTTTTGAACGAGGGCAGCCAAATAAGTGAATTATTTTTATAGTCGAATATCCGGCGCAAGGGCCTCTCTTTTTCTGTATTTTTCTGCTTTTCTCTTTTGCTGCATGCTTCGATTAAAAAGCTTGCGACTTCTGGTGACGCACTCTGTACTTATGGCCTTGAGAATAATAATTAGTGAAAAAATTAGCAATAAAGACACGATCAGAATCTTTTTACTCTTTTTTTCTCAATTCGTAAGAAAAATATGTGTTGTATGTTTTCTTTTTTTTTCAATTCAATCAGGTTACTTAACTGATAACAGTTGTGAAATAGTGTGTTAAAATATTAACTTATTAACCTCGATTTTTCGAGCTATGTTGAAACTAATAGAACTCTACAAAAACATTTATTAAATTAACGATATATTGTCCATTGTTGTCGGCTACCTATCGGTTAGCTTTTCGATACGTTCAATTTTTGTAACGCAAAAAGTCGGACAATACTTTATTTACATCACTTTCATTTAAATTTTTTTTCTCGATCAAAAATGTTTGCATAAACAGAAACAAATGACAATTCATTGACACAACATTGGGAGAGTATGGAAATGAGAAAGAATTCCATACTCTAGTTCGCTCAATTTTTGTTTTGTATTAAGATCCGAACATTTTCGTGTTAAATGAGAATATTTTCCGATTATATAATAGAGGTCGTTTTTTCTTTAATTCTGGTACTTTTTACTTTATACTTTGAATGGATAACGGCAACTTATAGTGAAGAGATCATTGTATTCTTGATTTCTCCAAATACACATCATTCTCTTTTGATGGTGGATACTAGGCTTAGCAAAGCTGGGAGTTGTTCATTGGGTAAATATTGGGCATTTCTACCTGGTCATCATGAGATCCAGTTTTCACCACCCGTTACTAAAAGGCTAAAAAATGGTTAAAACTTCGCTGTGGTAACTAAGAAAAACATATAGTGACACGGTTAGTCACTTCTCTTCATTGGGTTCGTGTGGTATCCATCTTTCTAATTGGTGAATACATCTCAATTGGTTCATATGCTGGGATATGGTTGTGTGGTCAAAGCACATTTTTTCTTCAATTTCTCTGGTAGTTAAAGAAGGGTTTTGGGTTAGAATGGTGCATGTTTCAATGTTCATGTGCTTTGCGTATTAAGAAGATCAACAACATTTAACATATTTAACTTATAACAATTGACATTAAACTTGAAGATATTTACTACTAAACACCAAATCACTTTTTGAAACTTCTCGACGCACGTTTCGCTAATCATGTTAGCTTCATCAGGAGATGATGCATCTAGCATCTAAGCTAAGCTAGATTCAGATGAAATAATCTCCTTATCATGCTAACATGGTTAGGGAAACGTGCGTGGAGAAGTTTCAAAAAGTGATTTGGTGTTTAGTGGTAAATCTCTTCGAGTTTAGTGTTTCACACCGAAGGTTCCGATAGAAGAATTGAACAATTAACATTAACAATTAACATATTTTACCAGAAACTAACATATTTAGCTTCAGAGAAGTTTCAATAAAGATTACGTAAGTTGGCAAGGAAGAATAATTCAAAAGATCGAACGAAAAGACAGTTCCCAAAGAGCTCCTGAGCATATTTCGGACCACCACCGACAATATTTGCGAAAATGGGTGAGTTCCTTTCTGAAAATTATTAATTTTTGCGGGATAATTCAACGGCAAAAATTACATCTGCGGTTACTGACGACAAAATTCCTATGTTTGCAAGGATGAAATCTCTGGCAAGTGAATACTTCCTAAGGGTTAAGCAAGCTGTGAAACTAAAACTATGACAAAAGAAGTGTATATAACGTTTATTGAATAAAAACCCAGCAATAAAATTTTGTTAAAAAAATAAATCAATTTGGGTCGGGTTTTACCTGATTAAATATCAATTTGTGTTTTTTGATTTTCAGGAACACTAAAATTCAAGTCAAAAAATGTTTTAATTTTCTTAGAAAACTAATAAATTTTTCACAAGGGCAAAAAATGGATCTGTTGTATTAACAGGAAAGAAAATTATTAAAGGCATCTACATATTTTTTGTTTTACGTTTTTGTTTAGAATTTTAAGATAAAAATTATATTTTTCCTTTAGATAAAAATGGTATTTTTCCTGTTCATAGCAGTTCATACATAACAGGTTGTTGTTTTTCGATGTCGAATTTACTATATATTTAACAGCTAAATTTCTTTCGTATATATAGAGCTAACAAAAATTTTCATTTTGGCGAAGGTTGTTGTGTGTTCCACATGAGATTATGGCAAATAAATTCAAATATTTTTCCTGTTGCTTTGAGAATTTGTAGTATCAATGATTAACATATAAAAAAGACTCCATATAAAAACTTTGCTACAATAAAATTTAATAAAAATAAAAAACGACATAACTTTACAAATGTCACGAATCAGCCCGATCTCGTCTGATAGCCACGCGAGGTACTTATTTTGTTCACTGGCGAAACTGTTCTCGAGGCGAAAGAAACAATACGTACTTGCAAAAGATGATACCGAAAGTTTCAGACGGATAATTTCGATCTTTCCAATCAACATCGTTCGGGAACAAAAAAGTTGAAGACGAGCAATTGGATCAGCTGTTACAAGAAAATTCTTGTCAAACACAAAAGGAACTTCCTGAACAATTTGGTATCACTGAATAAGCGATTTCCCATCGGTTGCAGAAGCTGGAAAAAATTCAGAAGGCTAGTCGTTGAGTCCCGCCCGTGTTTAGCCCAGAAAATAAAGCGAGGCGTTACGACGACAACAGTTTGCCTGCTCTCATGATTTAAAAAGGAGGATTTTCTGATTAAAATCATGACAGATGATGAGAAGTGGGTTCTATACGATAACTCTAAGAAGAGAAAAGCATAGGTTTATCGCGGGAAACCATCAATGTCTACTGCAAAGTCGAATATTTACGCGAAAAAAGTATTGCTATGCGTTTAGTGGGACAGGAAGGTGTGCTATACTTTGAGTTGCTAAAACCCGAGAAAACTGTAATTTCTGAGCGTTATTAAGAACACTTGATGTGTTTAAGTGACGAAATCGAACGAAAACCACCATATACTGGCAAAAGAAATCGCCAGGTGATACGTTTGCACGATAATGCACGACCCCATGCGGCGACAACCAAACAACTTATCGATACTTTGGGGTGGGATGTTGTCCCTCATGTGGCCTATTCTCCTGATATGGCCCCTTCAGATTTGCACCTCTTTCGTTCTCTGCGACACCCTCTTATTGATATGCACTTTCGCATAATCGAAAAGGTCCAAAATTTTGTTACCGAATTTATGGCATCAAAACCACAATCGTTTTTCGAAGCAGGAATTCGCCAGCTATATATATATATATATATATATATATATATATATATATATATATATATATATATATATATATATATATATATATATATATATATATATATATATATATATATATATTATTCCTGAATAATGGGCCACATAGGAAAGTACTTTCGTAAATTAGTCTGTACTTCTATATATTTGATTGAAGATAAGTTAGGAAACGGAATTACCTTCACAGAATGTAACAAAATCTACTTGTTAAGCAAGATACAGACAGGGGATATATTTCCATTCAACTTTTGAATTAGCTTTAAAAAACAGCCGAAGTGAATATTTTGTTTCATTTAAAATTAAAAGGAAAACTCGTACGTTCAAAAACCCGATACTAACGCCGTTTTTTAATACGTATAATTTTCTAATGACGTATTGTCATATCTACAATTTCTGATCGAGAAACAATGGAAATATGGTATATAAAATCATTTCAAACTGTTAAACTATCAATAAATATGATTATTCAAGCACTGTGCGTCATTCACTTAAAATACCACGAAAATACATTGTGCATAGATTTTGCGCCACGATAACGCGATCTCTATATTTTTGTTTGTGATTTCGGTTTTCCCGTTTTGAATCAATGGAAGCTATAAAAGATAAATCTCTGAGAATTTTTGAAAGTTAAAACTGAAATCAACTGTAAAAGATGTGTCGGGGATATTGAAAAAGATAACATAAATTGGATTAGTATCTCATATTAGTATATATTGTGTTTACTTGTCTGTAAACCCGAGGCAGGCCTAAATTGTTTTTCAGAATTTATTAAATAATCTAAATCATATTCCTGTAATATAGGCAATATCTCTACTAATTAATTGTCGATTATTCAGTACAAGATCCATGATTTTGACAATGTTTTCATCATTGGTTGGCGTAAAAGATTTTCCTGAACAAGGTTCATCTTGAATTACTTATCTACCAGCACTAAAGTTCTTGTGCCATTTGTAATAATTGTTTTTTCAGTATAATTTATTCGCCTTAACACTTTCTTAAAATTTGTAATATATTAACATAAGATATTTCGTTTTTTATAAAATAAAATTTAGAAATATATATATATATATATATATATATATATATATATATATATATATATATATATATATATATATATATATATATATATACATACCAGGTGTCCCATTAAGGATGGATCATCGCGACCGTATCTTGAAAACTATTTATCCCACAGCTTTGCGGAAAAAAATATTATACTAAAACTGACTGTGAGAAATTCACCAAAAATATTTTTAAGCTTCTAAAACGACCGCAAGAGGGCGTGACGAGCTAAACATTTTTAAAAATAATTTTTTTTGTGTATTTTCAAGTGTTAACCGAGTAAGAAAAATTCTCAGTTATAATTAGCAAACTGTCTCCTACAACTTTGTTTTATGACATTTTGTCGTAACTTCGCGAATAAAGAAGTGGGGGGGAGTTTTACCTATTTAGATAAAAAGTCGTCTAATGTCCGTTTGCCTAAACCGATTTTCCTCAATTTGGATTCATTTAAATGGCAATTGCTGGGACAATCAGATAATCTCTGAGATAAATTATTTAGTTTATAAATGAAACCGCGAGGTGGCGTTACATTCAACAATAGTTTTTTTGAAGTTTTGTTCAGTTTTTTCAAATGGAATGGTACAGCTTTTATTACATGGCTAGAAAGGTAATTTAAAGAGGAATCATCCAGTGAAAACCCGAAATCGATATCTCTGACATGTCAAGAGATATTTCAAGAGAGAAAATGATCTTTAAAAATGTTTAGCTCGTCACGCCCTCTTGCGGTCGTTTTAGAAGCTTAAAAATATTTTTGTTGAATTTCTCACGGTCAGTTTTAGTATAATATTTTTTTTCCCAAAGCTGTGGGATAAATAGTTTTCAAGATACGGACGCGATCCATCCTTAATGGGACACCTGGTATATATATATATATATATATATATATATATATATATATATATATATATATATATATATATATGTATATATATACATATATATATATATATATATATATATATATATATATATATATATATATATATATATATATATATATATATATATATATATATATATATATATATATATATATGTCTGTGTGTGTAATCCTATCATAAGCTCTGCCTCTTGTACATAAATCTATAGTTTATAGAAAAACAAATACGGAGGCATTAAGTTTACGTTATTTTATTTTTTACTTAGGAAATAATTGAAAATATATAAAGTTTATTCGAAATTCCATAAACATTTTTGTTGAATTTCTCACGGTCAGTTTTAGTATAATATTTTTTTTCCCAAAGCTGTGGGATAAATAGTTTTCAAGATACGGACGCGATCCATCCTTAATGGGACACCTGGTATATATATATATATATATATATATATATATATATATATATATATATATATATATATATATGTATATATATATATATATATATATATATATATATATATATATATATATATATATATATATATATATATACGTATATATATATATGTCTGTGTGTGTAATCCTATCATAAGCTCTGCCTCTTGTACATAAATCTATAGTTTATAGAAAAACAAATACGGAGGAATTAAGTTTACGTTATTTTATTTTTTACTTAGGAAATAATTGAAAATATATAAAGTTTATTCGAAATTCCATAAACATTTTTGTTGAATTTCTCACGGTCAGTTTTAGTATAATATTTTTTTTCCCAAAGCTGTGGGATAAATAGTTTTCAAGATACGGACGCGATCCATCCTTAATGGGACACCTGGTATATATATATATATATATATATATATATATATATATATATATATATATATATATATATATATATATATATATATATATATATATATATATATATATATATATATATATATATATATATATATATATATATATATATATATATATATATATATATATATATATATATACGTATATATATATATGTCTGTGTGTGTAATCCTATCATAAGCTCTGCCTCTTGTACATAAATCTATAGTTTATAGAAAAACAAATACGGAGGAATTAAGTTTACGTTATTTTATTTTTTACTTAGGAAATAATTGAAAATATATAAAGTTTATTCGAAATTCCATAAACATTTGCTTTCACACGCTTCTTCAAATTGTTCGACCACTCGTCTGTCGTCGCAAGCAGCACTTACAAGGGTACTGAAGCTGCTATTTTCACCAAATCCACTTTTAGGTCTTTGGTACTGCGGTGAGATCTAGATCTAGGCTTCTTATTTAAAACGTTCCACACTCGATAGTACAACGGATTGAAGCCCAGACTTCCTGAGGGTCAATCTGGAACATCGATTACCTCTGGCAAATTGACCTACAACCAACGCTGTGTGGATCGCGCCATGTCAACTGGCACTAAATCTTGATGGAAGATCCAATCTTTGCATGCAAACATGATGTTCTTAAGCGACTGCACTACCTTCTCCAAAACATTGCTTTGGTAATTTGGTACACACATCCACAGAAATGCAGTTGATTGACGCACATCGTACTCCATCAAATCGGATAATAATCTCTTTCCACTTTTCCAATTTTTGCAGTATTTTTCCGTGCGCTATGAGCTAAAACAAACAAATGTCATTTTGCATTCACCATTGTGAAAAAAACTTTTTTGCGTCCTCCGAACGAATTATATCGATATGTTTAAGTTGAATAATCTCCGATACATTTCTCGCGCTATAACAGGATAGTGTGTAACAGGGATGAATAAATAGGATGATAATGACAATCGTGAGCACTAATATTTTGGTGCTGCAAATATAGTGAAATATTCGCTTTATTTCTACCCAAAGGACAAGGGAAATTTGATATTGAAATTCATAGATTTCTCTGAATATATGAATATATATTTTTAGATTTTTACGAATGTCTATTGTATGAAATAAAACAGCAGTTATTAAGCTTTGCATTTATTAAGTTTTAATCAACATAAATATTATAGATATCTCAATAATCAACAAAATGTGCGATCCGAGCTTTGTTCCAATTTCGCCAACTGGTTCTGTTATTTGAACCATGGTTGCTAATAATAAGGTTGTTAAATTGGACCTTAATAGACTTTAAAGTAAAACAAAAAGAAAACTATAATAAAAATCAATAAATTCACTGAATGTAAACGTTCTTGTATAATAATGCACCTTAAAAAAACTCTACTATCTGCCCTATTTACCAAATCTGGTTCTCTGTGACAATTTTCTATTCTAAAAATTTAAAATTTCATTAAAATATACTATAAAAGACATTCCAGAGATGAACGTAACTACAATACTGAACAAGATATCAAAATAGGAACTGACAGAGTATTTTAAAATGTTCGTTACTCGAGTGTGCACAAAACTTAACATTAATTTAATCAATTTTTTTTAATACGTTTGCCTTTTTTAGTTCTCCAGTATTACAATGAATTTATAACAATATTTCTTCAATATAAAAGTAATAATAACATTACGGCATTTCAAATGCAAAAAATAAAGATATATTATATGTTCAATATAATTATTTTTTCATATATTTATGCATCCTTTTTATATGGGATATTTTTTATTGTTGCATATTAAATTAAATTAATTTTCTGTGGGAATTATATATTAAAAATATTTTGCGATTTTAAAAAGTCAAATAATTTACTTTAAAGCAAGCGTCATAAAGATTCAAGATGATGAAATAGCGAGTAAAAATATGCTCAAGGCTACGTCGTCTTAAAATGAACTGTATTACAAACATTGTATTTTGTACGTTCTACATGTTTTCAAGTTATGTACTAGCAAATTCATTAAATTTATAATAGTTACATAAATAAAATAATTATTTCTTCTAGAAATATACCATTTTATTATTCGTGTCCTTAATTAAAGCATATATTTATATTTTCTTAAATGTATTTTTAGTTAAAAATTATGAAAAACTAAAAAAATATAAAAGAAAAAGATAAATTTTTCAGATGAAGGATTTGTATTTTTTTTTCTAAAAAACGAAATATCTTATGTTAATACATTACAAATTTTAAAAAAGTGCTAGGGCAATTATATTATACTGAAAAACCATTATTACAAATGGCACAATGACTGTAGTGATGGTAGATCAGTAATTCAAGATGAACCTTGTTGAGAGAGAGCAAGTGCACCGACATAGCAAATAAGCAAAGACACACAAGGTGATGCGTGCACTAAATCAAATCTATAAAAGATAGGAATAGCTCTGGGAATGTCTTATTATTTTTGTGTGCTTCGTCAATAATCCATATTCGTGAGTCATTATAGCCATTATTTTTATAACCATCTATAAAGCTGTGGCAAATTTTGTATTTTAAAATGCCTGAATCTAGAAGGAATACCGGCAGTACAGTATTGAATATTTAAAATATGGATTTATGCACTCTCTTACGAACCAATCATTACATATGTGTTTAATTTTCCAAACAGTTTTTTTTTCAAGTAAAGCCATGAATCCTTCTAGGCTACAAGTGCATTTGAATTATTCTATTATTTGATTTATTCTATTTTCAAGAACTGGAAAAGAAATATTTAAAAGAGCCAACTATATCGAATCTTTTTGTTTAACCTTCCAAACAAAATGATGGATTACGAGCTTCATGTAATATTTCATTGTTAATTGCAAAAGTGGAAAAACCTCATACAATTGGCGAGG
Organism: Cosmopolites sordidus; assembly: GCA_031761425.1. Classification (NCBI taxonomy): domain Eukaryota; kingdom Metazoa; phylum Arthropoda; class Insecta; order Coleoptera; family Curculionidae; genus Cosmopolites; species Cosmopolites sordidus. The sequence continues at coordinate 176,957 of JARFXV010000228.1, read as the reverse complement.
AATTAATATTGCTGACAGCCAAAGAGGTAATGAAAACTGTTTTTCAGCATAAGATACCGTTAGATATTATCACGAAAATTCCCCTGAGTAATAAAGTGCAAAGAAAAATAGATGAAATTGAAAGACGTTGAAATTTTATTATGTGATTACTTAAAGACTTGCGAATTTTCCATTCAACTCGATGAACCATCTCTACCAAATAACGCATCACTACTCTTATCATACGTTCGATTTATAAAAGAAGAAAAAAATGTGTTATTTTGTGTAATGCAAATGTGTATTATTTACTAAAAATTTAAAAGCCTATACAAAGGGAGAATGGATTTTAAAACCATGAACAAATTTTTTCAAGAAAATGAAATTCCTATTCGTAATATTTTCTCAACTGCTACTGATGGTACTTTAGCAATGACGGGACGTCATAAGGGTTTCATAGCGCATATGAAACAAACAGATATTATTCAGCGTCAGCATTTGGTAGTAAAAAATCTCAATAATAATAATCACCTGCATACGCCGCTCCATTATGTTATTACTGCAGTCAATAAGATTAGAAGCAATCCATTGAATGACGTATTATTTATCCAACTTTCTAGTGAAAATGATGAAGATTGCAATCGCTTGTTGCTTCAGACAGAAGTTCGTTGGCTATAAAAAGGTATTTTTCTGAATAGTGTTTTCAGTTTGAAAACAGAGACGAAAAACTACGTGAAAACCTGATTACATCAAAAAATGACGTCGCTTATTTGATAGACCTGTTTAAAAATATTAAATGAAGTCAATTTATAATTAGAAGGCAATGAGTTGAATTTAATTAAAACAAAAAACGCATAGTTGCTTTGTGGGAAAACTTTTTCTGTTCAAACACAATCTAGGTACAGGTGAATACAGCCACTTTCCCAGCCAGTATCTGCAAAACTCGAAAATTTAGTTACTTAATGCTAACACTTTGACGTTCTTTATGCTAATTTTACGGAGCGATTTCAATATGTTTTAAACATCAATGTACCGTGTTGGGTTTTAGGTCCTTTCGCAAGTGCAGATACTGCAAAATCATCAAATTTAGAAGAGGAATTCATTGAACTCACAACTAACGTAGAACTAAAAGTAAAATTCAGAAATGGACACCAAGAGTTCTGGCTTAAAAAATCAATACCAGCTCTCTACCCTGGATTGTGGGCACATAAAATTTTTAATTGTATTTCCTTCATCATATTGGACTGAGCATGGATTCAGTGTGGACTGCACATCAGTGAGCGTGGCGATTTACGACTGATATTAACGAAATTAGATCCTATATTAAAAAATTGTTAAAACTCCTCCGGCCTCAACCATTTCATTAACTTTTTATTTCTTATCGATTTTGTGTTTATTTTTAAATTTTTATTGATTTTTAATTATTATTTAATTATTTTATATTGATGGTTGCAGTATTTTTTTGATAGAAATTCATACTAAATTGTATAAATAAAACAAAGTTGTCTAATTTCCACTTATATTATTCTCTAAAACATAAGTGGAAATTAGACAGCATTTTAAATTAATTTATACTTTGTGATTCATAATAAATAGATAGACAAATAAAATAGGTATAAATAATGTGCAACAGTATTTTACTATTTGGTATAAATAACTATTATGGAAAAGGGCGTGTTGGATTTTTTTTTGTAAAGGGGGTGATCGTCCAGCAAAGGTTGGGAACTTCTGAACCATTCAAGAGAGTTTGCTGGCCGCCTTGAAGGAAATACCGTTTATAGGTTGGGTATAAAATCTGTTTCGAAAACTGGAAAAATGATATGAAATATTCGGAAAGTGCAATGAGCTCTATGTCACGATTCCATATTTTGTACTTTTGTCTTTAATCAAAGAAATAGACCCGAGCTTCATTCACCATGATAAATCTTTTATTTCAACATAAAAATTTGCTTCTGCAGTGATTTACTGTATGTGTTTTCGATCAGTAACATTCTATCGGGTTATTCGGAAAGTTCATAAGAATTTCCCATTAGTTGCTCTTTTAACGCTTGTACACAAAACTATGTTGAATTAGTAATGTTTATTTATATATTATTAATTCCTCTGCTATTTACAATGTTTACATTCAGATTAACTTTGATTTGCCTTTAGTTAGTCAGATTGATATTAAAAGAAAAAACAAAATTTGTACCGTTTAAAGAAAAAGAGCTCTGTTGGAGAAACCACGATGTAAAAGTGGTATGGTTGCCGGTGGTGTGTAAAAGTGGTATTGGATGCCGGAAAACCGGCATCGCCCTGGTCGTGGAAAAGTGACATGAAATGTTCGGAATGGTAATGAGTCTTTATGCCATGATTCCATATTTTGTACTTTTGTCCTTTAATCAAAGAGATAGATCTGAGCTTCATTCACCATCATAAATCTTTTGTTTCAACGTAACTTTTGAACGCAAAAATTCAAGAATTAATGTCGTGGAAATAAATGCTATAATAGTCCCAGATCCACGCACTATCGTTCCTGAGATGACAGATATGTTAAGTATTGGCAAATTGCCAAAAAATGGGTACGTTAGCTGATACGATGTGTGGTGCCTCATGGACTTAATGAGCGAAATCTGCTGGACCGAATTTCTTCGTGCGATCTTTTGCTGAAAAAAATATGATATTCCATTTCTAAAGAGGACATTAACCGGTGATGAAAAGTTGATCAGGTACAACATCGTACACTGAAAAAAAATATGGGGGTTGCCAGGATTAGCAGTCTTTGCATTCGGTGGGATTGGAAGGGATCCATACGCTTTGAGCTTTTTTCCGTAACCATACCATCAACACCGACCTACATTGTTCACAATAGATCGGATGAAAGCAACAATTGAAGAAAAGCGGCCAGAATTAGCAATTAAGAAAGGTGTCGTGTGTTTCGTCTTTCTCGCCGGACATCGCACCCTCGGACTACTAAATTGTTTAAATAGGAAATCTTTTAAAATGGAAGCAGCGGTCAAAAATAACCTGTTGAATTTTTTTCTCAATAAAGATGCACAGTTTTAGAAAAAAGGCGTTATGGACCTACCAGTTAACGTTGACAAAAAGCTTGAAATAATAATTCTAATTGCATTAATATTTACATAAATATCAGTCATAACACTAATATGATACAATATCTGGTGCAATAACACAATATCTGGTATCATTTAGTTTATTAAATTAATAATTATTATTACTAAAATAAATTAGGTTGATCTTCAGACCAAATTAGCGTTTCTGATTAGAATGAATGAGAAAAGTTTTGAACAAAATAATACAGACATGAAACTTTGATAAGTTCACTTTAGGGTCAAAAGCGGTAAATTCGGCGCATGCGAAAGCACTTCGAAATGTACATTATAAAGTTTTGCAGTCAAAACCCGAGATGTGTGTGCAGACGTACTATCCTGTGAAAAACTTGCTCTCAAGTTCTCAACGCACGTTTCGCTAACCATGTTGACATCATCAGGCGATGATTTAATCTAATTCTAAACCTAAAATACGTTCTATTTATATGGGAATCCTAATTACTAACCTACTACTTGCGAAGCGTACTACCTACCTAATGAAGCGTGTAAAAAAAGGATACAAGAAAAATAAAAAAAATAAACAAATACAAAAAAGGGAGAAAAAGAGAACAAAATAAACAAAAAAAAAGAACCGTTCTGACCTTTACATTAATAATTAAAAAAGTTGACTGAACGGAATAGGTCCTTTTTCCCGGTTCATTATTTTCTTGCATTTTCTATTTGAATGCGTTCATATACATCCAAAGTCTTATTATTGTTTACACTTTTAACCAGTCTTACATTACCAATGGTTGTGGTCATTACAATAGTGGTCATGTTCGATTGCATGCTGAGCAACACAAGATTTTTCATTCTCCCATATCTAATGTGAGCAATGTGTTCTTTATATCTCGTTAGTATGAATCCTTTGTTTGCCCAATATACTTTCGATTACAATCTTGACAGCTAATTTTATAAATCTCCGACTTTTTATGGTGATCTACTTTATCCTTTGGATTACCCAGGATTTTTTAAAAAGTGATTCAATATTTAGTGGTAAATCTCTACTAAATAGTTTACTAAATAATATTGATAATTGCTGCGAAAGAGTTTAAAAAAATATTTGCAATTAATTATAAATGAATTAAAATTGAAAGTAAAATCACGTGACTATGAAAGCGCCACGATTTACTACCATGTTTGTGACGTCATTATTATACGGCTTCTACCTGTGTATATATTCTCAAAATTATTGAAGTTTAGTGCAAAAAAAATTGTTGGTTTCTAATTTAATTCAGTAATGTGTGACAAAGAGTTCATAAAGGCCAATTCTGATAATATACCTGGTGTGGATGTGTTTATGGTCACAGATTTTCTCAAACATGACATTCGGTTCAATTTAGCTGAAATTCGAGCTACTAAAGCATCAATTTGAGTTTTTAAAATAATATAACATTATTATTAAGAAACAAAATATTTCTATCAAATATAATTCAATTATTTGTAAGGTGTCACGGGAAAGATACGATGATAAGGCTATAGGTCATGTTCAGTTTAATCGCAAATATTGTATTTACAACGTTAATGGATGTGTATGTCCAGAACAAAAAGTTCTAAGTAAAGCTTATACAGTTACCTTAATTACTAATGAAAAACTAAGAAAAGTTCAAGAATCTCAATGTCAGGATTGTCTAGCTTCAGCAGGTAATACATATTCAAACATAAAATAGTTGTTATATGTTGTAAATAATAATCTTTTGTATATATTTTTTGACAGGTGGTTGTAAAAATTTGATGTTTTTTTTTTGGATTAATACGTCGTGCTGCTTGGAACCATTGCTTTCGACGTTTAAGATCTTCTGACACATAAAAAAAACATTTTTTTCGGAAGTTATTTTTGTAGTATTCGTACAAAATGGTACGAAACAGGCAAGATAACTAATAAAATTTGATATTTTCAATAAATGTATCAATATATTGACGATAATAACAAGAATAGGTTAATTAAAAACTAAAACATCCGTATTAGCTGTCGGTAATATTGATTAGAAATAAACATTGTGACGTCCACGCGCTTGCTTTTTTTGGAAACTGTCGGCGCGCCATGGATATTAGGTTTAAAAATTTATTTTCAATTTGAAATAATTTTCTAATTATAAGGAATATAAATATAAAAATAGTTTTGCTAGAAAACTGATATCTGATCTTCATTTATAACAATTTTGTTTTTAAAACCCCAATTCAGCATCCCACTTTTTTGCACTCAAAAACGAAAGGGAATAATTCCTTAATGAGAAATCTAACTCTTTTTGCGTTAAACCCATTAAAACAATAGTTCTACTTTATTAAACAATTTTATTAAATAGACACCTAAACACGCCTATCTGAAACTTCGCAACACGTCATCTAACAAAATATACTTGACCAATGTTCCAGTCATTTGTGATACTTACGCGATCTCTGTGTTAGAAGTTTTCGAACTACTCTCGTGATGTCAATATATGACAATTACATATATTTATAACCTTCTTTTTGACAGTAGTATAAACTTTCGATTAATTTAAAGCAGAACTAGATTTTATAATAGTTTAATTTTTCTCTTAAAAATTAATTTCTTGATTGCAGGAATGCATCGGAAATCCCTCGAGGCTGCCGAACGACTCAAAGATTCCGAAAACACCTCCAGCGACCACGAAGAAACGACATCGATGCGTACTGACACGAGCGATGCCAGCGCCACCTCGACCAACCAAAATCATCAAACCAGCTGTTCGTCGCAGACTCCCAACTCCACTTCTATGACGGACAACAAAGACCAGATGAGCATCAGTAACATGGTGGCTTCGCAACCCCCTCAGCCCATACAGAACCCGTATCCCGACGATCCAGAAGTTTTTCGAAACAATTCCATAGCGTGTTTGCGAGCGAAAGCGCAAGAGCACAGCGCGAAATTGTTAAACCACAACCTGATGGTACATTCGAACGGTTCCAGGCCGAGTTCAGGTGGTTGCGATGCGAATCAGAATAACCTTCTGCATGCGGAAGGAGGTGGTGGTGATCAGGGTATTTTTTGACAGAACGATGGCTAGACTGACTTCGTCGAGCTTTAAAGTAGAAACTCTTTGGTGTTCCTTAATAATATTAGTAGTAAAGTTTTGTGGAATTATGCTAAGAAAAAAAGTTTCTATGAATGTACTATTTCTGATGTATTTGTATTAATAATGATTCCTTTCTCTATTTGATATTTTGGAATTAACAACGACAAATTAATAAACACCAGATAAATAATGAATATTTTACTATTTTTCTTGTTAGTTAATTAGTGCCTCTTCAAATTTCATGCACCCTTTTAGATATATTTGCAATGATTCTGATTCGTTCCTGGAATGTTACATGGAATATTTTTACAGATGGTAGAGAACCTGCGTAAATCATTCCGGATTACAATCTTTAATTACAATAATCTCCCAAAATTCGTTTTTTAGATTTTTGTATAACAAGAGATCTGATAATTTTACAAAATATTTAGATTTTTTTTCATATTTTTTTGTACAAGAAATTATGTTTCTGCTGTAATTACAAATACGATTTTAGTAAGTTTTTGGTAATTTAATTTATTTATTTCTGCTTAAATTTGTAAGAATTAACTAAGCGTTGGAATATTTCTAACAACTCTAAACATTTTTATCAACATTCTATATTATTAAAAATAAATATCTTCGTCTAAGTATCAATCTTAATTTATATATATATATATATATATATATATATATATATATATATATATATATATATATATATATATATATATATATATATATATATATACAGAGTACAGTATATATACAGAGTGTGCAGAATAATGACTTACCACCCCCTTAAAATTTTTATTTCTGAACCGATTTTCATAAACTTTTTTTTGTTGGATAGATCTCGGAAAGCGGTATTAAGAAAGTGTATCAAACTTTTTTTTGCTAATATTATGGCCAATTGCGTCAACTTTTATGGCTCCCATTTTCGAGAAGTACTATTAGGATTTTTTTTAGAGAAAAACTAACAACGGATTCTTGACCAGCACCATCTTAAACTAAATTGTACCGATTTTTATGGTTCTAAATTACTGGGTGTTTTAGATTTTTGTGATATTTATATTAAAATTTTTCGATATTTGTGATATTTATATTATAATTTTTCTAATAATTACATGTACTTTCTGTTATTAAAACTATGTATGCCATGGAAATTAAAAATTGTAAACTAACTAACAAATGTCACTTTGACTGATTGATTTGTGTTATAGTGATTTCAAATGGCAACAGTGATTTATTTTTTAGAAAAAAAAGTAAATAAGATTAGTTGGTGATGGCACGCGAACTTTTCGTGAAGCAGCAAAAAATAATTTAATAGGAAACATCCAGAACGGACATCAATCATAGTACAGTTTGTTGCATAAACCATCAATATTTTAATCAAAACGGAACTGTTAATAAACTCCTAATCAGCATCGTTCTCGTGAATTTCGAGCAATTCAATTAGTTCTTGATTATTTTAATGAGAATCCACACTCAAGCGTTAGGGAATCTAGTAGAATTTTAAATATTTTAAAAAGCACTATCTGGTTATGCTTGAAGAAAAATAACGGGAAACTTTTTAAACCAAAATTTCTTCACACCAACCAAACTCGTGAAGTTGGTGACACTAGAAGAATTGAATACTGTTTATGGTTACAGGGCATGTACATACAAGATCCTAATATTTCTAAAAAAATATTTTATACACTGATGAAGCCACATTTACGACACATGGTATCGTATCATCACAAAATATTAGATTATGAACTCAAAATGTGGGTTATTGGGTGATACAATGCAAGAGACAATATTCTACTAAGGTGAACGTTTAGTGCGGTATTTTAAATGTCATTATTATTGGACCATATTTTCTTGATGGAAATTTGAATACAGCTAGATTTCTTAGATTTTTACAAAATGAGTTTGATGATGAAATTGATGCGTTGACTTAACGACGCGTTGACGATGCGTTGACTTATTGACGTTGACTTAACTTGACTCAACTTAACGTTGAATTAACGTAACAAATTGGTTAAATAATAATTTTCCAAATTGTCGGATTGGGCGAAACAATCCTGTAATTAATTGGCCGCCGAGATCCCCGGACCTTGCGCCTCTTGATTTTTTTTCTCTGGGGGAACAATTAAAATTAATTACATTACAATTAAAATTAAATTTTATTACAATTACATTTACAATTACAATTAAATGTTTCGAGAGTCCAAACTCGAGATGATCTTTGTGATCGTATTAGGCAGGCTTTCCGTAGCATTACCAAACAACAATTGAGAAAAGTAGTGAACAGTACCCGACGACGTATTGAAAAGTACTGATAGAAAATGGCGGAAATAGGTTTTATAAGGCCAATTTAGATCGACCTATAAATAAAAAGGAAGTTTATTGTTAAAAAATAATCTAAATAATAATAATAATAATAATAAAAATATTAATTATTAATTATTATTGTAAAAATTTCATAAAATAATATCAAAGACACCCAGTAATTTAGAACTAAAAATCGGTACATTTTTCCGGTCAAGAATCCGCTGTTAGTTTTTCTCTAAAAAAAGCCCTAATAGTACTTCTCGAAAATAGGAGCCATAAAAGTTGACGCAGTTAGCCGTGATGTTAGTACAAAAAAACATGTGATACACTTTTATGTGATGCCGTTTTCCGAGATCTATCCAACAAAAGAAAGTTTATGAAAATCGGTCCAGAAATAAAAATTTTTAAGGGGTTTAGTTTTTGATGAGAAAACCTTTGTGGATTATAACCCAGTAGATCATGCTACCAATATAATTAATTATAACTTTTAAAATCAACAAGACAGGTTTTTTTTCTATAATTGTTTTTATTGTATCAATAAATGTTGTGTTAATTCATTTTTAAATACTAAGTCAATCAAATGTGACCCAGTAGCAGCATTACAACTTTGTGTCGTTTTTAACGCATATCCGTAAATTTTATCACGATTAAGTTATATGCCCCTAAATTCACGTTCAGTTGCAATAATTGATTTTTTTAAATGTAAATTATTATTTATTTATCCATAGTAAAACTCGCCAAATTGTCACAAATATCACAAAAAAAATCACACCAAAACAAAATGGTAGTGTGATACCGTTTTGTTTTGCCCAAATGCCATAGGCCAAAAATTCCCTATTTTGCCCTATTTTTTATTTAATATTTTGAAAACAATATTAACCCTTTTGTCGGTTTGATTTGGTTTATTATTTTTCTCCACCATTAATAAATATCAAAAGTCATTATGTTCGACTTGGATCGCACTTTTACGCACTCTTTTTTCGAAAGAATTCATGCTAAATTATTGAATCTCGACCTCATGATATATTGAAACTATTCAAAGCTGAATTTTGGTGGTTGTAATACAAATCAAGGCAATTGTAAATGCAAATCAAGGTTTTATACGTAGAAGTTAGTGGTAACCAAGATGTTTTTTGAGAGAACGATGGTTAAACTGACTATATCCAACTTTGAAGCAGTAATTCTTGTGTTCTTTAAATACATATGTGTTCAAAAGTTTGGAATATTCAAACATATCACTTTTTTATTGATATTAAGGTTTTCTTTTACTCGTTGACGTAATCATCATTATTCAGTGGCGGCTCGTGGGTTTTTAAAGTGGGGGGGCGTAGAAGAAAATAGTGCTGCTGATTTTTTTTTTGCTTTCCCCTGCCTCCTTTTTACTTTTCGTGCTACTAAAGCTCTATGCAGGAAGTGAACCTGTGGTGTTTTGCTCGGAAAAATTGTTTACTGTGATAAATGCTGGAGGGGCGCCACCGCAACACCCTCCCTTATGAGCCGCCAATAATTTTATTACCACTCTTACTGGTACCAAATAAAACTCGACACCAAAAAATTACAATGTACCAATTGCCTTCAAAAATCAAATAAAAATGAAAAAAACAACTTTCAACAAAACTAATAACCACTAGTTCCTCCATGGGTCTGTATGCATGCCTGTAGGCGATTTAGCATGCTGTCGATTAAATGATTAATTTGGGTTTGTGGAATTCTTCCTCATTCTGCATGAACAGTATCTTTCAGTTCTTGCAAGGTAAGAGGAGGATTGTTTCGTTTTTGATTGCGCATTCTCAGAGTGTCTCAAACATGTTTAATAACATTCATAAAAGGGGAATGCTGGCTAACTTGGTTATTCCCTCCTATTCAAAAATATTTGGTACTGCTGCTGTTCGATGATGAGGTGCGTTGTCATTCATGTAAATAAATCCGTCGCTACTGCGCCTCGGACCAAACGCACAATAGGATTTAAAACTTCGTCGATGTACACAGCACCAGTGACTCTCCTCTCCAGGATCAGTAGAGATGTCTGTGTACCCTTCATAATACCATCCCAAAACATCACGCTCCCACCTTCAAATGAGATGCGTGGTCGAGCTATTTCTAGTCGGGCTTGTCCACCTGGAGCTCTCCAAACTAATGATCTTCGTGAATCAGAAACCAAGCCATTTCTCGTCTCATCGGAGAATATCACGTTATTCGAGTTAGGTTAGGATCCACCATTTCTCGAGCCCATTGCATTCTTACATTTTTTTTGTTGAATGGTTAGTTTGGGAACACGTAAAGGTCTTCTGCGATGCAAATTTACCGCTTTCAGTCTGTTTGTTATCGTTTGTCATGAAACATTTACTCCTTCAAGTCTAACAAGCTCCCTTGATATACCACTTGTAGATTCTAGACGATTTCTTTGAGCTATCATTGATATCTGTCGGTATTATGCAGCTGTTGTACATCGTTTTCTACCACTTTTGGGGTGATCCTTTACGTCATTTGTCTCTTAGAATTTTTTTATGAATTTTCGATAGAGCACTTTGCGAAACACCTACAATTTTCGCGATTTTACATGGATTAAAACCCTGTTATAACAAATCAATTACTCTTGATCTGTTAAAATGAGATATCATGTTTCTAGGCATTTTAAAACGGATTGATTGAAAATTGAAAAAGAACTGAAATAATGTGTAAAGACCAGTATCAACGGAATGGGCAAACATCGAAAAACCGGTATCAGCAAAACAATGCTTTTGCTATTTTCATTTAAAAACAGTCTAAAATAAATATCCATCACAATTTTTAGAGTATCATAGCAGTAGATGTCCTATTTGTGAATATTCCAAACTGTTGGACATATGTGTATGTTAATATATATTATAACATGTTTTGGAAATTATAAAGCAGAACACAGAAGCTAGTGGTAACCAGGATGTTTTTGGACAGAACGATTGCTAAACTGACTATATCCAACTTTGAAGCAGTAATTCTGTTCTTTAAATATGTTAATATTTATTATAACGTGTTTTGGAAGTTTCTCTGATTCTTATTCTTAATTTCTTCTTTTCTAGTTTTTGTGAAGAGTAAGAGAATATGTGTGTTTAATTCATAGTATTAGCAGCATTAAAATATCTAATTTAAAATATGCCAATAACACTACAATAACACTACACTGCCTCGACGGAGGGACTGACCTTAATTATCAAAAAATAAAGAATGAAAACCGTCTTTATGTACTAGAAATATCTAAGGAAAACACAAAAATAATGATTATCGACAGTCAGAACAATAAAATGTCCTACGCCAGTTAAATAGGGCTATTTAAGGTATTGAGCCAATTCGTCTATATTGGGGCTTTAATATCCAACGAAGGCAGTAATACTCGTGCGATTAGAAAAAGATTTGAAATGGCAAAAAACTTTACTTTTACTTTTACTAAATCTGTAGAAGATTTGGAGGGAAACGGACACAGAATACAAAGAAACATATAGTTAAAACCTTAGTGTTTCCAGTATTGGTTTTCCGCTGAAATATGGCTCATTAAAGCGAAGGCCTCAAGCGCGTTGATACCTTGGAACTTTGGTGCTGAAGACAAGTCCTTCGCATTCCATGGACTGCCAGACAAACAAACACATCTGTTGTTTAAGAAATTAATGAACCCATCAGGCTATCCCAAATTATTCATTAACGAATACTAAAATTATTCGGTCACATTGAACGCAGGGATGGCAGTAATCTAGAAAGACTAGTGCTGCAGGAACGGACGGAGAGTTCTAGATCACGCGGTAGACCTCCAAATAGATGAACAGACAAGATTGAAGACCTAACTAGTTCATTTCTCCAATATGCAGCAAAATAAGCCAGAAATAGAGAACACTGACGAGAACTTATCCGAAAAGGTCTCAAACGGAATAAGTTTTCACTGGTCACGACTGCAAATAAGAATATGAAGAAGAAGAGAAAGTATATTAAAACATATTTTGGAAGTATACAACATATGAATATAAAAGATAAATATTCAAAGTAACTCATTTAATTTTTGCGCATTTTTTGTCGTTTTATATAATATAGATTGTATAGATTTTTTAGGTATACAATATTCTAAGGAATTAATTCTGTTTTTCTTTAATTAACAATAAACGAGCTTAATTATTATTCACTCCTTGTTAATATTAAGGTCTTGTGAAGAGTATGATAATATGTACTGTTTAATTTAATGCTCTTTTTGTAGTATATATTCATAGGCTAATGATTTTTAAATTCTACAATGACTGTACCGGCACCGGCGCTAACGCTTGATCAGGATATATGATATAACTTTACCAAGTCCTTATCAAGTTGCTTCGTTCGTCTAGCTAATCAATTAAAGGTATTTATATATATATATATATATATATATATATATATATATATATATATATATATACATATATATATATATATATATATATATATATATATATATATATATATATATATTTATATATATATATATATATATATATATATATATATATATATATATATATATATATATATATATATATATATATATATATATATATATATATATATATATATATATATATATATATATATATATATATATATATATATATATATATATATATATATCATCATTATCATCATTACCAGCCTATATCGATCCACTGAACGATAAAGGCCTCTTCAACATGCTTCGAACTTTTACGGTCCTGGGCTTTCCTCTGCCACTTGGGTCCTATATATATATAATAAAAAGAGAACATAATATCACGTTCGTTTTATCAATCTTAATTTAAATTAATTCATACAAAGTTTAGTTTTCTTGCTTTCGCACCAGCAAATTTCGCAATTAAATTATCTTTATGGATTTGCAATATCATTTTCAATTGATAAAATTGCCAGGTTTGACATTTTTTTGCTAAGCTATGGTCGATCTTAGGTATGTTTTCATTAGTTTTAGTTTACTAAAACTACGCTCACCTTTGGCGACACTTACTGGAATAGTTTATAATATCCGAAGAGCAGTGTTCCAAGTGTTTTGACAATATTGGCCTTCGTCTGTATTTAAAAATGCTTCAGGCGTAGTATTTCTTCGGCCAGTGTGTGAATCATGTGTCAAAATATTTTGCAAATTTAAAGACGATTGCTTCTATTCAAGCTATCAACCAGTCGTTTTAAATCATATAAAAAGCGCCAACAGTCGTGCATTAAAATAAGACATCTGTTGAAAACATATTTCGAGTTAATTTATAATTATATCTATGAATGAATAGAATACGGTGACCTTGAAATGTTGTGCAGAGTCTATTGAAGTTTCATCTTGAGAAGCAGAATCGAACATTTTTTTTTCGGTTTCTTGTTTGTTGAAATCTTGGTGAAATTTCAGCATTTTAGGCAATTTCTTTCGCTATGATTACAGCTGATGCGTAGCCAATATCTCCGTATTCCTTAACAAATTGACAATAGTTTTTTTTTCATTTCAGTTATCAAGGATAATAAAAATTTCCTTTTTCTGTTTTTCTTCATAAGTAAGCAATACAATTAAAATGAGCGTTATGAGGCGTGCACTTTTGGATTTTTTTTTTTTTTGATTTTTATTCGGAGCAGCCCCACGCCTCTCAAAAAGCGCCATCAAAACTTTAATTTTCTGTCGAAATTATTTTTTGCATTTGGCATTTTGGCGCCCCTTACTACCTGTCACCTAGAGCGACCACAACTCTCTTTCTGCCACAGGACCGCCACTGGACTGTACTGTTCTTGTGTACACTGATTTTGATCTTCAGAACGATCAGACTATGTTTTGTTTATTTTAGTATTTCTTTATTTCTTGCATTTCTTTATTTCGGACTTGCTTTGCTATTTCTTTTGAAGTCTAGAAATTCTGAAGCATGCAATACATAAATTAATTCTCGGTCTTTTGACCCGTGAAAGTAAAATTTAATATTAATTCATGAAACATTTAATAGTTCACTAATTTTAGAAATGAGCCCTATCACTTTCTACATTTTTATTTATTAGTTCAAATTCAAAATATATGGTTGTTTTGAACGAATAAATTAACAATATTTTTATATTTATCTTCAACAGAAGATAGGTGAATATCAGTCTGGTTATGTTGAAAGAATTTGAAGAGTTGAACTCAAGAAGTGAATTTATAATCATCGTTTCGTATATCTTATCGTAAAACATTTTCTTCTTAGTTCTGTGAGCGCTGCTTCTATATATATATATATATATATATATATATATATATATATATATATATATATATATATATATATATATATATATATATATATATATATATATATATTTTTGCTGACATGCGCTCATATAAAAAATGTATATTTGTCTCATTGGATCATTGTTGAGAATCCTTATTCATCAAAACTACGACTTGTGCAGCAAATTAATGTTTTAAAATTTGTAGAGCAATCGCACATCAATTTCATAGTATCTATGAGATCATGGAGAATAAAGTGTTATGTAGAACGTAACGTTTGCGTGAAGCATCTTATGCAAGTATAGTGCAATAAATACATCTATTGAAAAACTCCATAAACGTGGGAGCTGTTGGGCGAAAACTTAGTAGTGGTGGTGAATTAAAATAACTGGCTAAATCTTTAATGGATATCCGGACAAGAATGACTCTAAGGAGTCTATCCGGAGACTGTAACAGTAATTTTTTACCAATTAGCCAATAGAGCTGGTTTAGTTTCAAACCTAACTGTTTGTCTAGTTAATGGTTGTTTAAGAATACCGGTAGACATTAATTTTCGTTTCCAATTTTTTCTGATTTCAACCTAGCATTTAGAAGTTTGTTGGTGTCCACGTCAACCTCATCTTCTTATCTTTTAGGTTCTTCTCCTTGGTCTTGCTGCCTGCATCCTTCCTTTAAGAAGCCTTTTAGGTATTAACTTCCATTAATTTTCGCCTTGACTCTGAATTTTCTCTGACTTGAATCAATTTTCTCTCTTTCTCTAAGTTTTCACCCCAGTCTTCCTGCATTCAGAAGATTTTTGGGTATTCATGTTTTCGCCATTATAGTTACATGCCCAACCTAGTGGAACTTCTGAATTGAAATGTTATAATGTATAGTTTGTGATCTGGATATTCTGGAAAGTGCAAAATAACTTCCTTGATTCTTCTACTCCAAGGTAGACAAATTGCGCTGCTGCTTTTATAATATTTCCTGTGATATTCTCTATAGTACTGCTTGTTCGCGTTCCCAATATTACTTTTGTTTTTTTCATGTTAATCCTCTACTATTCTTAGGGTTCTACTAATGAATTTAACTGTTTCCACTATATTTAAAATTGTGTGTATAACAATTTTCAAATTGAAACTATGTTAACAATTTAACATAGTTTGTATTTGAAAAACGCACTGTGTGTAGAAAAAAATGTTATACACACAATTTTAAATATAGTGGACATTTTAGATATTAATATTTGGTTATTTATTTCTACTAATTATGTTAATATCATTCGCTTAGTCAGCCACCTGTAGTATGTAGTATAATGTAAACGTTACATGTCTGGATTAACTTTCATTTGTTTTTATTATTTAAAAACCCATTTATTCTGATATGCAATGTGATTTCATCGTCTAAACATTTCTTGAAGCAAATTAATAGTTCTTTAGATTATCATTCATCTAAATATCATTCATCATAATTTCCAATTATTAATATTTTTCATCTCAACAAATTTTAAATCAGACGATTATAATGCCTATCCAATATTGATTTGATGCGTCTTATTAAAATTGTTTCAATAGAGATCATGCTGTTGTTTATTAAATGAAAATATTTTCATCGGCGAAGAAAATCACATGATATGGCAAATATGGGACAATAAGACTAAATTAAGTTTAAGTTATTTCTGAAAATTCGACAAATGTAATGTACATTAGGTTGTCCGTTATTTTGCAATTCGAAATTAACTTTTTTCACTAGAGTATCCTTTAAATCATTTCTTTCACGGACGTAGCCAGGATTTAGTTTTGGGGGGGTTTAGTTAGAAGTAAATCAAACAACAAAAATATACTTACATGAAATTTAATATCTATATATTCATCGGAAAAATTACGACATATTTATAAAGTTCTTAACTTTAAATGAAATGGTTAAATTAATTTCGTTCCTCTGCGCTAAATCTAAAACCATTAAAGAAGAAATCTTCGGCTTTTTCTTTTAAATATATCCACTACTTCATCTGCATGAATTTCTGTTCCATAGTGAATGTTCATGAGAGCCAAACCATTAGGTCTGTTTTCACTTGTAGTGTTTCGTAAATAGTTTTTCAGTCTCCTTAGGCTCGAGAAAAACGTTTCTGGGGTAGCAGTGGATACAGGAATGGTAGCCAAGATTTGTAGTAATGTGTAAATATTAGGATAAAGGTTTTTATCGCACATATCTAGGCATTCCAAACTAGATTTCGGGGTAGGCTAGATACTTGTCAAAAATAATAATTCAATTGTAATAATTCAAATAAATTCAATAAGTCAAATGTAATAATTTAACTCTCTTCACTACTCGTATTTTTTCGGTATAATATTAGGTAATATTTGGCATATTTCGGGAGGGGTTTGAACAACTAACCCCCCCCCCCCCCTGGCTACCCCCGTGATTTCTATATAGCCTTAAAACAATTTTGTAAAAATCCGATGCTGTTTAAACCTGCCTAAATGACGATACTTTTGCCATTCATTGAACATGGGATTTTGTTTTTTTTAGTCATTCATTTTTTTCTGGCTTATTATATTGATTATCTTACTAAGTATTCTTGATTCTGCTTCTGCTATGATTATTTAGATGGACCAATATTGAAGTCAAAAAAGTTTTCCGAAGGTTAAAATTTTTCTATACCGATTTTCCCAATAAATATAAAATACTTTTAAATTTACTGACTACCCGATGTTTTTTATTCATTTAAATGTTATATATTTCATTTTGCGCTATCAATACAAAATAAAAATAGATTTTAAATACGTAAAAGTTGATATTTTATATATATATATATATATATATATATATATATATATATATATATATATATATATATATATATATACTATATATATATATATATATATATATATATATATATATATATATATATATATATATATATATATATATATATATATATATTAACGGCGACTCGTGAGGGAGGGCGTTGCAGCATTTATCACAGTAAGCAATATTTCAAAGCAAAACACCATATTTTATTTCCGTTCAGTTTCTTTCCTTTAACTCATTTTCCAATTAAATATATAGCACGAAATGCAAAAAGGAGGAAGGGGAAAGCAAAAAAATCTTCAGCTGTACTATTTTCTTCAACGCCCTCTCACTATAAAAACCCACGAGCCGCCACTGATATATAATGATCTCTATATATATATATATATATATATATATATATATATATATATATATATATATATATATATATATATACATTAAAATAATATATAATACAAATAAAATATATAAAATAATAATATAAATATATAAAAATAATATAAAATATATAATACATTAAAATATTCTAAAATTCTTCAAAACTCTTCTTTCTTTTCTCTATCCTTCAGTTCTTTCTTAATACTCATTCTATAGTTTCTTTTGAGTGTTCCGCTTTTTTTCTTGGGTGGTGTACGTATATATACGTTTTAGGGTATGTTTTGGAATTTTATAATCCAGCATTTTCTGTACATGATCATCCTATCTTAGGCGTATAAATAATAAAATAGAGATGTCACAGGAAACAAACTATTTCGAATTCGTTGCAGAACTGTCCTTTTATATGAATCATCAACGTAAACAATGCTATTTTTCAATCTTCTTCTGCAGTCAATATCATTTCTGTTCTAAATAATATAAAACCATTCAAGAAAGGGCAGATCGTCTTACTTTAGATTCGCCCTTGTTAATATTGATTGAAGGCAAATTTCGTAATAATAATATAATTTGGATGAAAAAATAGATAGTTTACTATTTATCTTCTTGCTCTGAATCCAGGACATTCTTTTAATTTTAATTTTTTCTTTTGTTTTAATAATATCTCAATCTGATCACGTATAACAATTTAAACATATTGTTTTAAATATTATCCCCCTAATATTTGTTGTTATGCTAAAATAGGTATAAAATAAAATAGTATGAATGAAATTTAGATTCATACTTTTAAGAATTTATTTTGAAAATATGACAATGTTTGACACTGTAGTCGCGTCATATAAATATTAACTAATAATAACAAAGAAATTAACGGTGTGTTCATCGTTGCACAACCGATTCTTAAAAACAAATGACATCATTGTGGCATGAACTTTAGTTTTTCCAGTTAAAAGATCTTAGTTTTCAGTAATCTTGGGTCGAAAATATTATTTTTGACTAACTTTTGTAAATTTGCAGTATTTAAATCTGTACACTTTTTTTTATTGCTAATGATAATTACGAAAAGTACGTAAGTCGGCCATTTTACACAGATAAGTCGTTTTTAAAATATTTAAGTGGTAATATAACAGAAAAGAGCATCTGCAAGAAAACGAGTTTATGACCGTCTATTTTTAGAGCAACTTTTCTACCTGAAGGATATTACAGTGGGGGACTGCTGGTATTAAGAATAGGTAGAAAATAAGGGGAATTTTTAAAATATGTTGCCCGTCCCAATGCATTCAACGCCTAAAATTTTTCTTTCAGCTATCTTGTCTGATATAATGATTTAGAAATTGTTGACTTACTAATAAACAAAATATGTTCAATATATTTAAAATAAATGTATTCTGGTTTATATTGAACGTTGTTATATACAATATTTAGACTAATATACAATCAGTGTTAAAATAACTAAATAATTACATTCACTGTTAAACACACTTGAACAAATAATTTTTAAAACCATTTAAAGTATATTACCACGAAAACTGCAGTAAAATTAATTTTTACTTATGTTAAGTTGAACTGAAGACTTTTTTTAAAATATTTCTCAAGAAAACTTAATATTTAAATGTTTTTAATGAATTTTAAATTCGTGAAAATATTAGACCCACCATTAGTTTATTTGGAAAGAGGAAAGTTAACAAGAGGAAAACATAAACAAACAACATTTTAATATATTGTAGTCTTTCCACCGCCTTTTATTAAGAATCCTTTTGGTAATTGATCAGGCGACTGTTCTATTCGTTGTTGTGTTCCTTCCGATGAAGACAAAAAGCACTTTTCAAATCTTCCATATTTGTAAATTGTCTTGATTCACTATAAACTCGTCTTGGAAGCATCCCCTAGATATTTTCAATGATATTCAAATCTGGTGAGATATCAGGCAAGTCCAATTTCAAAATATTATTTTGCTTGAAGCAATCCGTTATACTTTCTGCAAAATGAATGGATGTGTTATTTTGTTGAAACACCATTAAAATATAACTTGATGAGAAAGAAACACCAAGTTTTTTTTTTGCAGCCAATACAAACTCTTTTCTCATATACTTTCTCCTCCCATTTGACGTCTCGTCTCAATACATTTTTTCTTCCTGCTCCAGATCATGATAATAAAAGGAAAAACCATTACGCGGATCAAAATTGATTTTTTTTCGTCATCCGAAAATGATTTTCTTCCACTGCTCGGTCCATTGCATGATCTTTTCAGTAAAAGCTATTAGGGCCAATTTATGGCAAGTATTTAATGCTGGTCTCTTTTTATTTTTTATTTTCTTGCAGTATTTTCTTAATAATCACTTTAATTAACTTATTTTCTTAACAATAACTTAATTTCACTTTTTTAATAACCTTTAGAAATTTATGTTTGCACTTTAGCTTCCCCAGCAATTGCTCCTACAACTTACAGGAATGATCTTCTTAATAGAGAAGGTGACTTCCCAGTTAAACGATGGGTTCCAACCGATTTGCCAACCGATGAAAAACTTCGTCTTAATTGGCGTCCTATGTTCTCGTCTGGATATAACGAAAAATTAATCGTCTCTTTTTTTCAAACAAAAACACTCAAATCACTCATTTTTTTCCTTAATGACCCACAAATTTGTATTATTTTTTAATGCAAATCCACAAAATTAAATTGATGAATAACTGAACTAAGTATTAAATCGTAATAAAACGTCTAAAGGATTAAGAGAACTTAAATATAAACGAGTTTGTCTAAAAAATTAGTATATAATAATAATAGCTTTATTATTAGTAAATTACTACTATTTAGATTAAGGTCAATTAAACTTTCGAATAGTTCTTTTTTGGAATATTTTAACTTGTATTTAAAACAAATAAAAAATCTCTAAAAAAGAAAAATTATGTAATGTCTGAATGATTGTGGCGTGTTCATATATTTTTTTCCTTTAGTTGGGTTTTTCGCCACTATCTAAAACTCAAAAATACCTGTTCTTATTTAAAGAAAGAATCACTGGGTAAAAACAAAAAACCAAACGGAGACAAATTTCTCAGTGATTCTTTTTTGTAACGAACCTAACGAACAAAATTTTAAAGATATAAAAATGTTATAAAAAATTTTTACAAACTTTTAACGTTAACGTTTCAATATAATATATAAAAAAATAATAACAAAAAAATATATTTACTTTCATTCGTTACTTTATATATTACAAATTAATATAATTTATTTTTTAGTTTAATTTTGAAAACGGGGGGAAAGTACCCTCCGAAACGTTAACGTTAAAAGTTTGTAAACATTTTTATATCTTTAAAATTTTGTTCGTTAGGCAAATTTATTACAAAAAAGAATAACTGAGAAATTTGTCTCCGTTTGGTTTTTTGTTTTTACCCAGTGATTCTTTCTTTAAATAAGAACAGGTATTTTTGATATTTTTTGAATTTTAGATAGTGGCGAAAAACCCAAATAAAGGAAAAATTATAAGAAAAATTATGTTTTTTTAAATTTATGGAATTTGTATGGTATGCCTAACATATTGAAATTGAGTGTATATCATAGTGTAATCATGGAAGAAAGTCACCATAAACAAAAACATTAATATAATCATACATAAGGGATATATGAAACAAAACAAATAACTCCAATATAGCTGATGAATTCAAAAATAATAATAGTAGATAGAATAATCTGAACATTTGGTATGTCTGTTGGAAGAAAAATGAGATAGAAAAAAGAAGAATGTTAATTCTTAACTCATATAGTGATTCCTGGAAGTAAACCTTTTATGTGGATCATAAAAATTAATATTTGTTATAATTAAAATTTTTTATATAATTTCTGTTCTAAATCTAAAATAATTTGGTAAAGATCCGATGATCTTAATTCAAATGATAATTAATAATTTAGATATATTCTTATATATACTTATATTCTTATATATATATATATATATATATATATATATATATATATATATATATATATATATATATATATATATATATATATTTATTCATTTATTGGGTTCGCTACTTTCTTCCACAATCTATCCAACCTTACCCTTATAACTTAGACAATACCAAACCAAGATTATCTATATATATATATATATATATATATATATATATATATATATATATATATATATATATATATATATATATATATATATATATATATATATATATTTCACACCCTATTCCATAAAAGGCTAGTATTTATATGTTACACAGCTTTCATGTCAAAAGTAGCCGTCCTCATTACGTCTCTTAGCAATGAAAATTAGCTGTAGACAAAAAACACGTCAATTAAGATATCGAGGGGGACCAATGTCCGTTATGTTTTATGTTTCATCTCCTTACCTCTAGCCACCTGTACCTAAAAATTGTAAATGGCAACCCCTATCTTGTAACATCATTTTAAAGGTCTTGAAAATCCTAATTAAACTGAACACACTTACACGTTTACAACACTGAAATCGATTGATACGTTCTCGTAATAGAGGGAAAATTTATAGTAGGTATATTATTATCGATTGCAGCATTTTACGTGCGAGTGATTTTTTTTAATTTGAATACAAAGATAAAATAATGAAATAAATGTACTTTTAAAAACACGATTTAAAAATTTACTTTATTAAGTGCTTCAAAATGTCCATCACTGTTAGCTAAACAATAATATAATCTGTTTTGAAACATGTCTTTATTAATTAACCTACATGTATGTGTAATTATATTTCTTAGGTCCTGAATATGAATATCCTGCCGCGGAGTTTTGTATACAAATGTCTTTAAATAACCGCAAAAAATGAAATCCAATGGCGATCTATCCATTTTTCAGGAAACCTTTGATCCAGGCATGTCAAACATGTAATACGTAGTGTGGTGGTGCGCTGTCATGTTGAAAGTATAAATTTTGTTCATAAGGACTGTGTTATGAGTGGATATATTTCGTTTTCCAATAAGTTTAAGTACAGTTCACCGGTTACATTTTCTTCAATAAAAATCGGACCTATTATTCTGCAGAATTCCAGCCCAAACGTTAATTGTTTGGGGAAACTGCATATGAACCTCTCGAAACACATGTGGTTTATTATTATCCCAGTATCTACAGTTAACTTTATTAACAAAGTCATTTAAGGAAAATTTTGCTTCATCTCTGAAACAGATATTTTTTATTGCATTCGGATCATTTTAGATTCTCCCAGTCATTATTTTACAAAACTGAATCCTTTAGGGATAATCATCTTCGCTGAGCCGCTCAAGAATCTTAAATTTGTAAGGAAATAACTTGTTTTGTTTTAAAATTTTGTGTATGGAACCAATGAAAATGTTTGTTAACTTAACCACTTTTGGAATTGAAGTGGTTAGATCTACAGCGAAATGTCCTAAAATTTCAGTCTGTGTCGGTTCATTAAGAACTCTCTGCTGCTTATTCACTTTGTTACACATGGATTCAATTTCTGCAAATGTTTGAACAAGTTTTATTACGTATTGATATTCTATATTTTCGGTCTTTCATTAAAAAGTCTGGCTGTTCTGTGAGCACACCTATCTTCAGCACCATAAATTTTTTCTTGTAAAGTATATATCGTTAAATTCTGTCACTTTCACTACAATTGACAAATTGAAAAACACCACTTGACAAACAGTTGAAAATCGACACTTCTAATAAAAATGTTTTTAATTTTAACTGCATTTAGGAATAGAGTGTGCATTAAAACACAAATGAGCGACGAGTTAAAATAGAAAGTATTATCTTACTTTTTATATTAGGAAAAGAAAAATGGTGTACGTAAAAAAAATACAAATACTGTAAACACAACTTTGCAATTCCGTTAAATACTTTTTAAATTATTTCATTTCCTCTATTACGAGAACGGATCAACTGATTTCAGTTTTGCAAACGCAGTTAATTAAGATTTCCAAGACCTTTAAAATGATATGTTACAAAATAGGGGTTGCCATTTAAAAAATGTTTAGGTAGAGATAAGTAATGATTAGGAGGTGTGGCAAAAAATTTAACGGGTATTGTTTTTGAACTTCTCCCTCCATATCTAAATTGACATGTTTTTGGTCAAATATTTTTCATTATTAAAAGAAATAATGGGGATGGTTACTTTTAATATATATATATATATATATATATATATATATATATATATATATATATATATATATATATATATATATATATATATTAGTACGGTATCAAATACGGTAGGCCGTGGACAGTGCGTGGTAGCGGGTTCGATCCCATGCTAGGTCGGAAAAAGAGGGAGCCGCATCGCGTGTATAAACCACTTTCAGGTGCGATTCCTTTCAAATCTTAATATCCTTGCGGTCTTTTTGTGATAATCAATTTCCTCTCCTGTTGCTTTTTTCTGTAATATTTTTGATTAATTATTCCACTAGATGAATTATAGGAATTTATAATTTTACTACTCTGGAAGGTTAGCTGCCTATATTCCACATATTTCTATCAACGGTAAATTTAAAATATTTGAAATTTTTAACTTTAATTAAAGTAAATATCGAGGTTTACAATGATTTCAAAATCACATTTAGGATTCTCTCTCCCCCTAAATTGGTTGAAAGTTCGAGACATTAATAATTAACTCTATAATCTTATAAGAAACCGTCAGTAATGAAAATCATATTTTTCCAATAAGGAATGAATCAGAATCTTTTTTTTTTACTTAACGAAACTAAATCTGTTCAAGCATCATTTAATAAGACACATTTCTAGTACAAATTGCTTATTCAAATAAAAAATCTGATCGAATCATAAAATTTTTATCAGAATTCAACAGAGATAGAAAACATTACCTGAATTTAATTTGCTCTGTAAGTATCGCTTGCTGACGTTGAACAAACTAAAATTAAACATCGAACTATCAGGAAAAAAACAACAATATAAGACGATATTTTTTATCACTTTTATATTAGAAAATTATGATTTTGTGCAATAAATGTGAATTATGTGTTTGTATCTTTACATTCAGTAAAAATAATTTTCTACCTGTATATAATATGGTGAATAACTTAAAAACATTTTAATCATTTTTACTGATAACTCGAAAATATTTTAAATATTTTATTGTAAATAGCATTATATTATAAGGATTTCTTTGTAAAAAATATGTATGTTAGCACTTTTTTTTGTATAGTATCTTATTTAGATTTTTCAAATTATATGTAAAGTGAGTTTGATGGAGTTTTCAGTATAGTGAAAATTCTTAATTTGAGTTCATATTTATGTTAAATATAATAGTAAGTGCGCACAGATATTTACATTTTTGACAGTATAAAATATGTTTCCACTTATTCTGTCAAAAAACCTTGATTATCACCAATAACATATATGGCCAGCTATTTATATATCTTGTACTGAATATACAACTGCTCTGGCTATAGGCCATTGTATGATGAACCATTTTTTTTGTAAAATATGTCTCTCTGAATATTGTTGAGTTGTAACAGTGCAAAATAAGCGTAATACGTTATTTTTCGTTGGTATATTATACTGTCTAGATGTAGCTTTAGTTGTAGATAAATATGGTACTTACTATGTAAAAAAATACAATTACTGATTTTAAAATAGCAGTTTTAAATATTGCAATAAATGTGTAATACGAAAATATGTAATAAAATGTTTCTGAAAAGCGTGCGTTATTGTTTTTGTGTCATTCAGCCTGGCAGATAAAACTCAATATTCTTCGAGTTAATCTCAATATTATGCGATCAGTCCATCTCTGCAAAATAAGAGGTGGTCTCGGTCTAAATCTCATCATTTGAACTGAATCTTCCTTCAGCGAGTCATTTCTTCGAGTTGGGCCATTGCACAAACCATCTCTGCTTTTTTTCGGCACTCGTTAACCTGCTCCCACCCACTGTTTAAACTGCTGCTTCGTCTCTAGTATCTACTATTCTACTAGCAGCATCGTTTTTACCGTCTTTTAGACCGTTTTTAATCTACTATTACCAAACGAGGCACCATCAAGCAGAAAGTTGTTTCATACCTAAACAAAATCGAATAAAATGCTGTAGACAATAAATGCATGTCCACACTTGTTGAACTTTTGATCATCAAGATGCATGAATCTGTTGAAAAGTTAGACGCAAGTCTGATGCATGAAGAGACACAGAGCTTGAGCAAAGACTCCCACCCCTGTTGGGTATTTTGCTCTTTCGCTTTCAACTTCTTGATATAATCTGCAAGTTTTTGCAATAGAAGTTTAATTAAAACTTAAGTAGTTTAATTTTATTAAAATAAATAAATATATTAAATTATATATTTAAGAACAATAAATAAATATAGAATTTTGAAAATAATAAAATTGAAAATTGAGTGTGTAAGAAATATTTTTTTAATATTATATTCCTGTAGTAAATTGTAGTAATTATTTTTAATATTCCTTTTTCCATACAGATTTTCTGTATTTTTTCCTTCTTCCCCATGCTCTTCTGCATGCTTCTTCTCACAGCATTACTTATTACTTATACCGGTTAACGTGACAATGTCAGATGTATTCATGAAACTGAAATTATGAAGTTAACAGTAAAACATATTAACATATTTAAAAACATATATTAGTATAACATATTTAAAAAAAACCGTCTTTACTGAACTTGACAGAAATATTGAATAACACTGACGCAAACATGTGGACATTAAGGAGGCATGCGCCTTACCCTGCGTTAGGATTCATGCGCTACCGCATGCAATAACGTAAGTTGAAAGGCACATTGAAACGCTTTTTGAACGGAAAAATTGAATTACTATGAACCTAGCATATCGTGATGTTTACAATGTCAGCAAGCTCGCGTATCTCCAGTCGGCGATTATTTAATAGGTATACCCAGACGTGTTCAACTTTTGGTTGTCAAGAGGCATGCATCTGTTGAAAGGTTAGACGAATGCGTTGTTGAACAAGAGGCATGCAAGGACGCACGTGATAAGTAATGACAATTCTTACCCTGCGCTAGAATGCGTGCATTAATGTACATAATGCATTGCAATGGAGACTTTTTATAGACAGTTCGAAATGTGGAGTTTAAATGTGTTTTGCTATATAATGGCAATTAAGCATGGTGCTGTTCCCATTACTCATTACACTAAATTAAAGGAGGAGTATGAAACCATATCTCTTATATTGGCAAAACTCAAGTACCATGATCATAAGTGGCTTATATGCGTATAAGTGGCTTATTTGAAAATGGTAAACTTTTTATTGGGTCAACAAAGCGGTTACACGAAATTTCCATGTTTTCTCTGTGGGATAGTGGAGCTAAAAGTGAACATTGGATTAAGACAAACTGTCCTGAAAGAAAAGACTTGCCAATTGGGGAACAAAATAAATACAGCGTTAGTTACTAGAGAGGACATAATTTTGCCTATAAACAGTATGTTAAAGCACTGGATAAAATAGTTTATGTTTTAATTATATATCGAGGATATTTCCTTAACAATTTCGTACATTTAATGAACAATACTGAATAATTAGCCTGGTTTTCTTTCGCCAATCTTATAAAAATATTCCGATAATTATTACGAAATAATGCAAAACATGCTGGAAAAGTTCAGAAAGTTTGGATGTAATATGAGCATCAAAGTGCACTACCTCCACAACCATTTGGACAAATTTCCGGAAAACCTTGGCTTTTACAGTGAAGACCAAGGAGCTATTTCATAAGGACCTACAAAATATGGAACCTGGAAAATATGGAATATACTGGTGGAGTATCATGCGTACCTGGAAGGAACTGATTCGAACAAATGACGAAAAAGAAGCTTTCTAGATGTTCAATGATGTAACAAAAGGTAAAAAATATAAAATAATCGTATTTTTATATTTTCGATATCTATCATATTTTGAACACTATATGTACATTTCAAAAATATATGTACCATTAGAACCATCATAACGAGCATATTCAACACAGACAGTTTTAGTCTTTCCGGCACCAACCTGTAGACCTGTGTAATCCAAATAGGCGATAATCGTGGGTTAATGGTGAACGATCAAGTAGTACTACGAAATCAAATACCTAAGTTAAAAAGGCGTTGCTGTATATATAATGAAATTAGGTGGGCATCGTGCATTATTATTTGCTTCAATCTGGCCAAACGATCATTGGTGACCGTTATCAGCAACAGCTAATTCGTGTTAGTAACATTGTGGAAGAAAAAGTGTCTTATATTGGTAAGGGAAGAAGAGAAATCATTTAGAAGTTAGGACAGACTTTCTGAAAACGATCACCGAGCTGGGCTGGGATATTTTATCGCATCCAGCATATTCTCCAGATTTGGCCTCTTCGCCAAGCATCACTTGGCTAATAGCTGCTTTACATATATTCGAGTTTTATATTATCTAAGTTTTTTTCGCTTTGGGACTCGGTAGAAAGGCGACGAAGGTGTATGGAAAATGAAGGAGATTACTTCGAATATTAAGTTAAATTTTTAAAAAAAATATAGGTCTGTAGTCAAAAAAGGCTAAGAATGAAATTGAGGACCTTCCTAAAGCATCTTCTAATAGAACTGTTTATAGCAAGCATGCAAAATTTAAGCATAAACGTACGAGTCTTGGTGACGAGTTTCGTAATTTTCCATCAACATATGTTCAACAGGGATCTCGAAAACCATTAAATTAGAAAAAAGGGGCACCTCACTAAACTCTGCAACGTTAGTTTTTTAAGTTTTGAAAATTCCGAAGATATGTGGGAAAACCGAATTTTCGCGATTTGGATTTTACTGGTTTTTGATTCTATTTGAAGAGATATGTCAAAATAACTTTGACATTTTTATGACCACTTTTTTTCCTCTACAAGGTGGTGTAATTAGATATTTGATCTGACGTTTTGGTTTTTCTCGACCATCATCAACTTTGTTTTTTTAAATAGTCGTAGTCGTAGTTACATTTTATTTTATGTTCATTAAATTCTACTTTTTATTCTGAATACAATGACATGACGCTAAGATATTTTCTTAGCGCTTAATATTTTCCGGCTAAGAAATTCAATGAATCATCAATACAAATAAGCCTATTTAAAAACATATTTTTATTGTTGTATTTTAAATTCGTGGTTTTTCAAAAAAAAATTACTTTACATTATTGACAATAATATTAAATATATTAGAAAAATATAAACTAACAACAAAATGTTAAGAATGTATGGACCATTTTGAAATCAGAGAAAGTTTTCTAAAATATTCAACAAGTAATATTTAATATTTTTTTCAGAACATTGTTTAACATTTCTGGAGTTATTTCTCTTATTGCTGCTCGAACCTTAG
The DNA here is from genome assembly GCA_031761425.1 of Cosmopolites sordidus. Classification (NCBI taxonomy): domain Eukaryota; kingdom Metazoa; phylum Arthropoda; class Insecta; order Coleoptera; family Curculionidae; genus Cosmopolites; species Cosmopolites sordidus. The sequence continues at coordinate 147,863 of JARFXV010000228.1, read as the reverse complement.
CTTTCAGCTCATCATTATTTTCAAAAGTCTTCCAGTAAACTGTACCATTAAGAAATCCCCAAAAGAAAAAGTTCATGAATGTAAGGTCTGGGGATCGCGGAGGCAACTCTATGTGACCATAAGAAGCATTTAAATTATTCTGAAAGCGGTCTCTCAAATGTTCCATATTATTTCTGGAATTATGAGAAGTTGAAACGTTGAAACAACATATTATTGGTTACCTAAAGGAAGATTGTCCAGAATATCTTCTATATTGTTTCTTAAAAAGCGTACGTATCTTTCAGAATTTAGTGTTCCTTTATAAATTATGGGTTCAATAACTCGGGTTCCCAAAATACCGCACCACATGTTAAATTCAAAACGGTATATCGAATATAGAGACATCAACGTCTTGATATTCGAACACAATTTTTATTTTGTATTGACCAATAATGATGATTTTTTTTCTGTTGAAGATGCCATTGTTACAAAAATAACTTTCGTCTGTCCACAGAACATTATTAGGAAAATGACGATTTTCATAGCATTGCCTAGTAAACCGTTCGCAAAAAGTTATTCTGCGCTCGTAATAGCCAGGAAGTAAACTATGACAGATTCGGAATTTATAAGGACGGTATTCTTCTTGACTAATTCTTTGTGCGACTGATTTAGGAATAGCATGTTCCTTTTCAATACTACGATGTCCCATAGCATCATCTTCTTCTACAGCAAGAAAAATGGCCGTTACCTGTTCAGGTTGATTTTTTTGCAATTTAACACTAGTTTGTTAAACGCACCATGTTCCTTTAAATTTGTAACTAATCTTTGGCTTGATGCCGTTTAGGATATTGTTGAAAATATTGCTTATCTGCCTGCCTACAATTCTTATGACTCCCGATGTTACAGCAAATCATATACAATTTTTCTTCGTTAGAATAATGTTCCATTATTTTAAGTAAAATAATTAACAAAGTTAAAACTGACAGGCTGTCAAATGTCACATTTAAATAAATTATTGAATAACTTAATTGAATAATTGATAATTGATAGTTTGAGTCATGCCCTGCTTTTCTTGTTTAATAAAATAAAAAAAAAACTCGAGTGAAAGCCATCAGGAAGGAAAATTGATACCACATCACATCAGCTCAACGACAGACAGGTTGAAAACCGAAAAACGGTGTGCGAAGTTTTGCTTTCTCGGCATGAAAGACATACTTTTTGCCCCAGATCGTGACTGTGAAAAGAACAAATCATGGGTTGACCAGGCCAAATCAACCGAAGATCGAATCGCTTTGGAAAGAAGTCAATGCTGTGCATTTGGTGGGATCAGAAGGGTGTCGTGTATCATAACCTTTTTATGCTAAGTGAAACAAATGATCAATTTTATCCATGCATTACATGATCTACTATCCACAAGTGAATAATGGAGACAATGCATTGATCGAAAAGCGACCAGCATGGGCTACAAGACACGGAAAAGTGACTTTGCAACACGACAACGCCCTATCAGACACAGCGAAAGCGGTCAGAGACACCATTTCTTTACTTGACTGGGAACTATTGCCCCACTCTCCGTACTTGTCAGACTTGGCCCCTTCCGACTACCACCTGTTTTCATCGATGTCCCACTCACTTTCCATAAAACACTTGAACAATTACGGATATGTCGAAAAATGGCTTGATGACTGGACCACCTCAAAAGATGTATGGATTTTCTGGGGGGACATCCACAAATTACCGGAGAGATGGGATAAATGTGCAGCTAGCGATGACCCATACTTTGAATACACTAATTTTTACCTTTCTCCCAAATTAAAGGTGTTTTTCTTAAGAAATAATTAAGGATTATTAACCGCCACACCTGATAAATAGTATCATCCAAAAGCTAACTCATGAAAAGTGATGGAAGAAGACCCACAAATCAGTCTTAAAACAAGTTTAGAACGCGAGAGGTCAGAAGAGTCTAAAGGAAGCTGTTCTCAAGAACGCAAAAGTAACTACAGTAGTCGAATCTTTACATTCTCAGCTTTTTACTGTCCAGTACTTTAAATTGCCACAATTTATCAATATATGACTATTAGCTTCCTAAGTACTCTGCATCTATATTAACGGACACTCCAGTTAAAGTTAACTTTAACCAGTAACTCCTGTACCTAAAACCAGTAACTAAAGTTTTTTTGCCTTTATATATATATATATATATATATATATATATATATATATATATATATATATATAAATATATATATAAATATATATATATATATATATATATATATATATATATATATATATATATATATATATATATATATATATATATATATATATATATATATATATAAAGAAAAAAATGAGCACTTTAATAATTGCAATAAAATAGTTAAGGAACCATTTGATTACATAAAAGATTATTTAAAAATGATAATGAAAATATTTAGATGAACATATCTACAATTGATTTAAAAATATTCACCAGTAGATGGATAGAGGCTAAAGAAGATAATAAGTATATTCGGAGGAAAACAAAGAAACATGAAGAAAAATCCACCCACTCCTCAATTTAGGTACTCTAACATAATTAATTTTCAATTATTTCGTATGCAATTATAAACTGATGATGCGGATGACCAAACATATTATAAACTGATGATGTGGATAATATCAGAAATGTGACATTATCATAAATGTGTTTGCTATTGCCAGTCAGACCAGGCAATTTACCAACAAAATCAAACAAATATTAGATGGAAAAATTAATCAAATATTAGAAAAAAAAACATCTAATGATAATTTTTCAAAACTGTTTAAAAACAGCAGACAGACCTAAATAATGGAAAACGCATCTAATGTTCATTATCTACAACAAAGAAGATGAAGAGCAATGTGACCATTATCGAGGAATATCTTTATCAAGCTATCTGAGTGGAATATAGGGATCTTCAAAAATAACATTGAAAGGCAATATCCAAACATGGAAGCAGAAGAATAATTAACAAATAGACAGGGCCCAAGGATAGTTAGGAATTAGTAGGGCATCTATTTTACATTACTCAAATTGCAGAAAATAAACTGGCTTTTAACCAAGAAGTTCACTACATGTGGATTTGAAAAAAGCATGTAACTAACTATAATAAAAGAAACTATAGGAGTAACTAGAAAAAATAAATATTAGTGCAAAGTCAATCACAGCAACACAAACTGTCAAAAAAAAAAGATGCAAGAAAGGACTAGAAAGGTTATGAGGTGATCAAAGTTCTAAAACAAGAATGCTGTCCATCTCCGGCATTTCTTTAATTACATCTTCTACATTCCAATTGCCATCGGAAGAATTATTAAGGATTAAGAAACGTAAATACAACAATAAAACGTAAATACCCCTCAACAATATCGTACTATATATATATATATTCTGCTTTGCCGATGAGCAGGTTCTAATAGCTCAGGATACGTAGAATACGACGACATGTATAATACATAACACGTAAACTGGTGAAAAAGTTCAGGAGGTGGTTACTAGAAATAAACATGAAATAAATAAAGTGTATATGTGTAGAAGAAAAAGAGCAACACTAACCTTCATAAAATTTATAAAATTAAGCTATGTACAAAAATAAATATTTCCGGATGAACAGTACATAGAGTAAGGGTAACTTGAACGAAACAATGACAGCACTGAATAACCCGAGAAAAAAGGCAATAGCGATGAAAAATAATATTCAATGGGATCAGCAAATATAGTCTTCTTCTTCTTTTATACAGGTCTAAAGTCTGTTTTTCTTCACACTTGCTTAAGGTGTTTCAGATGATCTCGATTGCCAATTTTAAATTAATCCTTTTTGTGACGTACTGTATCTCTTTTACGTTCTGATTTTTCATCACATGTACTTTTAGCAGTCTATTACTTTGTGTGCTTTCTATTTCATTTTATTCGTCGTTGTACGAAGTAAGCTATGTTTGATGCATTACATTATTTATTAATTTTTTTTTTTACGTTATCTGTTCATTTTAACGACTATAGTTCTTAGAATGTTTCTTTTTTAAATATTATTGACTGACTGATATATATATATATATATATATATATATATATATATATATATATATATATATATATATATATATATATATATATATATATATATATATTAGATTGGGTTTGGGTCTCATTAATCTCTGAAATTAAAGCTGATCCTAAACAAACCAGCCAAAAATTATTCACAATACTTAAAACTTTATGTCCCACAATACAACGGTGTTTAAAATTACTGAACAAAGTGTAAAGAGAAGGAATGCGGGTATTATATCAACTTTAAGTTGAAAGCAAAATTCAAAATGTAACCATCTGCTGTGCACTTTTGTCCAGGTTAGGTAGAGATTTATATTTTTAACAATTTCGTAATGAAGATAAAAAGTGGATTCTATACTAAATTCTAAATTAGAAAAACAAATGTGGTACTGTACACTGTACTAAAAATGTACCGTAAGGTTCTAATTAACAATTTTTCGCTCTCTAAAACTCAAAAAATATCCAAAAATATCTATTCCTATGTAAATAAAAAATTGACAAAAACCAAACCAAAAAGCACACAACAGAATACCAAAACTGTGGTTTAAAAAATTCCCTGCGAATGCGGCAAATTTTATATAGGTGAGACATCTAGACCGTTAGATGTTAGAAAAAAAGAACATAAAAACCTTCTTAGAAACGGTGATTTTAAAAAATCTAGAATTTACCAACACGCATGGGCGTCAGGACATAAAATCAATTGGAATAATTCCAAAACGGTATTAAAAAAAGCGGTAACAAAATACAGAATATTAAAATAAACTGTATTGCTATGCCTTCAGTAGATTTAAATTCAATATGGTTTCCGATTCTAAAGAATACAATTAAAAACGTATAAGTATTTCAATACACAATAATTTCGCAGTAAATCTCACCTATATAATTTTTTTGGTAGTACGTCACTAGCATTAAAAATTTTATTGTCAATGTAAGTATCATTGACATATACCAAAAATATATTCACTTACTATCTTTACATTATTATATAGAAATTAATATAAATTATTTTTTAGATTCATTTTGAAAACGGGAGAAGACCTCCCGAAACGTTAACGCTCAAAAGTTTGTATTTATTTTAAAACAATTTTGTATTTTTAAAATTATTGTTCGTTAGGCAAATTTATTACAGAAAAAAATTACTGAGAAATATATTTCCGTTTTGTTTTTTTGTTTTTTACCTAGTGATTCTTTATTTACGTAAGAACATATATTTTTGATAATTTTTGAGTTTTAGATCGTGGCGAAAAACCCAAAAAAAGAAAAAAATGGACTAAACATTGCTTTGATGTAAAAACATCCAAAACTGATAAGTCGAATAGGTGTTATACGGTAGCATGACAATACAAGATCTTATAGTGCTAGAGCCACCCAAGCAAAAAGCAAAGAGTTATATTGGGAAGTATTCTCCTCTATTTTCAGATTTTATTTATATTTTTATCTATAAAATATTTTCTTCGCAAAAAATCCTACTACGACACTTATCAAAAACATCCTTGAAGAATATTTTGTTTTAAATTCACCTTCATTTTACAAAAAAATAATAATAAAAAGTCTTTTAGCGAGATGGGCGAAGATTTTCAATAGCGATAGTGACTATATTGTCGATTAAAACTGAGTTAGCTCTTAAATAAAATAAAATTTTGTTCAGTATCAACAAACATTACTTATAAGTAATCTAATATTACATGAACAAAGTCTGGCAATCAAAAGTATGGACTCAAAAACCCTTTAACATAACGGAAATAAACTCTTGAAGATGAGATAAACACGATGAGCAGGAAAAGAAAGAATAATCAACGAACAGAAAATGAAAATTCATTTTAACATAGACACCATAAAAAAAAAGAAAATAAGACCGACAAAAAGCTGGAAGAGATAATGAAGAAAGAAATGGAGCAATGCCTATCTCCAAAGGCATTGAGAGAGAAGGAATATAGGATATTGGAAACATGTGAGTTTTCAAAATGCAAAATTTTTTGCTACGAATTCACAATGTGCTGCGAATAACTAATACATTTTTGGAAAATTTACGATGTTATAAAAGAAAAAAAACTAGACTAATTGACAAACTAAAAGAAAATATGAAAACAATAAACTTAAGGAAATAGAAAAAGATTTCCAAAAAAATAACACTCAAAACTTTTACAAAACATTTAAGACTAAATTAACAGGCTATCAACCCCAAGGTCTTTGCTTCCAAAAGGAAAACGGACAATTAGCTCTAAATAACCAAGATAATTGCAAAGAACTTGCGAAATATTTTGAATAACCACTAAACTGCCCTGAGCCCTTAAACAAATTACCAACACTAACTACCAACAACGCTACTTCGAATGAAGATGAAATAATTAGGCAAATCAAGCGACTTAAAAATAACAAAGCTTCTGGTGAAGATGGAATCACTGCTGAACTTATGAAGTCCGCTGGTCTAGGTACAATCAAGGAAATAACCAAAATTCTATAAGAAGTTTGGCAAACCGAACGGATTCCGAAAGATTGGAAAGATGCTCTAATCCATCCACTACACAAGAAAAGAGATAGAACGGATGGAAACAACTACAGAGGGATATCTCTTCTCCCAGTTTGTTACAAGATTCTATCTCAATGTCTACTAGACTGAACGCAGGGACAGTTAGAACCTAAAATTGGTGAATATCAAGCAGGTTTACGACCGTGCAAATCCTGCCCTGAACAGATCCTGAATCTAAAGTTGATCCTAAGACATCAAAAACTGTACAATAAAAATCTCGTCTGTACATTTGTGGATTTCAATAAAGCATATGATTCTATTGACCGCGAATCTTTATACCAAATCTTGAAAGAACAAGGACTAGATCTGAAAACGCCGGCAATTATTAAAGCAACATTAACTAACACCAGGTCCAAAGTTAAATTTATGGGTGACATCTCAGAGCCCTTCGATATTAAAACTGGAGTGAGGCAAGGAGATGGACTCTTGCCACTCTTATTTAACTGTGTTCTAGAAAAAGTAATACAGGAGTGGCGTGAAAAAAAGTCGGCCCTGAATATTGACCAGCCCATTAAACTGGGGAGAAACAACATCAAAATTGATTGTCTGGCTAGCAATTTTGAATCAACATATATTAACGGCATAAAAACAGATGAAATCCTAAAAGAAACAGCAGAAAAGGTAGAACTCTAAATTTCCTTTGAAAAGACAGAATTCATGACCTGCAGCAGACGAAGAACACCATTTCTAAAAAAAAAATATGGCAACATCAGAGTAGTCTCTCAATTCAACTATTTGGGTGAAATAATCATGGAAAATGGGTTGGAAAAAGCAGCCAATAAGGATAGATGTTAAAAAATGGAAACGGCATTGAGACTTACACACAATATTTATAACAAAAAAATGCATATCTAAAAACACAAAACTGAGACATTACAACACAGTTATTAAACCAGAATATCTATATGGGGCAGAAGCGCTCATTTTGAATAGAAAGAGAGACATAGAGGACATTGAATAGAAGGAAAAGAAAATTATAATAAAAATCTTGGGCCCCAAATAAATAAATAGCACAATATACCGACTTCGAGAAAAACAAGAAATCAAACAATACACAGATATACATAGAGATATGCGAAAAAGAAGACTTAAGTTTTACGGACACATAAAACGGATGAATCCAGTAGGCTAACTAGACAAATAGTCGAATTTTATGAAAATAGGTATAGATCTAAAGTAGGAATAATTAAATGGATTGTTGCAATTAAAGATGATCAGCAAATATTTCACAAAGTGAAATTCAGGATAGAGGCTATTTCAGACAAAAGGTTAACGTTTGGAAGGTTGGCCAGAGAGAAAAATGTAGGAAGACCGGAACAATTTGGTCTGACGAAAGGAAAAAAGCTCATAGAATATAGAATAAATTAGTATGGGCGCAAAGGAAGGCTAACAACAAACGCCTCTAACTGTACTTCGCGTGGTCCACCAGAGCCCATACGTGAATAATAATAATATTTTAATAAAATTAAGCGAAAGAAGTATATTTTATTTTATTTAAAATAGGACATCACTCATTTGAGCACTCACTGCATATTCTTTATCAACTATAATTTTTATCAAGTCACAAATGTATATCTTATCTTAAATACGCAGTGGCAGATAATCTTGCTAAATAGCAAGCTGAAAAATCAAGAAACGAAATGTTTTAAAATTTTTTTGTTTCGATAAGATAATAATTTATTTATACATTTGAATTCTATATTATATACCTTGATATTTTGTGTGCGTTTTTAAACATGGTAATTTGATCGAGAATTACAGTTAAATTGTTTATTGAAAATATTTGATTTGATCTTAAATATGTTGAATTAAATTTTTAAAAATTTCACTCTATTCATTACAAAATACATGATTTCTAATTTGAAATAGTTTTTTAATAATTAAACAAATTGTTCAGTTTAATTTATCAATAATAATATTTATAACAATGTATTTATCTTAAAAGATTTATATAGTATTACAGCTAGATTTCACTCAAAGAACATTTTCTTCTTGAGTCAACTCAATAAATTGAAAAACAGGTACATTTTTGTTCCGTACACCAGGTAAAAATTACTCAATCCTTCAGCCGCTATCAAATGTCAGCAAGCATCTCCAAGACCGATTTCTGGCCTTAAGCCGTTATCAGTCGGCCTCGAGCTGGACGTTCGAAAGCAACTGTTGACTTTATTTATTTAAGGGATTCTAGCTATGCCAGGAAATGTCGGAATGTCCCCTTTTCCCTTTTTGTAGGTTCCACGTTTCGTGAAATTGGGTTGCAGCAAAATCCAGAGAAATTTGAGTGAGTGCTCGCCACGGCGAAAAATTGCCTGTTAAAGCAGTGTACAACGAGGTGAAACCCCGTCGAAATGACCTCGTTGGAAATGGCGGCGGTCGGATTTGATTACAGAACACCTCCCGAGAACGCCAAGATTGCGCTCTTCAGGTGTGCAAAAAGGGTGGAATTTATATTTCCTGTTCTCAAGCAGCCTTGTAGCTGCTCGGTAGTCATTTGATACCTAGAGTTGGAGAAGAACCCCTTCTAGCTTTGTAACTGACTTGTAGAAGTTGATGTTTTTCTTATTTTACATATCCTCATGACTGTCGATTTATCACGAAGGACTAACGGTTCTACTATAGAGGATTTTGCTGGTGCAGAATTGCCTGACGAAGAGTCAGGATTCTGGCCAGTTGATGTTTGTGATGCTGCATTCTGTGGCGGCGCCGATTTCCTTAAAATGGGGACTTTTGCTTCAAGATTTTCCGTTGCCGGTTTTTTGAGAGGTGGATTGCCATCTTTTGCCAACGCCGTACTAGTCGGAGCTTTAAAATTGCATAAATTTCGGTGCAACCTTCTGACATTTTTTTGAACTGCTCGACGCACGTTTTGCTAACCATGTTAGCATTATCAGGAAATGATTTAATCTAATTTCTAAAACTAAACTATGTTCTATTTATATGAATACCATACCTAACGAAGCGTGTAAAAATCATGAACCGTGAAGTGTACTAAGCCTTACAGTAATAATTGAAAAAGTTGACTGAAAGGAATCGGTCCTTTATCTCGGTTCATGATTTTCTTACATTTTTCTATTTGAATGCTTTCATATGCGTCCAAAGCCCTATTATTATTAACACTTTTAATTAGTCCTAAATTACTAATATCTATACTGTGGTCCTGTTCGATCGCATGTTGGGCAACACAAGATTTTTCATTTCTCCCATATCTAATGTGGGCAATATGTTCTTTATATCTTGTCAATATGGATCTTTTTGTTTGCCCAATATACCTTCGATCACCTTAATCTTATTGTTTAATTAATTTCATTAAATGAATCACAACAGCAACTGTATTTTACCAGCTCAGTTTGTTAGAATTTGCATATATTATATAAAATTAATTCAATTTTCTCTTTTTGATTAAATAACTGATTCACCTTTACAATTTAATTAAAACGTTATTTTTATAGACATTAAATTAAAACAGCTTTTAAATAACATAATGATAGCACAATAATGATGGCTCCTTTCAAACAACAAAATTATTGTTTAATTTCAAAGGCCTACTATTGCTATGTTGCTTATTTTAAGTTTCTGCCGACTGCAGATTATTTTAGTTGTTTTTGCTAATTGTTCTAAAATGGCTACTCCAATAGAGAAATGTGACATAACATTTTTTATTTGGAATGTTAAGATTTATCAAATTAAGTTACAAAAATACGGTGTATATATATATATATATATATATATATATATATATATATATATATATCTACTTCAGCATATGTTATATTAGTTAATTTGATTACAGAATTTTTTTGTAACTGGTGCAATATTTCGCCAATAATTAACTCACTCACTTCTAAAGAGTGGAAGTTGCATGATATATTTATAATTCTTTTACTTACTCTCTAAAAGAGTAGTTTGTAGGTTTATGTGTCCTCTTTCAGTTAAATTAGGGTAGATTCGTCCTTGTTGTTTCGTTCATGTCTGAGCTATTGAATTTTGTCTTTCTCAGGTCAGCTCATATCTGAGCTGTTGTATTTTTGTCAAAGCGTTCCTCTTTATTATCATTTCCTTCTAGTTTTTGTTTTGATCATGAACTTTGTGATTTATTTAGGATAATTGATGCTTTATATATTCTCGCTTAATGTTTATAGAATTGGGGAGTGATTAAAAGCCATGTCATAGTTTTCAGTGATTCTTAAATAAGTAAATCAAATCTGATAGTTGTCAAATATACGTTATTGTATGCGTTGCTCGCATTATATCCTTTATGGAAAGCATTTATAACATTCCTGCCTTGCATGTTTTTATTTTAAACTATATATAGTTTACCTCTAAAATATATTCTCTATAGCTAACTGTTTTTTGTGGTACTTTGATATGTATACACATTGATTCGTACATGTTTTCGTGTGATACATACATACAATTGACACTTCAAGGCTCTTTGTGACAAGATTTCCGAGTAAACTCGAAGGGATTTACCACTAAACACCAAATCACTTTTTGAAACTTCTCGACGCACGTTTCGGTAACCATGTTAGCATCATTTAATCGTAAGTCGAAAGTTTCAAAAAGTGATTTGGTGTTTAGTGGTAAATCTTTTCAAGTTTAGTGTTTTACACCATGAATGGTGTCATGTCACTTGAATAGTATCATACACCATGAATGGTGTCATACACCGAAAGTTCCAATAGAAGAATTAAAATATTTCTGAGTATGAATTTAAATTTCTTGAAGAATCTTATCTGAATTACCCCTCAGTTATGCCAGTTAAAGGCCGGATGCCTTCTGAGAAGTGTTCTACGTTGGTCACTGGCCAGTAGGTAGGCTTCCTGATAGACTTATGGATAGGCAAATAACCAAGGGTTGATAGCCTGTGGGGGTGCTGGCCTGGGTTTTTCGTTAGCTGTGATGTCTGTGGTTCGGAACCCACGTTAAGCTGTAGGTCCAGTCGCTAAATAGCTTTAGATGCTGATGCGCCTCCAACCGTAAATCCTTCAAAAAACTTTTTTGCATTGACAACACTTAAAATTTTTTTTATGCTATGTATGAAGAGCAATCTGAGCCTACTCTTCATTAATTGCAGCAGCGACTAAGGAAAGATGAAACCAACTCATTATCTACCTTGATGAAACATGGTTCGATACACATGATACTCCAGCAAAATAATGGGTAGATACATCAAGAAAATATCAAACCAAAGCCCCAGCGAACAAGGGAAAAATAATTTCAATATTACAATATTTCAATATTTTAAATTGCTTACGGTTGTCCCACAAAAATATTAAATATTCATCTTTGGACCATCATGACGGCACCACAGCAGAACTTTTTGAAGAATGGTTTATAAATTGAATGGTTTATAAATACATATCTTCTTCGAGATCTTGGAATTCCAACGGTCAAGGAAGAAATCAGGAGGTTTGCAGGCAAGCACGAAGCTAGACTACGCCTTCATATTAATGCAGAAGCTCTTCAACTGCTGGATTACCAAAATCATGTCCAAAGACTGAAGAGAACTAAACCTCATGACCTCGTGTAGTGTGTTGTGTGCAAAAGCAGAGCATAGTGCGCGAGTGGAGTAATATAATCATTAAAACAATCTAAAGAACATCAATGGATTAACTTAAACTTTCGTAACTAAGAAAAATTAATGCTTAGTCTTATTGACTAGTTTTAATAGATTTAGAAACTACACAAAAAAATCTTTGGGCCATCATAACGGGACCACAGCAGAATTTTTGTGCTAGTTAGTTATGCTAGTTATCATAATCGCCAAAAAAATAAAAGTTCTAATAATATATATAAAAATGTGATCTTCTAGAAATATTAACGACGTTTAATATTAAAAAGGAATATGAATGTGATACCATTGCTGCCGATATGGGACATACGCCTTCCCCCGTATTACTGTATTTTTAATCCAATTGAGTATATGTGGTGGCTAATAAATTCAAAATACACAAACCTATAAACAATGTTTTAGTCATATATAACAATAATATTAATAATAATTTAATCATAACTTAACAATATTTTATTTTTCCCAAAATTATTCATAAGTTAAACCACTTCGGCTCTGGCGCCTTTTAAGAAACTAGGAATGTTTTTATTGAGATTTATTGGGGCAATTAATATTTTTCTGAAGGGCAACGAAATATCTTGAAACGGATAATATATATATATATATATATATATATATATATATATATATATATATATATATATATATATATATATATATATATATATATATATATATATATATATATATATTTGTTTCTCGACCATGTAAACATTAAGGAAGACTCCGTGTATTCGGTTTAAATATTGAAATTAAAACATTTTTATACAAAAATTAATTTTTTCTTAATATACCTCTATATTTGGCCAAAAATCTCTGACTTCTTCAGAAGGATTTTTTTAAGCTACAAAGAGATCCATTGTGCAACATTAAAAACTGATATAAATAAATTACTAATTCAATAACTTACAATTTTTCAAATATTCAAAATATCATCCGTCAAATAGTTGAATTACATATCGTAAAATATTAAAAGCACATATAGACGACGGTTTACACTATGCAGGTATAATTAAAACTGTAGTTAGATTCTTTCAATCGGGCTTATCAACAAATAGGTTTTTTTTCTTTTTTTAATAGATCTAGACTATAAATACATTATTATTAATGTATAAATACATTAGTCGAACATCCAAAAATAAGTTCCATGCGATTTGTGAATGCTAGTTTGTTTTTAAAATATTACAATAAATTGTTGTCATTATTGTCTGCATCTGTTCTAAAAATAAACGTATATTTTTCCCCCCTAATATACATACATATATATTAGGGTGGTTAAAAATTAATTTTTTCCAACGCCCCAAAAAATCTTCCTTTTGATGAAAAAATACGCGGATTTTTTTTAACAAAAATAACACGTGCCTCAAGACGATCTAAGTTCATTTCTGGATAAAATCGTAGTTTTTTGTAAGTATCTCTTAAAGTATACGGATTTGAGAAAAAGATAATAATTATTCCTACAAAAATAATATTGTAGGAAATTAAATTCTCCACAAACAAGATTCTGTCCATTTTCTACATAAAATTCATATTAATGAAGATATTCTCGATAATAAATTCATTAACCCCATATAGCCAAAATTTTAAGACCTACAAACGTAATTTTTTCTGAAATATAAACAATTTCTTTTATATCTTTTTCTCAAATCCGTATACTTTAAGAGATACAAAAAACTACGATTTTATCAAAAAATTAACTTAGATCGTCTTTAGGCGCGTGTTATTTTTGTTATAAAAAAATTACCCATATTTTTTCATCAAAAGGCAGGTTTTTTTGGGGCGTCGGAAAAAATGAACTTTTAACGACCATATATATATATATATATATATATATATATATATATATATATATATATATATATATATATATATATATATATATATATTTATATATATATTTTTATATATATATATATATATATATATATATATATATATATATATATATATATATATATATATATATATATACAGGGTGTTAGGTAAACATGCGGCAAAAATTAAAGGGGTTATTCCTTGAATAATTCTCAGAATATTTTGTTGTATGATGATTTTTGAAAAACCTCTTTGTTTCGAAGATACAGGGTGAACAAAATTTACGACATTAACTACATTTTATTATCAAAAAGTACATGTAAAGTCGTTCAATCTACTATAAATGTTCGGAATGACTTCCTCCAGCCTTGATACAGGCATTCCATATTCTCGTCATTACCTGCCGAACTCATTCAAACACACCAGGGTCGTTTCTAATTGAGTTACACCCAGCAATTATCCGATTTCGTAAATCATCCAAATTCTTCAATGGAGTAGCGCAAACTAGTGACTTCAGATATCCCCAGAAGAAATAATCCAGGGGGTTTAAGTCCGGGGATCGAGCAGGACATGCATGTGGCCCACTTCGACCAATCCAGCGATATCCGTATAGCGTTAAAAAATCAGGAGCAACCAAACTGAAATGTGGTGGTGCACCATCGTGCATAAACCACATTTCATACCTTGTTGCCAATGGTACATTTTCCAGAAACTCAGGCAGCGTTGCTTCCAAAAAGTTGTGATACATCTCGCCAGTAAGTCTTTGTGACTGTGAATACTGGTCCAATTAGATAGTCACCTACAATTCCAACCCACACATTCAACGAGAACTGATGTTGAAAACTATCTTCGCATACCTCATGCGGATTTTCATCTGCCCACACATGGTTATTATGAAAATTCCTTATTGCGTTTCTTGCGAAAGTGGCTTCATCGGTGAAAAGAATTTGTATCAGGAATAGAGAGATTCGAAGTAAAGTTTGCAATATCCATTGACATAATGCAATACGTGGAGGAAAATTAACAGGTAGTACTGCCTGAACGCATTGAATGTGGTATGGATACAACAAATTGTCCTTAAGATTTTTCCAAACTGTCCAGTGACTCACATTCAAAGTATTTGCAATTTTTCGCGAAGAACTACCAGGCTCTCCCGCTATCATGTCCAGCACATTCTGTTCCAATTGTACCGTTCTTACAGTCAGTGATCTTCCTGACCCTTCAATTCGTTTCACTGTGCCTGTTTCACGATTAATGTTTTCGAAGATTTTTTGGTCAGGGACATTACGGGCTGGAAATCGTTCTCTGTACAATCGCCTAGCTTGTAATGCACTGCCATCAGCAAGTCCATACATGAAGTGCATGTCAGTCATCTCGGCGTTTGTATACATTATGATAGAGGACTTCACTCACTATTTAAGACACGTCAAATAGCCAAACGTCACTCAATCTATGTAAACAAATGCGACCGATGAAATCCACTTACTAGATAAAACAGCCGTTCCAAGTGATCGAGATCGAAAAAAATTATTTTTTACTTGATAAACTGATTGACGTACACCCTACTTTTATTTACATTAATGATTTCAACAAATATCGAATATGGTTGTTGCAAATTTTGTTCGTCCTGTATCTTGGAAACAAAGAGGTTTTTCAAAAATCATCATTGGATAAAACATTCTTAGAATAGGACAAGGAATAACCCCTTGCATTTTTGCTGCATGTTTACCTAACACCCTATATATATATATATATATATATATATATATATATATATATATATATATATATATATATATATATATATATATATATATATATATATATATATATATATATACACCGTATTTTTTAACTTAATTTGACAAATCTTAACATTCCAAATAAAAAATGTTATGTCACATTTCTCTATTGGACTAGCCATTTTAGAACAATTAGCAAAAACAACTAAAATAATCTGAAGTTGACAGAAGCTTAAAATAAGCAACATAGCAATAGTAGGTCTTTGAAATTAAAAAAAAAATTTGTTGTTTGAAAGGAGCCATCATTATTGTGCTATGTTATGCTGTTATTTAAAAAGCTGTTTTATTTAAATGTCTATAAAAATAACGTTTTAATTAAGTTGTAAAGGTGAATCAGTTATTTAATCAAAAAGAGAAAATTGAATTAATGTTTGTTCGTGTTGGTGACTCAAGTCTACGGGCTTAAGTTATTTTCTACATGGCTATCAATTACTTAATAATTAATTGTAACTATAATTATAATAATAAATGTATATAATCTAGTAAATCAAACTAGTAGAATACAGTTGCAGAATTTTCGATAATATTTTAATTAGTTTAAAGACTTAACTCCAAATTTATATAAGAAAATTTAACTACTATCTTCTTGAAATTAACATACAATTATTAAATGATAGATTTTACATCAACATAAAATAAGTTCGAGTTCAACATAAAAGAAGCTGAGTTAAAATTTAAAATACTGTATCTAGTTTTAAAAACCCCTTTTAGAACTCGGGTTTATTGCTTGTTGTTGATTTATCTCCTACCAGGTTTGAGATAAGATTATATATATTTTTTACTTGACATCATCGTTTTGGATAAGCTATGCACTGAACGCTCAATTTTACTAATTTAATTTATCTTTAGTTAGCAATAGTATAAAGTATACTTGATTTTCTTGCTATTTTATTAAATTTGTGTATATAACCAAAAAGGGGAGTGCATATGGGGGAAGGAAGGATTAAAAAAATAACTATTTTTAGGCGGTATTTTTAGACAGACCACCATCAGAGACCGACTTTCAACAACTTGTTCTGTGGCTGATGAGTGGTTAAGAGAACAAAGCCCACTTACAAGTGATCGAACGATTTGCACTTTGTATATATGCGTAAAGATAATTTAAAGAGCGATCTACCAGTGATAGATTTGGGGATAAAATGTCGTTGTGGTAGAATCATATATATAATACTTCTATATTGCTAGCAAGGCCTGGATATCGGCGAAATCATTACGGTGCATACATATATTCGTCTGTTTCTCTCACTATTACTTTGATCCTTATGCGCATGTCCGAGAATTGAGTATACTTATAGATGTGCGTCGGTTTGCATATTTTTATGTTTTTGTGTGACGTTTTTTTACTGCGACATTTGCGCCCAACGGGTCGAGCACTAGAAAAAAACATAGAAGCAGACGTTTGCTGCCTCACTTACAGATATTAGCAATATAGTAGTATTATATATATATATATATATATATATATATATATATATATATATATATATATATGTATATATATATGTATATATATATATATATATATATATATATATATATATATATATATATATATATATATATATATATATATATATATATAGAAAATTGTAAAAACCGCACTGTTTGACAGGATGTATAAAGTTTTGCCGCACCAAATATGTAATGCCGCGCAAATGTATAATGCCGTACCGAATGTTAATTGAAAATTCGTGCTGGAAATGTCGCTCTCTATATAGGTGTGGATTTTCCAGAGCATAATAATGATTATTTTACTACTTAAAAATTCCGCGTCTGGTAAAAGTTGCCTCGTAAGTAAACAATATCTTTTTCAGGAACATGGGGTCGTTTTTTCTATGTAGTAGATTTTTGGCAAAATTATGATCTAGCCGGCAAATATTGCGGCAATAAATTTTGAACAAGCAAAAAATGGCAGGGAAACAATTTTTTTATGGAGAACTTTTGAAACGGTAGATTTGCTAATTCCTGTAGATGTCTCCAAACGCCTAGTGCTTAATTCAGGATTTTCCGCGATACTTTCCAAAATGTCCTCTTCTTGTTCTACAGTTATATGTTTCGGTCGTCCACCAGGATTATTGTAATAAAACGAACAGGTTTCACCTAACTCATTAAAAATTCTTTGAAAAATTTGTCGATCTGAGATGATTCTGCCTGGGTACAGCTCTTCATACCTTCTAACTGCAGTGCGACTATTGTAATTTACTTGTGCATAAACGTAGAGCATATCCCTTAAATCACGGTTAGGAAACTGATTAAGTCTAGCTATTTTTTACAAATTAATTAATACCAACTCAAGATTGGAGAAACTTGTTTCCACCTACTTTTAATAGGAGAGATAGAAAACAACGATAGCTGTCATTAAGACGTAATAATTTGTATGCAACATTCAAGACACGCATTCTGAATTGTATATTTTTCAGCCATCGACAAGATGTGCAATGGGATTATTATCGAAATATTCGAACACGAATATCTCGCAAACGAACAATCTTTATAGGGTAAAAAATATGAGCAAGTTAATTCCTCATAAAGTAGGTGGCAAGCGCCCTTTAGGAACTAGGCTCAAGCTAATACCAAATTCGGATTTTTCACCTTTGAAAATCCAAATACCCCGATTTTGAACTTGATATCTTCAACCGTTTTTAAATAATCTCAATTTTTCGAAAATTTAGTTTTACTATCAACACTATGTATCTTTTTAATGATCAACACATTTATTGACTAAATCCTCTTATTTTGATCTCTACTATTATCAGTTGCTCTATGGTGGATAAGTTATGGGACATACATGCTCAAGCTGAACGCCTGAAGAGCGGATAAAGGAAACGACTAATCCGCTTCCTCCGCTCTCCAGACAGCTTGAGCCCAGCTGGTGAGGGGTTAAGGCCAGAAACCGGTCCTGGGAGGCGCTGGCGGTGAGCGAAAGACAAAGCACCAATGCGGAGCGCGGGTGTATTTTCTTTGTTTTTAATATCTTTCTCCACGAGCCCACTTTATCATTATTTTTGAACAGACCTGGTACTTAGCCGAGGTTAAACGGGCCACGAACGATCCCGCACAGTTTGTCTGTCGCGGTCGTTTACCACAGGATGGCAGAGTGGCATGTGATTGCAGCCGCCATTCGACAGGGCCGATTTAAATGGTCATGGCTTTAGTCGTTCCCTTCATCCGCTCTCCAGGCGTTCAGCTTGAGCCCAGCTGATGACAGCTTAAAGCCAGAAACCGGTCCTGGGAGACGCTTGCTGGCTCTTTGGATGACGGATGAGGGAAAGAAAGAAAGTGTATTTTCTTTGTTTTTAATATTTATATTAGGAATAATAGTTTATTCGTCTTTTATCGAGGTTATTCACCATTATTAATAACCACTTACTAATAAAATTCATACAACCAATGTATTTTGTATCAAATAATTTCAAATTATATTATATCATCATCATCATCATCATCATCAGCCCGTATCGATCCACTGCAGGATGAAGGCCTCTTCAGCATGCTTCCAACCTTCACGGTCCTGGGCTTTCCTCTGCCACTCGGGTCCAATATACTTAACGATGTCATCAGTCCATCGTGCTTTCGGTCTTCTTCGCGGACGTTTGCGATCAAGTGGTATCCACTCCAGGATTGCCTTGGTCCATCTGTCGTCCTATCGCCTCGCTATATAGCCTGCCCATCTCCATTTCAACTGTTTTACTCTTCCAATGATGTCACAGACTTTTGTTTGTTCCCTGATCCATCCGCAGGACTTTCTGTCTCGTCTTGTAATGCCAAGCATACATCTTTCCATTCCCCTCTGTGCCACCCGAAGTTTTTGAATTGATTGCGATGTGAGTGTCCAGGTTTCACTTCCGTATGTCATAACGGGTAGAACGCACTGATCGAATACTTTTCTTTTCAGGCAAAGTGGGAGTCTGCTCTTAAACACTATGTTGAGCCTACCAAATGCCTGCCAGCCACATTTAACACGCCGTTCCACCTCCCGGGTGGTATTCCCCTCCATGGAAATCCTCTACCCAAGATATACAAAGCTGTCCACAATCTCTAAATCCCTTCCTAAAACTGAAATTCTTCTGTCCTGAGCGAAGTTATTGAACATAACCTGACTCTTTTTCAGGTTTATTTTCAAGCCAAATGGTTCGCCAGCCCTTTGCAGTTCTTGTATGCGTCTTTGCAGCTCCTCTGGGTCTTGTGAAATGAGAATAATATCATCTGCAAATCTAAGATGGTTTAAGTTTGCACCATTGATCTTTACCCCATCCTGTTCCCAATCCAGTTTACGGAATACTTCTTCAAGGCCAGCCGAGAAAAGAATAGGCGATATTGCGTCACCCTGCCGTACACCTCGTTCTATATTAATTCCCACTTCAAGATCATCAAGGTGAATTGTGGCTGTAGCTCCATCATATATCGATTCTAATAGGTTTACATAGGCTCTCTCTACACCTTGGCTAAGCAGTGCATCCATTATCGCATGCTTTGAGATGGAATCAAATGCTTTTTCGTAGTCGATAAAAGCCAAGCACAGTGACATGGTGTATTCGTTGTGCCTTTCTATGACCTGCTGTACAACCTGGATGTGATCCATTGTACTGAATCCACTTCTGAATCCTGCTTGTTCTCTTAGTTGTGCGTCATTCAGTTTTTTTAATATTCTTTTAGAAATTATCTTAGTGAAAACTTTGTACATCACTGATAGGAGGCTTATTGGACGGTAGTTCTTTAAATCTTCCTGTGCTCCTTTTTTATGTAAAAGGATCACTTCTGCATTTTTCCATAAGTCTACATATCTAACTAAAATATATAATATAATTTGAGGAATGCTTGTAAACATCCATTAGGTGCAGAACCATAGAAAACGAATGCATACGTGTTCAATGAAAATATTGATTTGACTCACGACAAAATTGAATAATCAATGATATAATAAATATCTTTTTGAATTGATCTTTACCTCTAGAGAATATTTATAGTTAAAAAGATCAGCAAATTAGGCAACAATTAACAAAGATCATTTATTCAAATCACTGAATCGAAATCATTTCCAAATATAGCGCGTCATACGAAAAAGCGTGTTGCGTAGCATCTTATAAAACTTCCGGTAAAAAATTACTTTTTTTAGCGCCCTCAGTGGTTTGTATTTTACAAGCTACGTGCTTGATAAGTAAACCCCGTGATTCTCTAGTGACTAGAATGAGCTAACGATCATATCGAACTAACCTCAGATGGTCTTGAACGGTATTTTTCAGAAACCTGTCTCTTTCTCGAAGTATTTAACCTTGTTATGGTATGTAAACTCTGACGTAGTTAACAAATATTCTTAAGTTACTCATAGGATCCATGTTGATCTAATCCAAGCGACCCCTAAAGTTGGGTCCACACAATACAAATTTGCGTTGTGCGGTCTGTATGCGGTGTTGTATGTTCAACACATACGCAAAATTTTATTGGTGTGGACCCAACTTAATAGGGTGTCCGAATGTAAATACAAATAATAGAGCAACATTACTCGAAGATATTTATTGTAATGGAAAATTAGTCATCTTTTGAAAAAAAAAAGTTAATATTTTAAATTTATAAATCACTGACAAAACAACAGTAACAGTTCATAACGAGAAGCAAACTGTAAAAATTTGAACTAGGTAAACTTATCATAATTGTGCTATTGACCCAATAATATCAAGCCCTGAATTACTAAATTATACCGACCAGGAAATGTCAAGGGATTGGAAAAAACATGGAGGGTGTTCTGACTCCAATATGG
This sequence comes from Cosmopolites sordidus, assembly GCA_031761425.1. NCBI lineage: Eukaryota > Metazoa > Arthropoda > Insecta > Coleoptera > Curculionidae > Cosmopolites > Cosmopolites sordidus. The sequence goes on along the minus strand of JARFXV010000228.1, from coordinate 126,338 downwards.
AGCATAATATTTACGTTCAGATTGCATTATCTACCTTACAGAGTGAGACTACCTCTCATTTCTGGCGTGCTACCATATGTGCTATATGTTGTTTTAGATGTCAAAAGTTTGGACATACTTCTTCGAGCTGTGAACTCTTTACTGTTTGCTTTCCATGTGAAAGCCTAAACACCCAAATATTAAATGGCCTTGTCCGAAATGTCTTAATTATGCCATAATAACCATCATTTATCGAATAATACCTCTAAAAAAAGACCAGTACTATTTATATTCCCTCCTACTATAACAACACCTACACCCTCTACTACCATCAGGTCTCACCCATCGAACCATCCACCAATCAATTATGTCTTCTACTTCTATTCTATTCTATTTTGTTAGCCTGGTTTTTAAGTTAGCCTTTTGGCCCTTACTTATTTGGTATTATTTTGACCCCCGATGGGGTTTCTAAGATTTTTGGGGGTCTCTAGTTGACCCATCCGTCTTCTACTTCTTAACTCCAAAAATGTTTATACCTCCTTCCTCTCTTCATAATCCCACCAAGGGGCCATAACCCAACAAAGGGGCTAAAACTGGACAGAAAACCCATATCTATTTGTAATAAAAACCGTTCATAAATGTTTAATAAAATATTGTTTGTCTAAATTTCTAATTTCATGGAAATTTACACAAAAAGTATTTTATTAAATATTTGTAATGAATTTCCATCAAGAAGTCAACACAATCCAAACCATTCATAAAAATCAAATTTCCATAAGACTTTACATTCCTCAATTACTATGCCAGATTAAGATATAATACTAGACACTGATTCACCCTGCCTTTCTATATTGACCAAGAACAAAGGTCAATCAAAAATAAAATTAATTCCCTAATTACTAGGTTTGCTTAACCAACTTTTCTCACCTGCATTTTTTAAAATGGAATAATTTTTTGTAAGTTAGATTACTTTAAATTATTGGCATTGTAACAAGAATAAACAAAACATTATATTGTTACAGGACAAATATTATAATTATAATTATTTTCCTAAATTTTAGCATTACAATATTATAAGGACCTATAAGGAAAACGCCTTCAGATCCTTTGGAAGTGCAGTCACTCTCATACTTGACTTTCATTCATTTCATTTAACTAAATATTGACTTATAATTAGAGGTTAAAACCATTACGAAATACATTGCGTACTCTGCATATCCCCATTCCCATTTCCCCCTTATCCCCATTTTTTTCCATTCTGTTCTCAGGGCTTCAACAATATTATTATCACAACTTCTTCTACCTTTCATTATACCCTCATCATCAGCCCATGTTAATCCACTGCAGGATGAAGAATGAATCAGTTCATAGTATGTAGCCTTCTCCGTAGACGTTTGCGATCAAATAGCATCCATTCCAAGATCGTTTTGGTCCACCTGTTGTCCCATCGCCTCGCTATAAGGCCTGTCCACCTCCGTTTCAATCCCTATACTCTTTCAATGAGGCGAGATACCTTCATTTGTTCCCTGATCAATGTGCAGGACTTTCTGCCTCATCTATTAATGTCAAGCATACATATTTTCTTTCACCTCTATGCTACCCGAAGTTTTTCAACTGACTGCGATATGAGTATCCAGATTTCACTTCCGAATACCATAACGAATAGGATGCACTGATCAAAGACTTTTCTTTTCAAGCAAAGTGGTAGATTATTCTTAAACATTATGTTCAGACTGCCAAACGCCTGCAACACGTTGTTCCACCTCCCAGGTGGAATCCCCCTCGAATTGAATTGAAATCCTCTGCCCAAGATATATGTAGTGATCTACAACTTTCAAATCTCTTCTAAAAATGGAAATTGGTTTGTGCTTTTTACTACTCGGCCCATTGTGTGCTAATGTCGCGATAAATAAACGACACAAAAACATAAAAATATACAAACTGAAGCATGTCGATAAGCATACTCAATTCTAGGACATGCGCATAAGACTCAAGGTTGCAATGAGAGAAACAAACGTATATATGTCTGCACCGTAATGATTTCGCCGATCTACAGACCTTGCTAGCAATATACTAGTATTATATATATATATATATATATATATATATATATATATATATATATATATATATATATATATATATATATATATATATATATATATATATATATATATATATATATATATATATATATATATATATATATGTGGATCTTTATTCCATCCTGTTCCCAATGGAGATTACGGAACACCTCTTCAAGATAGGCTGAGAAAAGAACTGGCGATATTGCATCACCTTGCCGTACACCCTTCTTTACATTAATTCTAAGTTCAAGATTATCGAGGTCAACTGTCGCTGTAGCTTCATCATATATCGATCCTAGAAAGTTCACATAGGCTTTGTCTTCACCTTGGTTAAGCAATGCATCTGTTATGCCCTGTTTTGAGCTGGAATCAAATGCTTTTTTATAATGGATAAAAGCCAAGCACATTGCCATAGTGTATTCGTTGTGCATTTTTATGGCCTGCTGTAAAACCTGGATGTGATCCATTGTATTGAATCCACTTCAGAATCCTGCTTGCTCTCTTGGTCGTGCGTCATTCAGTTTTCTTATTATTCTTTTAGATATTATCTTGGTGAAAACTTTGTACACCACTGATATGAGGCTTATTGGACTTTAGTTCTTTAAATCTTCATGTGTTCCTTTTTTATATAAAATACTCACTTCTGCATTTTTGCATAAACTGGGTAGTTTTTATTCTTTGGGGCATATTGAGTATAATTTTGACAATGTTTTATGTAAAGTAATTTATTAAGTAACTTATTGCTCCTGAACTCTCATACTCTCATATTAGCTTCTCAACATCAATATTTTCTTTATTTAGCCGTTGGTTTTGCTCCCCAGATCTTATTTCCTCCTTTTAGTAGAACTTCTTGAAAAACTTGCATGATAGTGGTCATTATCCAGTGATGGGCTTAGGCTAGTAACAAGTTATCTACCAAAATGCCGCTAACTTTTATGTTACAAAATCTTGACACTGATGGCGAAACAAATTTCAAATTAAAATTTTAAAACAGGACTAAATATCTTGTTATATTTAAAATAAACAAAAAAATCCTTATTGAGCAAATCCAATTTATTAAATCAAATCAATTTATTAAATCAAATCCAATATTAAATCAATATTAATTTAGTTACATTTAGCGTCACGGCGCAATAAACATGCACTACTAGACAATTTAATGGCTCTCCGGGCAATTTAAATATATAACTTAAGTATTTTTAACTTCCAATGACTAAAACTAAAATACTAGTTGCTGTATTGCTTTTATTTTCTTGGTTTTATGGCGTCTATGATATTTTTACCGGTAACTATTTTCTTTATTATTTAATAATCCTTACAACAAATATAACAATCGAAATTGATTAGATATGGAATTTAATATTGTTATACTCCCAACAACAAAACAATTTTGATTTATCTATAAATTATTATACCTAGCACAGGGACAGTTAGAACCTAAAATTGGTGAATATCAAGCAGGTTTTCGACCGGGCAGATCCTACCCTGAATAGATCCTGAATCTAAAGCTGATCCTAAGACATCAAAAACTGTAAAATAAAAATCTCGTCTGTACATTTGTGGATTTCAAAAAAGCATATGATTCTATTGACCGCGAATCGTTAATCCAAATTTTGAAAGAACAAGGACTAGATCTGAAAACGCTGGCAATTATAAAAGCAACATTAACTAACACAAGGTCAAAAGTTAAATTCATGTGTGACATCCCATAGCCCTTCGAAATTAAAACTGGAGCGAGACAAGGGGATGGACTCTCGCCACTCTTTTTTAACTGTGTTCTAGAAAAAATAATACAGGTGTGGCGTGACAAAATGTTGTCACGCCACTTAACGCCACGCCACGCCACGCCACAAAAACAACATCAAAATAGATTGTCTGGCGTTTGCTGATGATCTAGCAATTTTGGAAGATATATTAACGGCACAAAAACAGATTGAAATCCTAAAAGAAACAGCACAAAACAAATAAGAAAAAGTAGGACTACAAATTTCCTTTGAAAAGACACAATACATGACCTGCAATAGACTAAGAACACCATTTCTAAAAACAAAATATGGTAGCATCAGACGAGTTTTTCTGTTCAAATATTTGGGTGAAATAATCATGGAAAATGGGTTGGAAAAAGCGACTAATAAGGGTAGATGTCAAAAAATGGAAACGGCATTGAGAGTTACACAAAATATTTACAACAAAAAATGCATATCTAAAAACACAAAATTGAGACATTACAATACAGTTATTAAACCAGAGTGTCTATATGGGGCAGAAACTCTCATTTTGAATAGAAAGAGAGACATCGAGGGCATTGAAAAAAAGGAAAAAAGAAGAAGAAGAAGAAAGAAGAAAAATCATAAGAAAAATCTTAGGCCCCAAACAAATAAATAGCACAACATACCGACTTCGAGAAAACCAAGAAATCAAACAATACACGGATATGCATGAAGTTTTAAGGACACATAAAACGGATGAATCCAAGTAGGCTAACTAAACAAATAGTCGAATTTTATAAAAATAGTAGAGCCATCAGTAGAGCTAAAGTAGAAATAATTAAATGGATTGCTGCAATTAAAGAGGACCAATTAAAGAGATCAGCAAATATTACACAAAGTGAAATTCAGGATAGAGGCTGTTTCACACACAAGGTTAACGACTGGAAGGTTGGCCAGAGAGAAAAGAGACCAGAGAGAAAAGAAAAAAGCTCATAGCGAAAGAATGAAATTAGTATGGGCACAAAGGAAGGCTAACGACAACAAACGCCTCTAATTGTACTTTGCGTGGTCCACCAGGGTCCATACGTAAATAATAGTAATAATAATTATACCTAAAATAAACAGGTTTACATATATATTTATAATATTTTAAACTGATATATTAATTCCATTTTTATTAACGATTGGATTAGTTACTATATATATATATATATATATATATATATATATATATATATATATATATATATATATATATATATATATATATATATATATATATATATATATATATATATATATATATTATTTATATTATAATATTTATGTTAAATATTTTTATTACAATATTTATGTTATAACAGTTATACCTATAAGTAATGTCGTTTAAAAAGTTAAAAACAATTATTTTGACAATTATTTGTCTTCATTACAATTAATGACAATTATTTGTCTTCGTATAACATATCTTATATTCTAGTTAGAATCTTCTTAGAATCTATTGATAATTAGTGTGTTCATTGTCAAACCTTAAAAAAAGTTTGAATTAAACAATTAAAAGTTAACCCTACACGAATGGAAGACATTTAAACATATTATACATTTGATACTTTGAGTTTCGAAAGTATAACAATGCTACTAATGTCACAATTGTCATTTATGCTGTTTGCCCTTTTACCTTGGATAAAATAACATGTCAGTCTTCGTTTAAAAAAATGAAGGATTGTGATTTCAATATTTTCGACGGAATAAAATCTAGAATATCTATTGATGATAAAGATCTATTGTTGGCTGAAATTGAAGCTGATGTAAAACAAACCATACAGAAATTAGCCAAAAAGCTGGAAACTTCATGGTCCATTATTATGGTCAATTATTACTGGAGATGAAGAGGGGATTTGTGGGAGTGAAGAAGTGCATGAAAAAACAATAGTTAACACCAGAATAACCACTTTTATCTACGCCAAAACCAGGTCAAAAACCAGGTTTCAAGTGTTGTTCGCTTCGAATGAAGGAGTTGGACTCTTCACTCGGTATATAGATTCAGTTCGATTGGCTTTTGTCTTTCTCTACGTTATTTTGCAACTTTATTACACTTTTGAAAAACTTAACAGCAAGCGACCAAAATATCGACATCACGAAAATCTTTAAATCTCACTTCACCAATAAAAGCTAAATACGAAGGGGAGAGTCGCCGAATTTGGACCGCCGCCTAGACTGTTGCAGCTTATAGAAATGGTGATACTTGTTTGAACGAGTATAGTCGTATTTGTCATGTACCTAAAGCAACTATAAAGAGATATGCGGATAAAAAAATATTACTGGAAATAAAGTGAAAGCACTTGGTAGACAATCCACATTTACTAAAGACATGGAAACAATTCTAACCAAACATATTATTCAATCTGAAGAATGTTTTTTTGGTTTGACTATCAGAGAAGTGCAAAAACTAGCCATCGAAGTCGCTGAAAAATACTCTTTGCCACATACATTTAATAAAGAAAAGAAAATAGCAGAGAAAAAGTGGTTCTACACATTTATGCGCAGAAATCCACAGCTGTCAATACGAAAACCTGAAGGTACCTCAATGGCAAGAGCATGAGGCTTCACTAGAGAGAACGTAGGGTATTTGTTTTCATATTTTAGAAAAAACTGTGGACGAGTTTAATTTCCCCGCAGAAACTATTTTTAATATCAATGAATCGGGATTTTCGTTAGTACAAACAAAAGGTGGTTGCGTTGCTTCGTACTCTACAAAAGGTGGTTGCTTGTAAAGGTAAACGCCGTTTAGGAGGTGTAACAAGTGCTGAACGTGGCGTTCTTACAACTATGGTATGCGCGGTCAGTGCTGCTGGGTTTTATGTTCCTCCGATGATCATTTTTAAAAGAAAAAAAATCAACACAGATATTCAAATTGGGGCACCTCCGGCAAGCTATGTTACTATATCAGAATCAAGTTCAATAAATTCCGAATTGTTTACAGAGTGGTTGAAGCATTTCAAAAATCATGTAAACTGCAGTCAAGATAAGAAAGTCCTTTTACTGCTTGATGGGCATACGACTCATAGAAAGAACTTAAACGCTTGCAACCTTTAGATGATACTTTCTTTGAGCTGCTACAGAAATATTTTATTCAGGCGCAAAAAAGTTTTCTTCGTCAATATAAAGGTGATAAGATATATCAAACTCAACTTTCTATATTAATAAATGAATCACATGGGAGAGCGGCAACTGTGGCAGTAGCTGAAAATGCCTTTCGGGCCAATGGTATTTGGCCAGTTAACAGACATGTCTTTCAGGATCACCGGTTTGCACCATCAGATATGCAACAACTTCAACATGCTGGTAATGTTACTGAAATTGAAATAATGACTGAAAATTCAGCACGTACATCAATACCCAATGACAGTGAAAGCGGCAGTGATTCCGCTGTTGTTCATATTTCTCAGGAGAAAAATCGTAAAAACTTTGAGGATATTCTTTATAAAATATCACAGCAACGAATACAAAATCCACAGCCAGGTCCATCGTCTTTTCGAGCACAAAGAAGGATTGCTCAGAAAGCACAATTATTTTCAACTATTGATAACGTTCTGAGATTAAAACGTAGCATCGAAGAAAATATTATAAAGACAAAACCACCAAATTTTGGAAATAAAAGATATGGCAAACAAGAGAAGATTAAAAAGAAAAAACAAAGAGTGCAAATGAAAACTACATGGTTTTGTACCATATGTGATAAAATAAGGGAAGAAGAGATTATTCAATGTATTATATGTCACGCATGGGTTCATAAAAAATGTGCTGGTGTGAGTCCAAAGATCAAGAAGAATTTTTGTTTTAATTAAACTTAATGGTCCATTCTAAGGAACCAGTGGTCCATCGCAAGAAACCGGTTAAGTAAAAAATAATAAGTAAAAAAGTAAGTTAAGTAATAATAATAAGTAAAAAAATATATAAAATATTACATTATAAAATATTGAATATTACAATAGTACAATTATTTTCCACCTAAATGTTTTTATTAAAAATGCTTTTACAAGCTCATATATAAAAAAAAAGTGGTCCAAATTCGGCAACTATCATGTGAGAAGATGAAGATCGATCGATAACAATGTTTGCCATTTCAAAGACTTGCACACTAGGCAACATATTTTAACAGTTATAATGCAGAGTATCTCATATGGAACTCAAGAATAATAACCTCTAATGAAGGCAATTGACCTGACCTGACGACTGACGAACCAACATATTAGCCCATTGATAAGAACAAGATAGATTTGTACATTACAAATAAATATAATGTAGAATGCGATTATGGCTTTACATAATAACAGGTAATAACAGCAATATGCTAGATAAACTATTCAAACTTAAATTCGACATAGAAACAATGAAGAAACAACCGCAAAAATAATTAAATATAAAGAGGCAATTAAACAAGTAAAAGAGGTGCTCGTGAAATAACAATACCTAGACGTTCAATAATATCTGCAAAGCCTAATACCAATCGAAACGGCTGAATAAATTCTCTCTCAGGAAAACCATAAGAAAATTCAAACTGTCCAAACAAAATAATCTTCCAATAACAAATGACCACAATATGATAAAGCAAAAAGCTAAAATTTCCATTAAATATCTAAAGCTCCATTCAAACAACTCCTTCCAAAACTATCCACCGAAGAAGAAAATAAATGACTTCATCGGTGGCGGTTGTTCCATAAACGCACGTGGGCACTAAACGTGTCCTACATAAAAAATTAAAAAATGTGCCTTCTTTTCTCAACACTTCCTTGTCAGTAGGCAATATGCAATCTGGAATTCGATTGCGTCATACTATCCCAAAATTCAAAGTACCCTCTTTAACTAAGTACCACATTAACGGAAATTAAGTGAAATAGAGTTGATAATTTTGATGACTTGGTATTCCACACGGCATTATCACAACAATGTTAGATTATGCTCCTAAGTCAGGTTCTTCATGAAGTACATTTTCAGCTTCCGTTTTGAGTTCAATTGTATATGCAAATTCAAAAACCCCACTGAGAACAAATATCTTATAAACATATTTGTAGGTTTTTTTTGGGATTATATCTCTTCAAATTGTTTCTAACTTTAGTGAAACAAATCTGTTCATCTACGCATTTAATCATGTTCATCTCCATGGGAACTCTACTAAAAGTGTCGTTCAACTTTTCTATGATATATCGAACTTTGAATATTTTGTCACCATTCGGTACGTGGTGGCATATTAGAATTGTCATCGAAATGTATATATTGCCTAATTTTTTCAAACTTATGTTTCGATATTGGATTCTTGGATACCATTGGATTAATTCCAATGACTGGTAACTCTCGGTAAGTGTATCAATAACATCATATATATTGCTCCAATAAACTGCTGGATATCAGCGTCAGTTACTTGAAAGAGTTGATTAGGATTTTTTTGAATAATATAAAGATTCATTTGTCCAGTAATAGAACTTATCAGGTCTTTGGAAAAAAAATATAAAATGTATTGAATAGGGATATCGACCTTTAATAAATTAGACGGTAAAGTGGAATTTCCCAGCAATCGCATTTGTTGGTTGTTTAGAATAACATTTTTTTCCATCGCTTTGCTCTTTTCATTTTTGATGAGATGAAGCCGATTGGCTCGTTTGCTGTTCCGATTCTGAAAATGAGGGGCCAGCAATAGACTCATTGCGTTCAATATCTCCAATAATTGAATTTACGCCAATTCCGATATTTTCATCACAATCAGAAAAAGGTTCAATGTCATCTGATAGTGGTTGGAGGTTGGATAGTCGGGTTCTATAACGTTGTCATCATCGTCATCAAATCCATCCTCACTATTATGTTGGTAAACTATATAACATTTCTCATTATCCCGCAATGATCGTGACGCCATTCTGAAAGAAAATGAACCGGTATAGCAACAACATCCACCTACTTTACATACTACTAATATTACTCCCCTTACTCAATGTAACATGAATGTCACAAATTCAAAGACTTACTCCTGTCATATAAAAAGACCAAAATATTGATTGCTAATAATTAAAAAACTAATTCATTTACTTACCTAGATATTTGCAGGAAAACAAGCAGTGGCGGTTGGTCAATAAGGGGCACGTGGGCACGTGCCCTACCTAAAAAATTATAAAATAAAGTGGAAAAAATAATTTCAGATTTTTTATTAATGTATACCCACCCTTCTTGCGACTTCTACAGTCTAACATCCATAATGTTATTCGCGGTAACGAAATAAGTCATGGGTTGTCGAAGCGCACCGATTAAAGAACACGTGCTTTGGGTACAGACAAGTTTGTGCCGCTACTGTTTTCTTCACTATCGCATGCGAAAAACAAAGACAGCAATGCATCGCTTTTCTAGTAACCCGGGGATTAAACGCATTTATAACGTCATATCTTGGGCGATGCCCCATTCTCAATAGTCAGGTGTTTTTCACTATCACGCTTTTCGACCTTTCGAGTAGTTGCAAAGTGAATGTTTTGAACGATTACAATAGTGAAGATGAATTCAGTGCAATATATGAATAGAAATAATGTTATATTAACATATGAGGACCGAATTGTCATAAAAAATCTTCTACGGCCGACACCGATTCTGCAAATCAAGCAATGTTAATATTACTGAAAAATGAACATACAAAAGCACATTAAATAAAACCGTATATGAGAAGTATTCGTGGTTATGTGGATGCGAAGCAACAAATAAATTTTATTGTTTTCCGTGGATTTTGGCACAAGTCGAAAAAATCTTGGCTGGATTAAACATGGTGTTAATAATTTGAAACATTTGGACGCAAAGGTAAAATTGCATTCTATTTCACAAAGACATTTGAAAAATGAGTTAGAAATTAGTATGTTGGGGAAGACAGACATTCGTGCTCTACTCAGTAGTGTACATCGGGACTCTCTATTAAAAAGCACAATAAAACTGCTGATAGCAATTGTAGAATTGTAAAAGTGTCTAAGTTAATTGACGATATAAAATTCTGTGGGGCATTTGAGCTTGCCTTACGTAGGCATGACGAAACTTTATAAAATCCTGCCATTTTCAGAGCGCTAGTAAATTTGATTATAAATTTGATAGTATTTTAGGAGCTGATTTAAAAGACTCTAAAAATAAATTATTACTAGGTATCTCCAAACAAATTCAGAATAAATTACTGGATTCAATATTGCATGTTTGTCGCGATTTATTAAAAAAGGAATTCACACAGCAAAATATGTAGCCATACAGGCCGATGAAACAACCGATACATCTACTCAAATACAGATGATTTTTATAATCAGTATGTTAAAAATGGCGAAATTTACGAGATATTTTGGGGCTTTTTAATATCAAAAAATCACACAGCAAATGGAATTGTAGATGAAATTTTGACGATGCTAAGCGAGTTGGGAATAGGCAACTCCTAGCCCAAAGTTATGATGGTGCTTCCATGGTGAGCGATACAGTCGGAGAACTACAAGGCAAAATTAAAAATACTTATAAAAATGCACAGTATATTCACTGCTATGCTCACCAATTAAATCTAATAATTGAAAGGTGTTGTACAATAGAAAAAGGTGTAAAGGTGTTTTTTTGCAAATCTGTCTGCATTTCCCGCTTTCTTTTCTCTGTCATCCGATTTCGATCCGATTAAAAGGACAACTGTTCTGGACAGCATCGTGAAAAAGCGTCTACCATGTGCGGCCCTTACCAGATGGAAGTTTACGTCTAAATGTGTGAAAACTGTTTACATTTATAACTGTTAACAGGCCTTGAAGAAATTATGAACGCCGAGTCGGATAAAAATTCTATTAATCAAGCTTAGGAGTTAAAACATTATTTGGTGGATGATAATTTTACATTATGGTTGTTTTTCTTCAATAAAATAATGCCTCACTGTGACATACTCTTTGATTAACTGCAAAGCAGGCAATTAGATGCACTTAAAGTTAAGAAGAATCTGGTAACTTTTTCAACAGCCATTCGAAATATTAGAGGCAATATAGAAATACAAATTAATCAAAAATTTAGTAACTTAACTGGGGAAGAATCTACAACGATCATGGAGAATCGCAGAAAGAAACGGAAATTTACTGACAAGGAGGAACCCAATCCGAATATGTCAGGATATCCGAATGTGTCAGGATATGCAAGGAAATTTGTGATACCTTAACGATACTGGTTCGTGAATGTTTTAATTTGGGAATCGAAAAATTTTTGGCGAATATCGAGCTGTCTTTCCAAATGAAGACATTAAAACTGTGTGTAACCTGTTTGCAAACGTAAATAAGTTAAAATTAAAAAATTAATTCTCGGTAATGTACGCTCGGGATAATTTTATGAAACCCAGTGGTGCTGTGCCGCTGTTACAAATGTGTATCCAAAACAATTTAACATCAACATTTAGTGAATCTGTGGAATTGGTGACTGTTTCGCGAACCGTCCCTATGACGACTGTGGAAAGCGAAAGATGTTTCTCTACCTTCAACCGATTCAAAACATTTCTAAGAAACACTCTGAGCCAGAAACGACTGTACACGTTAGCAATGCCATCTAAAAACTTATGAAGTCAATTTCAAATTTTAATGATCAAGTCATCGACCGCTTTGTTGCTCAGAAATTTGGGAGGAAAGGCTTCAACTACAAACAGATTTAATAGTCAGGGTCCTATGGTGAGTTTAGCAAAATTTGATTATCTAGGTACCTATTTAAAAATTTGATGTCTGACAGTTGCACTCGTATTTCTACACAGCAAAGTATGTGTATGATACTAAGAAATGTAAAAATTTTTATTGCGACACATTTCCCTATCCCCATTCCAAAATTTGGTTATTCGTGTCCCACCTGTTTTTCCCCCACAAACCGCCATTGGACTTCATAGATATACTGTTTCAAATAAAAATCAAGTAATATAAGTTTGTAATTAAAGAAGTGAAAGAAGCCATCAATAATAAATCAATCAACACTGTACAAAGCATATAGCATTCATTTCAAACATTTCAAAGCAATACTGCAAATTAAATACTTCGACAGACCTTGGAAAGTTGCTCAAATCATCATGGTCCACAAACATAAGGAAAATAATAAGTCACGTGATAAAGAACGTGCTAAGAAATTGAACACAATAATAGAATATATTTTTATTTTTAATTTTTTTATATTAATTCCTTTGAATTTACAATCTACCATAAAGCTATAAGCATATATTAAATTTTGGTTTATCTAAATAATTTTAGGAATAGTAGTTAAATACAGAACTAGTTGGAGATTAAAGATTAGTTCAATAAATCATTAACAATGAAGTCTTAACTCTAAAGTCAGTTTTAACAATATATTTAGAGTTACACAGTATTACAGTCTCTTGCTTATTTCTATTACTTCACATCTTTTTAAACGGTGGATAATATTGCTATTTTCAAGCAGGTTTGTAGCTAGTGTTTTGATATGCATGTAAGTCATTTGAAGAATTTCTTACTCGCGCATTTTGCCACTTGTACACTAAAGACACTTTAGTGTACGCTTACGTTACCTACTACGTTAGGTACCGTTTCATTACTGATGTGCCACGGAGCATCTGAAATTATTCTTAGAGTTTTTGTTTGGAATAACTGCAGTATTTCGATATTTGAATGAGATGTCGAACCCCACAGTTGAATACTGTAGCTCGACACTGATTTAAGTATTACTTTTTACAAGGTCACTATTGTTCATGAAAACCGTCAAATATCTCGAGGACGTTTTGAGATTTCTTAATGAAATTTTGTACACAAACATCGGAAAATGTTTGCCACTTTTTGGGCATATTTTTATTTTTTTTTCTTGTCGCATATTCGAAATCCAAGACTAACTTGATTTTTTTAATAACAACAGTACTTGAATTTGGCATTGTTGGAAAAAGCATTTTTTTCCTGAATTCAATAAAGTAAATATTGTATGGTTTTTTTTATAGATCCGAAAGGTTCACGTCAGGACTCGGAAAGGTTTTTGCACTAAAGAGCTTAAGACAATTAGAGACAGCTAGTGGACAAGAATCGCCAGTCAAATCTAAATTGCGATCAGTAGGGATAAAGCAAAAGTGTTTGTCAAAAAGAATGTCAAAAGGCTTAAAAAAAAAGATGGTGCTTTTTGCCCTTTGGGGGCAAATTTTGGAATGGGGATAGGAAAATGCGTCGCTACCAAAAATTTTACATTTCTTAGTATCATAGACATACTTTGCTGTATAGAAATACGCGTGTAACTGTCAGACATTTATTTATCATTTTTTTATTCAGTGCTCAGGCACATTTCTGTTTAGAATAGTTCTATAAATCATTGTTTCAATGCACTCTCCATTCCACCAAGGGAATGGGTAATGGGTGGTGGGACGAACTCAGAAAGCTAGAGGAACAGAGAACATTCTCGTTCATCCACGTTATCTACTATATTCTACTATCTGCTTCTTCCACTGTCGCCCTCTTCAACGCATTATTTAACTACTTTCAATAGTTTGTTCGTTTGAATACAATTAGTAATTATACAATTAAACAAAATAGTAAAATATATTTAACTGAGGTAGCCGATACTTGATGGATAGTTATTTTAAATAAGCTAACTATTTTAGATATAACTCTATATCTAAATTACCACTATATTAAAATAGTTTTGCAATTATTTCGACACACGGTCCCTTTTTTTAAAATTGAAGTATATTAAATTGTTTTAGATAATTCGTATGTGCAAAAGACAGTTTAATATAGATATGCTCTCTGTGTCGAAACGATCGTAACAATTACAATTTTAAATAAAGTGGAAATTTAGATATAAATCTTTGTTTATTTAAATATTATAATATTTGGATGATTCATACATTCGACCTTTCTTTGTAATGTATTAACACATTTTTGAAGTTAATTAGTTCATTTAATTTAGCTCTATTATATACCTTTTGTAGTTCTTGATTTACTCCTTAGTATGGAGCATTACTTGTTACTGAACCATTATAAATTTATACGTTTACGATTTGAAAAAAGGGAAAAAACCGAATACTTTTACATTATACCTCGAAGCAATTGATCAAAATAATGGATGAGGCTTCGAAAGTATACTAAGCGGAAAGATAAAGAACTGCTATTTCATGCAGACCAAAAATAATTAAAAAAATCCAGTGAAAGAAGACCAACGTCGATGGACCTTTTGTGATGGCTAAACTCGAAGAAATTCACCACTAAACACCAAATCACTTTTTTAAACTTATCGCCTGATTGAATGGATTAAATCATCTTCTGATGATGGTAACATAGTTAGCGAAACGGGCGTCAATAAGTAAAATAAAGTGATTTGGTGTTTAGTTGTTGAATTAATATCTTATGATAAATGTTGAAACCCTCTGCGAACCCATTGAAATCAATATATTAACCAATACTAGTAAATTATTTGTTGATATAATTTTATCATCATTACGCTCAATATGGTCGCTATCGAGAAGCACCACACGATTTATCGAAAAATCAAGATCAGCGTTGTATTAAGCCTTGTCGAGGGCTCATTTAAAATCCTCAAGAAAAATGTTCACGTTTTTATAAACAAAAGAAGATCAATTCTTCTAGTGGAATCTTATAACCGAGTTGCACGTTTCGCTAACTATATTAGCACCATCAGGAGATGGTCCGATATATCTTAACAATATCTTCAGAAAGTACTTGAATTCATCATTGAACTCGGACCGGTTTTTTGCAATTTTCGATACAAAAAATGAAAATATAGAAGAATTTGTTAAAACCTTAAATGGTTAAACCGAAACAATAGCATTTATGCATGAACTCGAACATATTGATAAACTGTCATTTTTGGATGTTTTAGTAAGTAGGAATAAACTAAATATGTTACATTTTGATATTTTTAGAAAAAACACCTTCACTTCGAGATACATTCCTAACCATTCAAAACATAGCTTCCATAATAAAATGACTAGTTAAAACTTTATGGTAAATAGATTAGTTCAATTCCTTTTAAACCAAAATAGTTGCAAAACAAAAATTAAAAATTGTTTAGGGAGGTGGTCGAAATGAATGGTTATAATAAGAATACTATAGATAGATTAATTCGAAAACATAAGTTAAAAAGAACATAGAAAAATTCAAATTCCTGACTTCTATATCCACTGGGGCTACACAGCACTAAGCATTCTTATACATTTTGCGAATAAAACGTGTTATTTTTTCAAATATTTCTTTTTGTTTTCAAACTTTCCACATTTAGATCGTCGAATGTGTTCTCAAAATCGATGAATAAAAAATGAAGTGACAATTTCCATTCAACTGATTGCTGTAGCATTATGCTAACAGTGTTTGTGTGATCGGTACACGAATTACCTGGTCTAAAACTTGCTTGATCTAGAGGTATTTCTGGTTCTATGTGTTCTGTCTTATACTGAGTTGTTCTGGGAGTAGTGCATCGCTGCTCCTCTTACCTGATAATTTCTTAGTTATTTGATAAAGTGGTCTCGTGTTGCCACGGTTTGTGCTTCTTGAGCCATTTGTTCAGCCCAGCCTTGTTTAGTTTTCAATATGCTTCCTGTCCTTTCTTTTTAATTTTTTTACATCGCCCATCTTGAGTTAATGCTTCTTGACATATTTCTTCTATTTCTAGATGAATATTGTTCTTATGTTGTTGTTGTCATGGGTGTTGAGATCTGATAATCTTGGGGGCCATTTCAGATCTTCATTTGTGGAGATTAACCGATTATAGAAATGCTTCTTCTAAAGCGCTTTTGTAGCCTTTGCCTTATGAGGAGTAGCAGCATCTTGCTATCAATTCTACTGCCTAAAATCAATAGATATAAATGTCACCTAATTGAGGCAAGTAAAAGCTTTCAAACATATGCTTATAAAACTCAGCATTTACGATTTCTATCAATTCTCCGTTATTTTCAAACAAGAAAAGGCAAATTATTCTTCGTGCGGAAACTGGGCCATCAAATTGGAATTTCATGAATCAGTTGTAAGTTTGTTGTATCTGAGTAGCGTGAATTTTATTTCTTAACAAATATAGTTATGGCGTGGCAGTTAATAATTCTTAATTTTTAAGAGATGACACTGGAAAGCAGGGTCGGTTTACAGTTTAATCTGTTATGTCATTTTGTTGCTACGACAGTACCTTTCAAGACGCCATTGATGTTTAAACGATTTCGAGTTAGCGTCACATTTTTTGTGTGGCAAATATGTCGAGTTTTGCACATACGTATTACTTTTCTTGTTCAAACAAAGTAAAAGCCGTCATATCTTGATTTAGACGATTCAAAACTGATGATTTCGACTTGAAAAACAAAGAACGCCCAGATCAACCGAAAAAATTTGGACATTTCGAATTGCAAGCAGTGTTGGAAGAAGACGATATGTAAACTCAACAACAAATGCGAGAGAGGTTAAATGTTGATCGCGATCGTCTGCATGCTATGGGAAAAATCCAGAAGGTAGGAAAATGGGAAGATGACAGACAGATGAAAAAGCGAAAAAAGGTATGCGAAGTTTTGCTTTCTCGGCATGAAAGAAATACTTTTTTCTATTGGATCGTAACTGGAGATGAAAAATGGATATATTTCGAGAATTCAAAACAGAGAAAATCGTAAATTGACCCAGGACAGCCATAAACATAGACCGTATGACCGAATCGCTTTGGAAATAAGATAATTCTGCGGTTTGGTGGAAACAGAAGATTGGGTTGTGTACCATGAGCTTCTAAAAGCAGGTGAAACAGTTAATACCGTTCGCTACCATGAACAAATGATCAATTTGAACTATGCATTGGTCAAAAAGTGAACAGAATAGGCTATAAGACAGGGAAAATGATTTTGCAGCACGAAAGCGCACCATTGGCACTCTGCACTTAGCTGGGAACTCTTGCCCCACCCGCCGTCTATATCTACTCACTAGACTTGGACCCTTCCGACTGCCACTGGTTTTCATCGATGTCTAATGCACTTTTCCTGAAACACTTTAGGAATTACAGAGATTTCGAAATATGGCTTGAGGACTATAGCATCTCAAAAGATGTATAGCTCTGAAAAATGTGCAGCTAGCGATGGTGTATACTTTGAATAAACCTTTTTTACCTTTCTCCTAAATTAAATGACTTTTTTTAATAAAAAAAATGAGAATTATTAATCGCTACACCTGCAATGTGATAAAGGGCTTCATCAGACTTCCAAAATTGTCGACAAAAAAATGTTCATGTGCGTCTACAAAATTTAAGAAGAGCATGATTGATTTCTGGTCGCAACTGGAAATGGGTTAAACTCCTGCACTAGATGGATGTTTTATAAATGCATATGGAGATATTGCTTTATGATACTCTGTAGGGACCATCCTTTTATTCTCAGTTGAGTAGACCATCACCAGATTGATGTTTCTGGAACTTATCAAACACTTTCCCTTACATGTTGAATAACATTTCTATTGATTTTTCTGTTTGTGGTCAGTTTCGTCACAATTGCTGCTGGATTAAAATAATGATTCCTCTATTTCACAGTAAATAAAAACAATTTGTATTTGGGCTACAAGTAAATACCACTCAATTTTCAAAACTTGTTGGATATTAAGTGTCGACATTTTGTTGGGGATTAAGTGTTGACTTATTCTTAAACAAAAAGCGAGAAAGGAATATTAAAATAAGGAAGCTTCTTTTACACCACCCTGTACTACATACTTAAATTAACATTAGAAGAAACAACGAAATTATCAATCCTCATAATAAAAACGTCAGTAGCTGCCCTATCAATCTATTATGTAAAATTATCAGAGAACGAAAAAATTGAAAATATTTGGGCACCTATTTGTCCATCTAATATTATCAAGGATAACAGTAATTAAACTTTGTTCATTAACAAATACAAACCTGTTTTATTTATGTAAATATCAACATAAATCACAATAATCCTTGGTTAATTACATTATATCAATTTATTTAACAAAAATATGAGATAACAAACAGCGCATGAAATCGAAATAATCATCTCAATTACTATCTTTCAATTTCTATTAAGCAAATTTAATTATGTAAAGATAAATTTAGAAATAAATAATTTTTATGTTTTATAAAGTATAATATATTTTACTGAATCAGAAATATAGAGGTTTATTTAGTTTTGAAAACATGTTTTTTAAATATAATTTTATAACTCATGGCCTTCTGGTCACCTCTCATCATTTTTATAATACTACAGTCTTTAGTAAATATAACATTCGAGATCTATTAGATAAACAGATAGTAATACAGTATTAAATCAGCAAAAATCTATGAAAAATAGTTTAATATGTATTGTAATATTTAATAAATGTCACATTTATATTAAAACAGTTCATTCTTTGTTTTATTTTTAACTATACGAGGTGAGTACATAAAGTAACGAGGCTGGTGGCGTGGCGTTCGATCTGGCAAAACTCTTGGCTTCGCCTTTGGAGGGAGAGCAGGTCAAAATCTAATGCGTCTGGAATACAAGTTTGAACTCCCTAGGGCAGGGATGGCGAATCTTTAAAAAAATAAAATTAAATACTATTAACTTTAACTCTTAACCTTAACTAAAACAATTAAAACTCTTCTCTACATTTTCTACAGCAATAGTTACACACAGCAGATTAACATTAACTAAAAATTAGTGTAACTTCGGCTGTTGTAATTTAGATGCCAAATAACTTATATTAGGTTCATATTTTGTTACTTCTACTAGAATGCGAGCTGAACTGGAGTCACCTGGCAAACGGTTTCTAAGCGAGTTTTTAATGTTATTAATTTCTGAAAATAATGACTCAGGCATAGGTAGATAAAAATATTGTTAAGATAGCAAAAGCCAGCTTCTTTAGAAAGCAAAATGTGTCTGGAATTGAATTCATAATTTTGGTATTGTCATTTTTACTCATTTTACCTAATAGTTTGTTTATTTTATTTAATTCCAACTCGTTCCTTGTTACGAAACATTTTTGAACCCATATTGAACTAGGCTGGAAATCAATCAACTGCATTTCAATTTCTTCAATTTCCAACCAATCAAATTTGGACGAGTTCAGATTATCAAGTGAATATCCGATAATTGTTTAAACTAAGAAAATCTCGATGAAAATTACCTAATTAAATTAATCAGTGACTTTTGCTTGGTTTGGTTTTTCTTGTAAATCCAAATCTCTGGAGATTGTTTTCAAGTTTGTGAAACACTTGTAGTTTTTGGTAACAATTTCGTTACTGAAAACTTGCAGTTTAGCCTCAAAAGCCCGAATGAGATCTATCATAATGATAATAGTTTTATTTGCACCTTGAAGCTCTACATTTAATTCATTGAAATGTTCTGCACATGTCTGTAAAAAACATTAATCCAAAAAGCCACGTAACATCCACCAGTTATGAGTAGATCAATTTTTCTATTGGAACCTTTGGTGTGAAACACTAAACTTGAAAAGATTTACCACTAAACACCAAATCCCTTTTGGGAAAGTCTCGACGCACGTTTCGCTAACCATGTTAGCATCATCATCAGGAGATGATTGAATGTGATTGACTCATTTCTTGATAATGGCAACAGAGTTAGCGAGTCACGCGTCGAAAAGTTTAAAAAAGTGATTTGGTATTTAGTTGTAAATCTGTTCGAATTTATAAAGTTATATATGGTAACGCAGGAGAGGTGAATTCGATTAAAAAGTTAAAGGAAGATTCTTTGGTTGCAATAGTGCCAGTACAGATTAAATCATCTCCTGATGATGCTAACATGGTTAGCGAAACGTGCATCGAAAAGTCCAAAAAAACTGATTTGATGTTTAGTGGTAAATCTCTTCAAGTTTAGTAATTATGAGTATTGTTTAGTTTTTCCCTCATTTTCTCCTCAGCCACGTAACATCCATCAACTGTGAGTATTGTTTAGTTTTTCCCTCATTTTGTAAAAACAGTCTGATTATTTCCAATCAACAAATCTTTGAAGTGCGTTACTCGCTCGTGCGTTCCATATTCTCCAATATCCCAAAATTCTAAATTCTGAAACTGTCTTGAAGTGAAGTTTCAATCTTGGTAAAAGGTAAACACTGAAATCTGGCGAATGAAGGGGTTACGGAGGCACACTGATATTTTTACTTGCCAAAAACTTGTTAACTGAAATGGCTGTGTTGTAATGCGCATTGTCGTGCAGTCCCCATGTGTTCTTGAGTAAAAATGCTGGTTTACCGTTTGGCCTTGATTCAGAAATTCCTGCAAATCGCACTCTTTTTATCTCTAATTAGTTTATTCTGGATTTTTTTAGACGTTGTGAGGTTCGACTGTTCATTCTCAGCCCTCGCACGTCATTTCCGGGCCGTATTCAAAAATCCAAGACATGTCACCATTAATTACATGTTTTAGAAAATGAGGGGCCCTTTTTAATCAAATGTCGAGACATGTTTCCCTCCTGTTGCCCCTTTGATCGTGCAAAACGTTTTTCAGAATCATTTTCCAGCAGATTTTCTTCATTCGCATTCACTGGGCAAATTCTGATGAATGGTTACGTGAGTCTAATTCAACTCTTTCCCGATCATTCTGACTGTATACCAAGGATCAGAATGCACAAGATACCGAATTATGTGAACGTTTTCCTTTATTCCAGTAAGATGGTTAGAAAATCTTGCCATATAGTAAAAAAATTATAATTAATGAAATTAAAAATATTGCTAAAAAAACAGACATTTACAAATCTATTGTGGATTGATATAAAAGTTCGCCCCATTTTTTTGAGGGGAGTTATAATTTTTTTTTTACCAAAAAGTACATTCTCTCTAAAAAGTATCGGGAATGGACCAATAAAACACAAAAGGGTTTTTTTTATCCGAATTTATAGCATTGCCTTCAAAGTAGGTGGATACGGTGGTTGTTTGATGGTGTTTGTTGAGTTTTTGGCCAGAAATTGATTCACAGTGATGCCTTATGAGATGGAGCGTTGTCGTGCAAATCCAATGCAAAATCCAAGAATTTTCTTTTCACAAATCTGGCCATTTTCGACGAATTTGCTCTCTCAAACGCCGCATAATGCTCAGATAATATTCTTTATTTACCGTCTGACCTTCTGGAAAGAATTGCGAATGCACAACACTGCTATAATCAAAGAAAACAGTCAACATCATCTTTTTTCAACACCACCTTTTGATCAACTTTGACGTGGTTTTTGCGGTTTCGGCTCACTTGGAAAGCGCTATTCCGAATCTTGTTGACTAGTTTGCAGGTCAAACTCATATCTCATCACCAATTACTATGCGTTTTATGAATGTGGGGTCAAAATTGACTCGTTCTAGCATGTCTTTAGCCACCTTTACGCGATTGAGTTTCTGAAGAAAATTCAGGTCTTTCGGCACTAGTCGAGTTGCAACGCGGCAAACAATCGCTTAAAATGGTACGAATTGATTCGTGAGACACAGAAAGATCAGCGGCTATCTCTCTCAAACTTAAATGACGATTTTCAGTCACCATTTCCTTCACTTTAGCAATGTTAACTTCAGTTGAAGACGTTGATGGCCTACCAGAGCGAGGCAAATCTTCCACCACATCTCGACCGCTTTTGAATGCAGTGTACCACTCATATGCACGTTTTTTTGATAAAGTCGATTCACCGTCAGCCTTGTGCAACATTTTGGGTGATTCGGCACACGAAATTCCATTTGTAATGCAAAATTTAAGAGAAATTCTTTGTTCTATGTTTTTATCCATTGTAAAAATCGCAAAACACACTTGAGATGAACTGACAAAATCAAGCACTGTAAACAAACTAAAAGACAGACGACGTTCAAAGTCCGCGTCTGTATAGAGGATAGTTGTGCCAGCTCAGCGATAAAAAGAATTTTGACAATCACTTTAAGCGGGCTTTTTAAATGATCAATTTCCTATACTTTTTTGGCAGAATGTACATTTAATGAATATAAGATGGGCCGTTCTATTCGATGACCTTCCTTCATAATTCATAGAAGAACTCTCATTCTCCAGAACTAAGAATTCTCGCTAAAGAAGTGATCCAGGTGGTTTTTTTCAAGTTTTTCCAGTGAAAGTAAAAGTGAAAAGAAAAGTTCCAGTGAAGTAAAGTTTCTTCCATCTAAGCTGTTTTAAAGTGAACTAAACAAATAGTAGTTTAAAAGTGCAAAGTCGGGAGAGTGCGGTGAACGGACCAAAATATTCCAATCATGTTTAGCATTATTATAAAGGGTGATTTTTTTAGTATATCCGAACTTTCGATAGCGCTCACCTCTAGTGTCAGAATTATTCAGTATAGTCTAGCAAATCATCATGGAACGTTCACCATCACAGCAACGCTTCCAAATTGTCGAAAAACCTAACCTAACCAAACCTGATAATTGGCCACCACAGTCATGTGATTCAGTGCTGTGAATACCTTCGTAGAAACAGCAGCGTTTGTGTTCTCTCTCTGCAACTGCTCACGAGGTTCATTCTTAGATTCTAACACTCGTCAGTGATTGTCTAACGGTAAGTTGAGCATTCGCTTCCCTCCTTTTTATATTTTGCTTACATTTTATTTTCATTTCGTTTTTTAAATTGGAACATCGGCTTATTGACTGATTTTTTGTTGCATTTGTAATGGACGATCCGGAGGGGGGTTTAGTCCCCCCTCCCCGGTGCCTGTCAGACATACAGAAATTGGCAAAGAAAATGATAGTATTTCGAATGAACATTCTTCCACCAAAAAAAATTCTCAAAACGAAAAAACAAATATTCTTTATTCGCAAACTGATATTGGACCGTTTATAGTTTATATCGAATCGACAAACATTCCAACAATTAAAATTGGTACTTTTAATAGTATCAAAATTGCAAGAGACCTTTTTAATCTTAATTTGAAAGATGTTAAGAAGGTTAGCAGTAAAGGATCAAACCGTATGACGATAGAATTAATTAACTACCAAGCAGCCAACTCATCATTAAAAAACAAAACATTATTAAACAAAGGATATAATATTTTTATACCATACAACTTCGTAACATGCAAAGGAATAGTTAGGCAATTGGACATCGATCTTAGCGAAGAAGAACTATTACAATCATGTAAATCTGAGCATAATGAAACCGAAATTTTGAAAATTAAAAGACTGAATAGAAAGGTTTTTAATAACAATGAAGTATCTTACGAACCTACGGGAACTGTGCTACTAACTTTTAAAGGTGTTCTAATGCCAAAAACTGTATATTTTTATGGGCTACCAAGAATGCTACCAAGAATCCCCGGTTACCCAATGTTTTAAATGCCTAAGATACGGACATACCAGAAATAATTGCAAGGGTAAGGAACGATGTTTCAACTGTGGAGAACAAAAACATAATGAAGAAGGAGAGACTCGGCTTTGTGAACTTAAATGCTTTTACTGCAGAGACTCGCACAAATCAGTGGATAAAAAATGCCCGAAGCATGTACGACAAAAAACATTAAAGGACTAATGTCATACGAAAACATGACCTTCTATGATGCAAGTGAGGCAGTTCCTAAAACGTATACAAACAAAGAAAAATTCATCTATAATACAAAAGACTTTCCAACCATATCAAAAAAAAATCAGTAAATCAAGAATATCAGAATCCCAATAATAGTAGACCTAATGAACTCATTGATCCGACACAGAGGAGGACTCATAACTTCAAAACTTCATCGATAAAACGTACATTCCAACAAGTAGTCTCCAATACCGACAATAAAAGAAGAGTTGAAAAGGGTATGATAAAAAACAGCACGAACAAAATCTATATTTCCCAAATTCAAGACCAGAGAAACAAACACTTTCTGGTTTAGTTCTTACCCAACCGAGTACTCAAACACCTTCCACCTCTAATTCATATCCCCAAACCCATCCCATTCAAGACCGCAAAACCAAATTAGTCTGGCCTGTCAGTGCACTTCAAAGCAACTTAAATTCTGATTACGCAAATATTGAAAAGGACTTAAAATTATGTATTGACTTTATTATGAACACAACTCCAGAAAATCAAAGTATAATAAAAAAAAATCTATTATCATGTGTAAATTTACAATCCTATATGGACTTAGACCAGATTTCAGACTGAATCTGATTATGATTATGAACCAGATACCCAAATTAAAAATTATCCAGTGGAACATAAGAAGCATAAAATCGAACAGAGACAACTTGGTCCACCTTATCTCTAAGGAAAACCCGGATATCGTGGCTTTAAATGAAACGTGGCTCAAACAGGATTTCAACTTCTCTTTAAAAAATTTTAACATCATCAGACAAGACAGGACAGATGGGTATGGAGGGGTTGCAACATGCATTAAAAAATCAATCACATACAACAATATTAGAACCTTCAATTCAGATCAAGTCCAATACATTACGACAAAAATTGGAAACCTATATATAATTAATATTTACGCAAACTGCAATAACGCCATTTCGCTGGAATTTCTGAAGGACATGGTGGGGAATATTTCTTTGGAAAAAGTAATCATAGTGGGTGATATGAATTCTCACCACCCCTTATGGGATTCATGTACAATTAATAAGGGCGGTAAAAATATATCGGATTTCGCCTTTCTCAACGAATTAACGGTTCTGAATGATGGTGAACCAACGCTTTTTCAACATGCTGACAATAACATCAGTGCAGTAGACCTAGCTATTGTAAGTAGTAATTTAACTATTACCTCGGAATGGTCCGTCCTTCAAGATTGCGGAAATAGTAACCATTTCCCTACACTTCTAAAACTCAATTTGTCAGACCCTCAGGAGAAGAATAACCCGTTTATCGTAAATTTTAAAAGTAGGAATTTCAATAGAGCTGATTGGACAGCTTTCTATAACAACGTCCTATTAGCAATGGACCATAATGTGGAGAACACGAACTATAACGACTTCTTGAATATAGTGAACCAAGCAGCTGACGAATCTATCCCTTATAAAAGCTGCCGGGCAGAAACCAAGACAACAAACCCTTGGTGGGATGATGAATGTACTTTATGGGTCAATACAAGAAGAGAAGCTATTCGAAATTTCAAAAAATTTCACAATATGGAAAATTTCGTTAATGCCAAACGCATCATCACCCAAACTAGGCGAAATCTAAGAATCAAAAAAATAAATAAATTCATAATTTTTTGCGAATCCTTAAATAAAGATTCTAGCATGAAATACGTTTGGAATAAAGTCGTAAAATTTTCGAACCCTAATAAAAAATCAGCTAATAACACTACCTCAGACGATATTAAAAGAGACATTCTCAACAAAATGTACTCAGAGGAAATTTGCCCGGAATTTACACTTGTACAGGGAAACAATATTACCCCATTCTCAATCTTCGAACTGGACAATGCGCTTCACAACAAAAACCTTTCGGCTCCAGGTCTGGATGATATTTCCTACCCAATGCTAAAACAACTTCCCCTTATATTTAAACAAGTATTACTTAAAATTTTTAACAATTGTCTCAAGGGTGGCTCTTTACCTTTGGACTGGAAAAAGTACAATATCATAAGCCTCCTAAAACCAAACAAGAATCCCTCTCTTTCTGATAATTACAGACCGATTGTTCTATCCTCGTGTCCTTCAAACTCTGGAAATCATGATTAAAAATCGCCTGGATTGGCATTTGGAACACAATTTAAGATTCAAAAACATACAAGCAGGATTTAGAAAGGGTAGAGGCACAATTGACAATTTAGCTTTTCTACATTCTGATATATTCGAGGCTTTCACGACCTCGCGGTCGGTATTGGCAATTTTTCTGGACATCAAATCTGCATATGATAATGTCAATATTTACAAACTTTACAATAAATTATGCCTTTTAAATATACCAACCGCGTTAAATAACCTTCATAGGCTAACCATAGGCTTCTATACGCCACAGGCAATGATGGAAATTTACTGGGACCGATGACGACAACAAAGGGTCTTCCTCAAGGATCCCCTTTAAGTACAATTCTTTTTAACATCTATATGGCAGAGATTTTCTCTATCGTAGCTGAAGATTTCCAAATACTTGGATATGCCGACGATGTGGCTCTATTAGTGAAAGGGCTTGATGTCCAAAAAATGGCGCAAAAAATGAATTCAGAAATGGACAAAATTCAAATTTGGCTATCCAAGCACAATCTTCATCTATCCACTGATAAATGCGAACTAATATGGTTTACCAAAGGACCACGGAAAATTTCACTGCCGGAAATTAAAATTTATAATACGGTCATACCGTTCAAAAACCAAGTAAAATTTCTTGGTATGATATTCCATCAACACCTCAAATGGGACGCTCACGTGAATTGGGTCACTGTCAAAGCTCAAAAAAGTATTAATGTCTTATGCTATCTGCAGGGTCTGGTGGGGTGCAGACCCTAGGACACTCTTAATGGCAAATAACGCTTTAATTCGATCACATTTGGACTATGGATCCACTTTATTTAAACCCACGAGTGAAAAGTGTCTTAAGAAATTGGACGTGATTTATTTTGAAAGTTTACGAATTTGTTTGGGCTGCATGAAATCCACTCCGCGAGTAGCCATACTGGCAGAAGCTGCAGTACCGGATCTTGAGTATAGAAGGAAATGGCTAGCAGTCAAACTTTTGGCTAAAATAATTACCATACAACAGCACCCTTTAATACAGACACTGCATAATATTCATAAGGAATTACTAAAGAAAACGGACCTTCATAACAATAATAAAACTCCGTATCTAGCAACGGCATTAGAACATTTTTATCCCTACTACAAAAAAATATACTAAAGCTCTAACTTCCCTTGTTATGACATAGATTTTAACATTCTAATCTCCGAACTTTTAACTGTAATATTAAGAAGAATGAAGCTATGATCAGGGAAAGATTTTGCATGGTTACTGAGAGATTTAAAAATGAATACACTTTTATTTACACAGATGCTTCAAAAAATAATAATAAGGTGGGATACGGTCTATATATCCCTGCCATTAAATATACTTTCTCTTCTAGACTGCCACAAGAATTATGTATAAGCAAAGCTGAAACCATTGCAATACATCAGGCAACAAAAGTGGCTATAACTAAACATCTTAAGAATCTGATCATTTTTTCAGACTCTCAAAGCGCTATTACCAAGATCAAAGGAAATAACTTCTCCGCCTCTGCCGATTACTGGACGCTTAGAACAAAAAGATTAATATCATTGGCCAATCAAAACGGTTCTAATATTCGCCTTTCTTGGATTCCGGGTCATTCAAACATCCCTGGCAATGTAAAAGTTGACACACTTGTTAAAATAGGAAGAGACTTAAATGTGCCAATGGAAATTTTTTTGGATTCCACAGACGTTTTAAATGTAATTAAGGAACAAATTAATAAACAATACAGAACTTTTTGGAAAACATTGCTGCTCAAAAAAAATAACCAATATACTAAGATACAACCCACTTTTCCTCTTAAAAGATGGTTTCAAAAAATTCCCTATAAGGACAGGAGACATATCACTACCATCATTAGAATGCGTACGGGTCACTGTCTAACTAAACAGCATCTTTTTAAATTAAATTTAAGGGATGATCCCCTATGCGAATGCGGCTTAGTGGAAGACTTAAATCACATCTTTTTCGAGTGTCCCATTAACTTCATTCCAAATTTTAACCTATACGAGAAACTGAGATTAATGATCATACTTCAGGCCCAATTTCTATCCACTCAATAATAAGTAATGCTACAGAAGAGGTAGTCAATATTTTGATGAACTTCACTCAGCTGTATAATAATAATCTTTTTTCTTTTAGATCCCTTTTCCCCTTAATGTGTGTATATGACCTTTGTTGTGTTGTTTGACTAACTGAGAACCTATCATCAAAATAGCCCTAGGAGAGAGTATAAATTTTATCTTATTCACAGCACTTAATAAATTTTTACAGAACCTAAAATTTAAAAAAAAAACCCATTTTATTTAACTGAAGTCGGCGGCCCCGATATGGCTTAGAGCCAAACAACATCGTGGTCGCCTCCAAATCGTGCTGGCGTATTGCCTCGCAGCAAAGCCATCAAGCAACAAGACAAGACAAGACAAGTCATGTGATTTAAAGCCTTTAGATTATTTTCTTTGGGGTTATGTTATGGTTATGACTTCTTGGAAGCCAACATAACTCGGACAATTGCTGTCATAAGATCCTAATTGCTTGTCAGAATGCGCTTTGTCAGAAGTAACCGCGGCGGATATTTGTCCGAAATTGTTTTTAAACGTTGTCAGTGAATGTTATTTCATATAAAATAAAGAATTATTGATTGATTTGTCCGTTACTTTATGATTCATTTTTTTAAAAAGAAATAAAACAATTTTTTACTTTGTTATCTATCACTTTTATTTTTAAACAAAATTTGTGTGACTATAGTTTCGTAAAACGACTGTAGTGTTTGAGAATGTAAAATCGTTTTACGAAACTATAGTCACACAAATTTTGTTTAAAAATAAAAATTATTCCTTTTTAAAGTAAAGAGTTTCAAGGTATGTAATTTGGTTGTTGTTCTATTTAAGTTCGGACGCACTAAAAAAAATCATCCTCTATATAATAATATCTACATGTATATTATATAAAAGACATTTTTTTTCTACCGATCTAATATTTACTTCATAGCTGGACTATTTTATCAAACTGATATTCAAGAAACGTGGTGACATTTATGAAGAGTGTGTAGTATAGTATGGAACCTTATACATTTTGTTTAACTTTTTAATCCAAATATTTCCTAAGAAAACTTCTTACTAATAGACCGTATATAAAAAAAATATGAATTTATGAACAAAAATACAAAATGTTCAATTTTGATTTTACCAGAGATCTACAAGATACCTTATAAAAAGTATATATAATACAAGATACTTTTAAGTAAAATATTTGAGATATCAGATACGAAATACTTTTGGATTGTATGGTAGGTATCAGATACAAATGATATTTCTATCTGATATCTCTGTGATCGATGGTATCTTGTATCTGATATTTCAAATACATTACTTAAAAGCATCTTGAATCTTGCATTCCAGATACTTTTTATGAGGTATCTTGTACATATCTGGATATTACTACTAAACTACTAAAAATAATTTTACCTGAACCATAACAAGATACCTCATAAAACATAAACAAGATACCTCATAAACAGTATCTGGAATACAAGATACAAGATACGTTTAAGCAATGTATATGAGATATAAGATAAAAGGTACCATTGATCACACATATATTAGATACAAATACAATTTCCAAAAGTATCTGATATCTCAAATACATTACTTAAAAGTTTCTTGTATCTTCTATTCCAGATACTTTTTAGGAGGTATATTGTATATCTCTGGATATTACGTGGACCACTGAAAATGTTTTTACAAGCAGTTAAGTGTTTTTACAGCATGTTTTTACAAGAATCATAAATTAATAGTTAGAAATGGCTTTATTTTTTTCTCAATACTACCCTCTTGCACTGCAATGCACTTTTCCATTCAGCTGAATCTGTATTTAAAACATTTATGAATTATGAATTGTTCGGAAATAACGATGTCCCACACTTCATTTATACATATATCCAAAAGTTTGGAATATTCAAATATTTCACTTTTTTATTAATATTAAATTTTCCATTTACTCGTTTAAGTAATCATCATTTTATTACAACTCTTACTGGTAGCAAATATAACTCCACAGACTTACTTAAAAAGTAATTTATAAATAAAAATAACAACTTTCAATAAAATTTATAAATAATAAAAAATACAATAATAAAACTTGTGGAATTCTCTCGCATTCTTCACGAGCAGCATGTTATAATTCTCGCAGGGTAAGAGGAGGATTGTTTCTTTTCTTGATGCCTGCTTCCAGAATATCCCAAGCATGTTCAATGACATTCATGTCATGGGAATTTGCTGACCACCCTAACTTGGTTATTTCTTCCTCTTCAAGAAAATTTTGTATTGCTGCTGTTCGATGACGAGGTGCGCTATCATCCATCCAAACAAATCCGTCGCCCATTGCGTCTCGGAACGGACGCACAACAGGATTAAAACTTCCTCGATGTACACAGCACCAGTGACGTGTACCCCTCATAATACCCCAAAACATCACGCTCCCACCTTCAAATGGGATACGTGGTTGAGCTGTTTTTAGTCGCGTTTGTCGACCTGGAGCTCTCCAAACTAATGTTCATTCTGCAATTTTACATTTTTTTGATCAAGGATTAGGATTAGGATTAGGATTTTTTTTTGATCAAGGTCTTCTGCAAATAAAATTTACCGCTTTTAGTCTGCGTGTTGTCGTTTGTCGTGAAACCCCTTCAAACATAACAAGCTCCCTTGATATGACACTTATAGATTCCCCATGATTTCTTCGAGCTATCATTGATATCTGCTGGACTTGTGCAGAGTTTAATTTAGGCTAGCCTTTATGTCATCTTGTAGCAAGGTATTCCTGGTGCTTCGTACACAAGTTTCTAATTCGTTTACAGTTACTGGCCGACGGAGTACTTGCTCAAGAGGTTGACCAATATGCTTCCGTATATGTTCTATCAGCGATAAATCTGAGAATCTGACCTAACCGTAAATGGAGTGTCACTATCGTAAACTCGACTAAAACTTCATTGTTTGACGAGCTGTACACGTGAGATTTGAACGAGCTACCGTCTAACTATCTGCTGCAATATTTCGATTACATAACAGATTGTATTGCAAATCTCCTGGTTATCAGGGGTAACTTAACCATTAAGGCCCCATTTCAAAATTTCTAGAGTGATGGTATGTATATTCTAATGTAAAAGTAAAATTTTACCTTCCACACTTTAATAAAGTCTAGACTCATGACTACAGTAAATATAATTATCTTCCAGGTCCCATAAAGGGTTTTAATTCCCGGTAATATTTACGCTGTAAGCCATCCAGAGACATGCCAGCAGTTTTCGACTAAAAATTGATTGAAAATTTTATACGTTAACCAAAAGGAGAAATAATTTATAATTTATAATTTTTCGTCGGGTTTGCTAACTTTCTGGCTAGTTTATAAGTAATATTTTGTCAACTCTTTTATCGATTTTTTCTTCTAGGTATGTAAAATATTAGAAATTAATTTTGTGTTCTATCTTTAAAAAGTATTTTTGATTATCTGAAAAATATATTCTGCCTGTATTATATGAAACATTCCTGCTGTCGTGGTGTTAAAGCTGTAACGGTAATACCTCGACCACGGGTTCAACTGCCGCTCATGTCGTAGTTGGTTGTTCTGTTTAATTTGAGTAATAATTGTTGGTATTCGTAGTAGACGAGCGAAGGTCACCAGAGTTCGCGTAGCCAAGGGTTTATAACTCGTGAGGGTATTGTCTCTGTCACTGTAAAAGGTTCTGCAATTAATAGTCGATACTAATAATAATTAACGGGTATTAACGGCTTTATTATCTTTCAAAATATTCTTCTTTTGCATCAATATACTTTTGCACTCTGTTGAACTAATTTTCGAAACATTTATGTCATTCAGAAGTAAAGATGTTATAAAAAACATTTATATAAGCCTCATTGATCCGGTGGATTATTCCGGTGAATTGTTATATACCAGTTAGAATTGAACGGCCTTCGATTATTTCAGGCCACGGTAGTCACATGACCAGAAAAACCAAAAAATTATGCCACTTTCAAATTATTGTTTCATCACTTGTAACCATGTCGCATATCAAATTTGTAATTTCTCATTTGTATCGTATGAGCATTTGCCTGCGTCAATAGACGTCATCTTCTCATTCAGCTTTGAATAAATTGTGCATGAACCATCAATAAGAACGAAGAAAGATTTTTGTTATAGCCAAATATTTACGCAATATCATATATTTTCGATTCATGTTAACCCTTTATAGTCTCATGTGACAATTTTGTAACAAACCTCGAAAATCCCGCCTGACTACGCACTGGATATATTTAATTCATTCAAATCGATGTAACATTACTGTAACATACTATTGAACAAATTAGAACGCACATCAAATCATAGATGGCGTAACCGATCGACTTCTGTCAGTTTGAAGTTCGACGTTGGTGAATTTTAAATTTCATAATAAAATACAAAAAGTGCCGAAAATAGTCTTATTTCAGCGGCAGTTCGAAGCGAAAAAACAGGTGGGGCACGTATAACCAAATTTTGGAATGAAGATAGGAAAATGCGTTGCAACCAAAAATTTTACATATCTTAGTATCATACACACACTTTTCTGGGTAGAAATACGAGTGTAACTCTCAGACATCAAATTTTCAAATAGGTACCGAGATAATAAGATTTTGCTAAACTCACCATAGAACCATGACCATTAAATCTGTTTGTAGTTGAAGTCCTTCCTCCTAAATTTCTGAGCAGCAAAGTGGTCGATGACTTGATCATTAAAATTTGTAATTGAACATCTTTCGCTTTCCACAGTCGTCATAGGGACAGTGCACAAAACAGTCAGCAATTCCACAGATTCACTAAACGTTGATGTTAAATTATTTTGGATAAACATTTGTAACAGCGGCACAGTCCCACTGTGTTTCATAAAATCGTCCTGTGCGTACATTACCGAGAGTTATTTTTTTAATTTTAAGTAATTTACGTTTGCAAACAGGTTACACACAGTTTTAATGTCTTCATTTGAAAACACGGCTCGATATTCACCAAATTTTTCAGTTTCAAATAAATTTGCAACAGTTAGGTATACATCGAAAGTAAAACGTTCATGAACCTGTATGGTTAAGGTACCACAGATTTCCTTGCATATCGTGAGATTCGGATTCCAGACATTCGGATTGGGGTTCTCCTGGTTAGAAATTTCCATTTCTTTTTGCGATTCTCTACGATCGTTGTAGATTCTTCACCAGTTAAGTTACCAAATTCTTGATTAAT
Source organism: Cosmopolites sordidus (assembly GCA_031761425.1). Classification (NCBI taxonomy): domain Eukaryota; kingdom Metazoa; phylum Arthropoda; class Insecta; order Coleoptera; family Curculionidae; genus Cosmopolites; species Cosmopolites sordidus. Next base: position 92,686 of record JARFXV010000228.1, on the reverse strand, counting down.
TTGTATTTCTATATTGTCTCTAATATTTGGAATGTTTGTTGAAAAAGTTACCAAATCCTTCTTAACTTTAAGTAGATCTAGTTGTTTGCTTTGTAGTTGATCAAAGATAATGTCGCAGTGAGGCATTATTTTATTGAAGAAAAACAACCAAAATTTAAAATTATCATCCACCAAATAATGTATTAACCCCTGAGCTTGATTAATAAAATTTTTATCCGACTCGATGTTCATAAATGTCTTCAAAGCATGTTTGCAATTCTTCTTTGTAAATGCAAACAATATTCACACATTTAGACGTAAAGTTCCATCTAGTAAGGGCCGCACGGGGTAGACGCTTTTTTGCGACGCTGTTCAGAACAGTTGTCCTTTTGGATGATCAAGAAAAGAAAGCGGAAAATACAGACCGGTTTGCAAAAAAACACCTTTACACCTTTTTCTATTGTACAACACCTTTCAATTGTTAGATTTAATTGGTGAGCAGTGGATATAATGTGCATTCTTATAAATATGTTTAATTTTGGCTTGTACTGTAAAGAAAACATTAGCGGCACAAACTTGCCTGTGCCCAAATCACGTGTTCTTTAATCGGTGCGCTTCAGCAACCCACGACCTATTTCGTTACCCCGAATGACATTATGGATGTCAGACTATAGAAGTCGCTAGAAGCGTGATCATAGACAGAACCAAGAATAAATTAATATAAAATCTGAAATTATTTTTTTCACTTAATTTTTTAATTTTATATGTAGGGCACGTGTCCACGGCCCTTATGGACCAACCGCCACTACTTATTTTCCTGCAAATCTCTAGGTAAGCGTATTAATTAGTTTATTTATTGTTAGTAATGAATATGTTTGCCTTTTTATATGACAGGAGTAAGTTTTTGTGTTTGTAACATTCCTGTTACATTGAGTAAAGAGTAGTAAGTAAAGTAGGTGGATATTGTTGCTAAATCGGTTAATTTTTTTTTTAAAATGGCATCACGATCATTGCGGGATAATGAGAAAGGTTATATAGTCTACCAATATGATAGTAAGGATGGATTTGATGACGATGATGACAACGTTATAGAACCCGATTATCAACCACCATTAGATGACATTGAAGTGTTTTCCAATTGTGATGAAAATACCGGAATTGATGCAGATTCAATTATAGGAGGTATTGAACGCAAATTGCTGGCCCCTCATTTCCAGAACTGGAACAGCAAACGAGCCAATCGGCTTCACCTTATCAAAAAAGAAAAAAGCAAAGCTTACAATTAAAAAAAAAGCCTTATTCTAAGCAACTAACAAACATGATTTCTGGGAAATTCCACTTTACCGTCTAATTTATTAGAGCTCGATACACCTATTCAATCCTTTTTATATTTTATCCCAAACAAATCTTTATATTATTCAAAAAAATCCTAATCAATCCTTTCAAGTAACTGATACTGATATCCATCAGTTTATTGGAGCAATATATATGATGTCATTGATACACTTATCGAGAGTAACCAGTAATTAGAATTTATCCATTGGTACCCCTATAATCCAAGAAACAATGTCGAAACATAAGTTTGGAAAAATTAGGCAATATATACATTTCAATGATGAATGGTGACAAACTATTCAAAGTTAAATCTATCGTAGATTATTTGAACGAGACTTTCTGTAGAGTTCCCAAGGAGGAATATCTTTGTGTAGATGAATAGATTTCTTCCACTAAAGGTAGACACAATTTGAAGATATTGGTTCTCAGTAGGATTTCTGAATTTGCTTATAAAATTGAATCCGAAACGGGAGCTGAAATTGTTGTACTTAATGAAGAATCTGACTTAAGAGCATCATCTAACGTTGTTGTGAGAACGCCGTGAGGAATACCAGGGCATCAAAATTATTAACTTTATTTTGATAATTACTTTACTTTATTTGCGAGTACTTAGCTAAAGAGGACATATTGAGTCTTGGGACAATACAAATTGCCCACAAGACAAGAAAGTGTTGAAAAAAGAACGCGGATTCTCCGTTGAATATGTGGCTGACATGGATGGTATCGATGTGTCAAATGTCATATAGAAGAACATTTGTTGATGAATTGCTTAAGGGTCAGGTCAGGCGTTACGATAAAGCCAATAAGAGGTACATCAACATTAAAAGCCCTCATATCGTTGGGGAATACAATAGGCACATGAGTGATGTAGATTTGATAGATAGTATTATGGGGAGATAAAAAATTATGATACGAAGCATCAGTAAGTAAAAATTATGATACGGAGCAATATGGCCAGTTCGGATGTTCTCTCATTTATTAGACCTCACGATGGCTAATTCTTGGCTTCTATACTGAAGAGTCTAAAAGGAAAAAAACTTAACAAACAATAAAACTTTAATAAAACTTAAAACGAAAGCTATTACTCGAGGTATTATGATATGGCGGTTATATGCTCAACCTTAATAACTATAAGAGGAAGTTTAATATCAGCCAGTTATGTAACTGAAATATTACTTTCCATCGATAGGCTATAAGTGCTTTCATTTCAAAAGTAGCCACCCCAGTTTCAGGTAGAACTTATTATTTTCATACGAAATGTCGAAACACGTCAACTTTTATTTTAAGGGGAAAACATTTTACTCATATTTTTAGTTATATAGAGTGCCTCAGAAAAGCTGAACATATGTCATATTAAATTTTTTCAATAGAAACCTCTATTTTTTTAAATATTTTTGGATTCGTCTTAAAATAATAAACATTTTTTCTCTATATCCTATGGGCAAATTTAACGGTTTCTAAGTTTTTACTAGATAAATTAAAAAATACGACTTCATGTTCAACATTCACTTAATTAAGTTTTCAAAATGTACTCCTTTATTGGATAGACGTTAATAGAGCCTATTTTCGAACTCTTCGCGAACATTTCCAAAAGTTTGCCTGTTAATTTGCCTACAGAATCACCCTACAATCGCTTCACTTATCTTTTGTTTTTATTTCAATAAGGTAACAGACTTTGACATTTCTATGCAGACTAAACCGTCATAGAAACGAATCAGTCAAGTTTATTTATACAAGTGACTTTTCACCGAACAGTGACAAGTAATTTATTTGCTGTTTAATAAAAAAATTGGCTTAAAACAGTTCAAATATTTAACAACATAAACCCTAACGAAAACGTAGGTCACAGGTATGTGACAGAGCTGGTAAAAAAGTTTAAAGAAGGCGGCTCAGTATGCAACAGAGTAAATAAGAAAGCAGGTTTCTAGATAAAGTTACGCAAATTGAAATATTAGATCATTTCACTGTGGGTGATCTGTGACACTCAGCTACCTGCTATATATATATATATATATATATATATATATATATATATATATATATATATATATATATATATATATATATATATATATAGCAGGTAGCTGAGTGTCATCACTGAGCGTCTCATTGGACGCAGTCCAAGAAAATTTAACACTACTTATATACGCCATCCGAAGGGAAGTCGGCGAAAACATGGATTGTTGGCTGTGGATAGGGTCTCCCTATTCTTGATGGTATGGTATATGTCGGCGCCCTGATGAGTCTGAACCTCGAGAGACGAAACATATGTCATCCCGTTGAAGGGATAGGTGGGGCTCCTTCCCGGTCAAACAACCAACAAAAATGTTCATTTAGGCGGAGACGCAGGTTGTTGTGTGTTCCACATGAGATTGTGGATCCCAACGGTTGGGTGTGTGTGATGACCCTCAGCTACTGCGTCTCATTGGACGCAGTCCAAGAAAATCTAACACTATATATATATATATATATATATATATATATATATATATATATATATATATATATATATATATATATATATACTGGATAAAAATATTTTCAAGGTCACAGCGCTTCCGGTAATCCCGGAAGTTGCCAGTAACTTCCTTATTTTAAATGGAACATTCGGTATATTATTTCATTTTTGGATTTCTGAGAAAATTTCATAATGAATTCTATCAGGTTTTCCCAGACCTATTGTGAACTGTTTCTTAAATATGTTGATTCTTTTGAAAATTTTGAAAGATGTAACGTTATTTTCAACACTGCACCTTCCACCCATTTTCAACTGGTGCTAAGCGCTTCTGGAGTAGACGGAAGCACAATAATGATACTTGCGAAATCCATATTGATAATTAATTTATCGCATACAGGGTGTGCAATTACATTATATTCAAAGTTAAAAAAGTTCGTTCTTTCAAATGTGACACTCAGTATATTATGGGATTCGCTATAGCTTTCCCTATACCTATTTCCAACGGTTTACTTGTTAATCCATATGTATTTTTATCAAAAGCCGATAAAACTTCAAAAGTATTATCTAGTAAACCTTGATTTTGACAGGAATTGAAACAGGAATGTTGGTATTATGTCAAAGCAGTTTCAACTCAAAAATTTTTTAGGTATCTTCTTACAATTTTAATGATTTTGTTAATTCTTTCAAGTACAGTTTATAATGGAAAATAAAGAAGAATATTCCAATATTGATTTATTAAATTTGTTTTATACGCATGGAATATATAGGCGAATTGTCAGACGTTCCTCTAGCAGCAGCCCTGGATTTGGGTATTTCAAGAGCATCAATCCACAGAATATTAAGAAAACATAAAATACATCCCTTTTCTGAGATAATTATGCACGGATTATGTCTTGATGATGAGACAAGTCGATTTTTGCTAGTTCATGTGCATAAAAATGACTATAAAAGTTCCCAGATTTCTTTATAAGATTATGTGAACTGATGAATCAAAATTCAGCAGGCAAGGAATTATATATCGCCGAAATAATCACTACTGAGCACAAGCCAATCCACATGTCATAAGAGAACATAATCACTAGGACCACTTTAGTTTTAATATTTTTTGTTTAATCGTGGACAATAAAGTGGCACATCAAGTGTACGATGAAAATTTGAATGGGGGTAGATCCAGGCGAAATTCGGAGGACTGTTTCGCGAGGAGTTTATGACAATGTTTGAACGGGGTATCCAGTATATTGAGTTATCCAGTATTTGAACCAAAATGGCGGTCATATAGAACAATTATTGCAATTTTACATTCCTATATTATTTCTTGTAATTATGTTCGATTTTTTTTATATTTTTTATTTGTTATTACGTTCTAAATTGTGTTATGTTCCTGTTTTGTTTTAATGTTTTAATTAAGCACAAGACACATCACACACATTGAGTACAAGACAATCCACCCTGTCATAAGAGAACATAATCACTAGGACCACTTTAGTTTTAATATTTTTTGTTTAATCGTGGACAATAAAGTGGCACATCAAGTGTACGATGAAAATTTGAATGGGGCTAGATCCAGGCGAAATTCGGAGGACTGTTTCGCGAGGAGTTTATGACAATGTTTGAACGGGGTATCCAGTATATTGAGTTATCCAGTATTTGAACCAAAATGGCGGTCATATAGAACAATTATTGCAACTTTACATTCATTTATTATGTCTTGTAATTATGTTCGAATTTTTCTAAATTGTGTTATGTTCCTGTTTTGTTTTAATGTTTTAATTAAAGTGAATTTCTGCCGTTTCAGTCATGTTCATTTTGTTTCGAAAAACAAACGATGGCGATGAAACGGTTTCTGCCAAAAATCTCATTAAAATAGAAAATATGGAATTAACTAAAAAGCCATTGAAAATAGGTATAGGGAAAGTTATAGTGATTCGATGCAGAACCACATTCTGCATCCGACTATCTCATAATATACAGGGTGTTCCATTTGAAAGAACGAGCTTTTTTATCTTTGAAAATTATATAATTATTCATCAAATTTTGGACACCCTGTATGTGATAAATTAACTGTCAATGTGGATTTGGAAAGTATCGTTCCTGTGCTTCTGTCTACTCCAAAAGCGCTTAGCACTAGTCAAAAATGGGTAAAAGGCGCAGTGTTGAAAATAAGGTTACTTCTTTCAAAATTTTGAAAAGAATCAAAATATTTAAGAAACAGTTCAAAATAGGTATAGGGAAACCTAATGAAAACCATAAAATTTTCTCAGGAATACTAAAATGAAATAATATACCACGTATTTCCTTTAAAATAAGGAAGTTACTGGTAACTTCCGAAATATCCAGAAGTGCTATGACCTTGAAAATATTTTAAAATGAACGAGAATCTTACAAAGTTTAATATTACAAATCCAAAAGGGCTAATTCTAGAAAACTCGCCGGGTGCAATGAAATCTCCCAGTCCAAGTTAATGACTGTTTCGAAAGTTCTTTTTGCTCTCGGTGACCATGCGTTGTCCTGAAGCAAATAATTTCCCCTTCTCTTCTCTTGCCAGTAAAATGTTTTTTTTTTCCTCGAGAGCGTCATTAACAGGAATTGCTGCTGATATCGGTCAGCAATAACCGTTTGACCAGATTAGAGCGACTCATACAACACGACGCCCAGCTGATGCCACCATGTGTTTAATAATACCTATTGGCGTCAATATTTGGTGTTACGATGATGGTTGATAGGTTTTCAAAATTAACCGACGATTTTCGCCTTTTTGGTTTGTCGTAGAGGATACACAATTTAATACGGAAGTTCATTTTCGTGAATCTGGAAAGCAATGACATAACAACGCGAGTGTGACGTAACTCTTATTCATTCATTCCTTAATTCATTCACAACGGTTAATCCGCATATGGCTATCCGTATGTGGCTACAGTGCCACTAGAGAATCGTAGAACAGTCAAATTATAAGTGATACACAACCATTTGTTTGATACCAAAATCCCGATGACCCGATGAAATCTAAGGTCTAAATATAGAATGGCGGTATAAGGGTCGCCGCCTCCACAAACATTTGAAATCATTTTGGATCATCGAAGAAGTATTTTTGTTGATTATTTACATCAACATTTTTCTTCGTTTTTTTTTAGCTAATTCTCTGATCTTATACCCCTCCATGATCTTCATTCTTGCATTGTTCCTGCATAGACTCCTAATCCATTTTTTTTAGATCAGTTGTTCCTATTCCTAACATCGCTCTATTCATGGTTATTTTTGTTTTAGCAAGTTTGTCAAGGTTTATCCTATTTATCATCCAAGTCTGACAACTATATATCATAATTGGAAGGATGGATTGATTAAATGGTCTTTTATAGTACAGTACATTTTTTAAGTACAATAATCCCTCGTCAATCGCGGGGTTCCATTCCGAATAGTGAGCCGCGGTTGGCGAGGGATTTTCTGGGGTTACACTTGAAAGCAAAAAAATTAAATATATGTACATATATGTGAAAAATTAAGATTCTGCATGACGACTTGAAATTTCATCCCTACAAAATAATGATTGTGTAACAGCTGACCGAAAGGAATTTTGCACAACGCAGATAATTTTGTGCGAAAATACGTGTTATTTTTGCTGATAAGCGTAACTGGACGATACTTAACTGACATTATTTTCCGCCATTAATTTAAAAATGCACTATTATTACTTTAGCCGTAATTAGAAAAAATGATCTTGAAAATAAACAATGTTATGCTCAGGTGAAAAACATGCATTTCCTCTGCGCCATCGTATAGAAGACGTATTAATCATATATATATATATATATATATATATATATATATATATATATATATATATATATATATATATATATATATATATATATATATATATATATATATATATATATATATTAGAATATATATTGCGATCAAGCGGTATCCACTCCAGGATTCCTTGGTCTATCTGTCATTCCATCGCCTCGCTATATGGCCTCCCCATCTCCATTTCAATCGCTTTACTCTTCCACTGATGTCACAGATTTCGTTTGTTCCCTGATCCATGCGAAGTTTTTGAATTGATTGGGATGTGGCTGTCCAGGTTTCACTTCCGTCGTCATAACAGGTAGAACGCACTGATCGAAGACTTTTCTTTTCAGGCAAACTGGGAGTCTGCTCTTAAACACAATGTTAAGCCTGCCAGTCACATTTAATACGTCGTTCCACCTCCCGGACGGTATTCCCCTCCATTAAAATCCTCTGCTCAAGATACTTCTTCACTTATTTTATTTTATTCATTCAGGTATTTTATTCGTTCTGAAACAAAAAAAAACATTATTAGAATCCTAAAATTTAAATTTGAATTTAGTTGAACAATAATAAAATGAAGTCAAAGAGGTTTACCACTAAACATGAAATCACTTATTTTTAATCTGGATTTCAGGATAGATTGAATCATCTCCTGATGATGCTAACATGATTATCAAACACGTGTTGAGAAATTAAAAGCAGATGATTTAATGTTTAGCGAAAAATCTTTGAAATGTCACGCAAAAGTATATATATATATATATATATATATATATATATATATATATATACAGGGTGTCCGGAAATAACGTCAAAATATTTTGAGAGGCGACTCTAGGGATTAAAACATAAAAAAAAGTTCCTATAAAACATATTCAAAAAACTGCTTCTTAAAGGGACTAGAGCGCATTAAAGAGGGAACTCTGAATATGCTTTTTTCACAATATTTTCGCAACTGTTTATGCTAAAATCATGAAATTCGGTATACTTCAAATTAAAGGTTTGATATTGATAGAAAAGTTGTTCTGATGCTCCTATTCGAAAAACTTCATGTGGATTTGCTTCCACCCACACATTAGTATTGTGAGAATTAAATATTCCATTGCGTGTGAACATAGCTTCGTCTGTAAAAAGAATGTTCTGTACAAAATTGTCATTTAATTTAATTATTATTTAATAATGGGCCATTTTGCAATTTAAAAATGAAAAATCTAGACTTTATTGCGTAAATAGTCCAGTTTTACGAAATGTCAAAGACAAAGACTAACAGTAACAGTCGCCTACCTAATTATTAATATGCATTTCCTTATCTATGTGATCGTGCATAACGAAATGAAATAACAGTACCTTTTTACCTACAAATTTTTGCTATTTAATAACTTGATTTAAAAAATTAAAAACTATCACAAACAAAAATGTTATGGCAGCATTTACCAAGGGGACGCCCCTGACTAAAATATTCAATTATTAACATAAAAAACGTTTTTCCATTCCAACTTATTGAAGTATGTCGAATTTCACGACTTTAGCATAAGCTGCTTTCGAAAATAACATCTTCAGAGTTGCCCCTTTTAGGGGCTCTACCCCCTTTAAGAAGCAATTTTTATGGTATGTTATAGGAACTTTTTTTATGTTTTAATCCCTAGTCTCCTCCCAAAATATTTCGGCGTTTTTTCCGGACACCCTGTGTATATATATATATATATATATATATATATATATATATATATATATATATATATATATATATATATATATATATATACATATATATATATATATATATATATATATATATATATATATATATATATATATATATATATATATATATATATATATATATACATATATATATATATATATATATATATATATATATATATATATATATATATGTACATATATGTGAAAAATTAAGATAGAAGATAGATTGATAGATTGATAGATTGATAGATTGAAGATAGATAGATTAAGAAGGTAGAAAGCAAACTTCTATGTTTGGATCATCAAATTTTTAGGGATTCAGAATGGCCAGGAGCATTATCAATAAAAACTAAAGTTTTAAATGGCAACGATTCTGAGGCCAAATATTGCCTAACACTGGGTACGAAGCAGTTCAGAAACCAGTCTTGTTGTTGCAGTCACCCAACCTTTTTATTTGTTCTCCAAAAAACCGGCAGATCATTTTTATTTTTATTTTTTATTGCACGTGAGTTTAGAAAGTTGTATACGAGCAGTGGCTTCATCATGTGGTTTCCTGAATCATTAAAGTAAAAGAGTAATACTATCATTTGCAGTTTGAGAGTTGCAGCTATCCTTAGAGCGGCTATACTTAGCTTGCAGCTTTGTTTGGGACACCATTGTTCGAGCAGGCATCCTCTTTCAAAATAAACATGTATCATCGGTATTAAATACCTGATCTGGTTGATAATCTTTGCTTTTAGTCAATTTTTTGAATTCAGTCAGATTGCGAATAGTCGCTTCGTGATCTGCAGAAGCCGACTCTCCAGTAATTTTTAGGCTGGGTAGCAAAAAGAGCTTTTTAAAATTTTCAAACCAACTTTTACTGGTTTTTAAGTTTAGAATTTCCTCAACTGACTTTAGATTCTCAAAAATGTGCCTAGCTTTTTCTTGAATAATTCGATTGCTAAGAGACACTGTTCTTTTTGTTTGATCTTCGATCCAAATTCCGAGCGCTCTTTCCATCTTTTCCATCGTGAGAGGTCGCGAGAAACACCTAACTTTATTGCTGGCTACTAGTACCGCACGAAACACTAGCCCGAATGGATTACTCACTCTTTTTTATTGTTCTTACTGTGGATGAATTCACTTTAATTTTTTTCGTGGCACTTGCATACGTTTTACCCGCAGCTACACAGTCTAACAATTGAATTTTTGTATCAAGAGTCATTAATTACACTTCGCTTCCTTTTAACAAAATCCTGGGCTGCGAACGCCAATAGATTTTCAAATTAGGACATGTACATATAATTACGTAATTAAACTTACGAAAATAATAATATTCTCCCTAATCACCAACTTCGTTTGAATAATGATACATACAAACTATGTATGCGAAAAAGACAATAAAACAATTCCTGGAAAATTAGAGTAGCAGTTCGCACGAGATTGTGGCAAAAACGCATAATCAAAACCGCGGTCGACGAGAGATTATTGTATACGGTCATTTTGATATTTCTAAGTACTACCTATCTAGTTCTGCTTGTATGCCTTGCCTTTACTAGTCGCGTTCTTCTGACTACTTCAGCGGACCAATTTTATTTGTTAGGTTTTAAGATTTGTCCTAGGTATTAACTCCCTCCAGGAAGCAATCGTTAATTTTTTTCCTATGTTTTCCGTATTTGTTATTTTTTGTGTCTTCCGGCGATTAATGTTCAGTCTTATCTAATGCTTCAACCTTTTCGGTCAAATCTTACAGTTCTTCAAATGTTATAATGATTAAAATTATATCATCTGCAAACCTGAAATGAGTTAGTTTTCTGTCGTTGATGTTTATACCATAATATGTCTTAGCCAAAGATCTAAACACATCTTCCAAGATCACCGCGAAGAGTTTCCTAAATATTACATCTTCTTATCGAACCCCCTTTTTAAGTGTATCACGTGTGCTTTTTTGTTGTTTTAGGTTTACTGTTATTGTTGAATTGTCGTAGATGTTATGTATGAGCTGACTGTAGTGGGAATCTATTCTGTAATTGTTCATATCCCAATGGTGTACACTTATTATTATTAGAAGGTATTAAATACCTTCTCATAATGAATAAATAATGATATTACGTATGCAAGTATTAAGCTACCATTTTGATTATTTATAACCTTTAAAAGAAACGTTAGGTTCGTCTTTAACTTCTTTGTTAATTAATTTTTGAAAATTATATCAATCAAATGTGAATCATTAGTTTCAGAACTGAAATGGTAAATCCCAAAACATAATATTCACGTATGAACTCGATTTTTTTTTTAAATTGGTAGAAACAATAAAAATAGGTGAGATTTTGATATTTTTAGAAAAAACAGCACGACTTCCAGATATATTTCTATCGATTCCAATCATAGCTACCAAAATAAGATGCCCAGTTTAATTTTTATGGTAAATAGATTAATCAATTTTTCTTTAAACAAAGATAATTATAACAAAGAATTAAAAATAATTCGGGAGGTTTTCCTACATTTTTAGATAGACTAATTAGAAAACATAAGTTTAGACAATTATTGAAAGAATCTTCCACTTTTCAAAAGGATCAAAACAAAAATAAATTCACGTTTGATGCCCAGATAACAAGATGGCTAGACAAGATTTTGAAAAAACATTAAGATTGTGTACAAACTACATAATAAATTTAGAAAGTAAGAAGATAGGTAATCAAAAGGATAAAGTAGATCAACATGAAAAGTGGGGGATTTATGAAATTAGTTGTCAAGATTGTGATCGACTGAATATTGGGCAAACTAAAAGATCCATATTAATGAGATATAAAAAACACATTGCCCACATTAGGTATGGGAGAAACGAAGAGGTAAAAAGGTAAAGTGTTAGGGTTAGAGGCGCATCAGCAACTAGGCTATTTAGCGACTAGACCTACAGCTTAAGGTGGTTTCCGAATCACGGTTATCAGCTTCCGACAAACCCAGGCCAGCACCCCCCTTGGGCTATGAACCGTTGGTTATGTGCCTATCCATAAGTCTATCAGGAAACCTATCGACTGGCGAGTGACCAACGTAGAACACTTTTCAGAAGGCATACGGCCTTACCCAGCCTTTAACTGGCGTGACTGAGGGGTAAATCGTTGTCGGATTTTACACTCTTGACCGGCGGAGAAATGAAAAATCTTGTTTTGCCCAGGATGCAATCGAACACGACCACAACATAGATATTAGTAATTTAAGACTGGTTAAAAGTGTAAGTCATAATAGGGCTTTGGATACATATGAAAACATTCAAATAAAAACATATAAGAAAACCATGAATCGGGATAAAGGACCTATTCCATTCAATCAACTTTTTCAATGATTAACGTGTGCTCAGTAAACTGCACGGTTCGTGATTTTTACACGCTTTATTAGGTACGGTTGTTACATAACTGGAACATAGTTTAGTTTTAGAATTAGATTAAATCATCTCCTGATAATGCTAAAATGGTTAGTTAAACACGCGTCGCGAAGTTTAAAAAAGTGATTTGATGTTTAGTGGTAAGTCTCTTCGAGTTAGTGTTTCATACCAAAGGTTCCAATCCTTACTTTGATTTTGGTATTCTTTAAACACATTTTTGTAAAATTAATGAGTTCCTGTTGGCTTTGTTCCTGTTCCTGTTGGCTTATATAATTTTAAGTATTTCGAGAAACTTACCGACTACATGTGTCCAACGCAGAATACTTCTTAAAAGGCATGTGGCTTGATCAAGCTTCGATCTGACTTGATCAAGGTGCGATGCCTTGGTAGATTTTACAAATGTATTTATTGAAATGCAGTACACCTCTCCTGGAAATATTACCCATCTCAGTAGTAACTGACGCTGTATTTAGACCACCGTGTGTTACGGCCTGATCATAGGAAAGGCAATCCTCCCGACCCATACGCTAAATAAGAAATGGTTTTCATTAAAAAATGAACCCAGTAATGGGTTGCTGCTCTATGTAAATAGATACATTCTGTTATTCGCCATGGCATTATATTAATTTAGTGACTTAAAATTACTGAAGAAGTCAAATATTAAGTAAATATAAAAGTCAAATATAATTAATCTTGGAAGACTAAAAAGTACATCAACCTCTTGAACGTTGAACATCAAATTCCAGAGATATTTAAAGACAATACATTATGTAATCATGCAAGTCAAAGAAAAATATTTATGTTGGCTTCTTGCAGAAATCGTATCGTAATCGCTGCAATTAGGATCTCAATTCTCGACCCTATATTATCGCCTGCAGGACTTATTCGAATCAGTTTTTTTTTTTAACGCCAAACAGTTATTTTAAAGCACCATCCTTCAACTTCCAAACGAGGTAAAATATATGAGTCTATACTGGGCATACAGTTTGAAGCAGATATCAGATGCAGTCGCGATGTCGTTCGAGAAGGAACTTTTGAGGCACTGCCCTTTTTTTGCCTTTCAACTGAAAAATAAATGCTGATGAAGTTCAAGACATAATGCGACTATGGAATATAATGTCGTTTCGTATAGTACTTGTAAAATGTGGTTCCAGCAATTCTAAACTGGAAATTTTGACTTAAAAAAAGTGGAAGCACTATTGGAAGAAAATCTTTAGCTTACACTTCTAGAACTTAGACTGTAACTCAGAGTAACACTGTAAGTTATTTCTAAACGTTTACACAAACTAAGGTCGTAACATGTGATGAAAAGTAGATCCCCTACGATAATACAAAGACACAAAAATCGTGACTTAAACTTTGTGAGTCATGATGAGTCAAGTGATGATATGTATATGGTGAGATTAACAGGGCATCGTGCATTAGAGTTGCTTCAATCTGGTCTAACAGACATCGCTATCCTTCAGAACAGTGCACGCTAACATATAGCAAAAAATTATCCGGAAATAATCACCGAATTGGGTACCAGCATATTTTCCACACTTGACCCCTTCCAATTTTGATCTCTTCGGATGCCTGCTATTGAGAGAGTCAAAAAAGTGATTCAGTGACTCAATGAAAGCCATCACATTTTTATGTGATGGTTAAGGTTTTTCCACCAAGTTATTTTCGATCTGGGATTCTGCAGTTGCTTAAAAGTTAGGCTCAAAAGTATAGAAACTAAAGCAGATGTCAAAGGTAACCAAAAAAACCCGATAATTAAAATGACGCCCTAATATATGGAGATGGTCGTTACCTTGTTCGTACGCGACCTTATTCAGACCTCAAATGTATGGTAAACTAAATCACTCCAGAACTTCATTTAGACCAATTAGTCTTGATGCCACGACAATCAAAGATCGCGTCCATCCAAAAAAAATGTTGAAAGGTTATAAATACCTCTGGTTCAGGTTTTCAAATATAAGCGACATACGAAATCGGTAAAAAAATGGTAACAGATTGTCGATAATGACAACATATAAAGGGTGTCCCAAAAAAATGTATACACATTTTGACAGGTTCTAAAATCAGTATTTATTTTCATACAGTTTACTTTAGGGTTTCAAAAAAAGCTAAAGGAACAGACTAACGCCCATTTTCAAACTGCTTGTCCGCATTTTGTTTCAATAGCTACTATTAATTCATTGACTGTTGCCGGTTTTGTCTTATAAATCCTATATTTAATGTATCCCCATAAAAATAAGGTCAGGTGAACGTGCGGGATATTCAACCCAACTTCTTCGTTCAATCCATCTGTTCGGTGGAGTCTTGTCAAGATAAGCCCTTACATCTTAATAATAATGTGGAGGTGCACCATCTTTTTGAAAATTAAAGTTCTCACCCTCAAAAGCTTCCCGAATGCGTGAGAGCCCTGCTTAAAGTTACAAGGAAAGGTAAAAAGCACCAGTTACAGTACTATCAAAACAGACCGGTCCAATTATTCTTTTTGCAGATAAGCCACACCACACGAAAGGTCAGGTCACTCCTGGCAAATGATGTTTTTCAGTAACGTCTGGATTCCAGTAAGTGCAGTTGTAGAAGTGTGCAGGTGCTCAGTAATTGTAGTTGTGGCGGTTAATTGGTTAACCGAAAAGTCTGAAATTCTCGGCTGAACTATATTTGCACTTCTACCACATATTCGTGTTTCCAGTAACACTTCAGGATAAATTTCCGTTGCACAAAGGTAACTCTGGTAACAGCCATTTTTTTTAAATTAGATCAATCTGAAAAAGAATACTGTATGAGTAAGTTATCAGAAAATAAAATGTGTATACATTTTTGAGACACCCTGTATAACAATATGCGACAGTTTAAAATGTATGTTTCATATTAAGGATATATCGGAGGCACAATCGGAGGTAAAAGTAATAAAAATAAATATCAGTAAAACTGTGCAAAATTGATAATAGTTTAAGTTAGATAATCTGAAAGCTTGCAACGCTTGATGGTTTTTCTCTATATATTTGTAATGTGTTTATGTTAGTGAATCTCCACAAGATTATACAGGGTGTTAGGTAAACATGCGGCAAAAATGCTAGGGGTTATTTCTTGGCCAATTCTAAGAATATTTTGTCCTATGGTGATTTTTGAAAAACCCCTTTGTTTCGAAGATACAAGGCGAACAAAATTTGCGACAACCATATTCGATATTTGTTGAAATCATTAATGTAAATAAAAGTAGGGTGTACGTCAATGAGTTTATCAAGTACAAAAAATTATTTTTTCGATCTCGATCACTTGGAACGGCTGTGTTATGTAGTAAGTGGATTTCATCGGTCGCATTTTTTTACATAGATTGAGTGACGTTTGGCTGTTTGACTTGTCTTAAATAGTGAGTGAAGTCCTTTATCATAATGTATACAAACGCCGAGATGACTGACATGCACTTCATGTATGGACTTGCTGATGGCAATGCATTAGAGCTAGGCGATTGTACAGTGAACGATTTCTAGCCCGTAGTATCCCCGACCGAAAAATCTTCGAAAACATTCATCGACGTCTTCATGAAACAGGCACATTGAAACGAACTGGAGGGTCAGGAAGATCACTGACTGTAAGAACGGTACAATTGGAACAGAATGTGCTGCACATGTTACCGGAAGAGCCTGGTAGTTCTTCGCGAAAAATTGCAAATACTTTGAATGTGAGTCACTGGACAGTTTGGAAAAATCTTAAGGACAATTTGTTGTATCCATACCACATTCAATGCGTTCAGGCACTACTACCTGTTAATTTTCCTCCACGTATTGCATTATGCCAATGGATATTACAAACTTTACTTGGCATTCCTCTATTCCTGACACAAATTCTTTTCACCGATGAAGCCACTTTCGCAAGAAACGCAATAAGGAATTTTCATAATAACCATGTGTGGGCAGATGAAAATATGAGATAGTTTTCAACATCAGTTCTCGTTGAATGTTTGGGTTGGAATTGTAGGTGACTATCAAATTGGGCCGGTATTTCTAGCACAAAGACTTACTGGCGAGGTGTATCGCAACTTTTTGGAAGCAACGCTGCCTGAGTTTCTGGAAGATGTACCATTGGCAACAAGGCATGAAGTGTGGTTTATACACGATGGTGCACCACCACATTTCAGTTTGGTTGCTCTTGATTTTTTAACAGCAACATACGGATATCGCTGGATTGGTCAAAGTGGGCCACACGCATGACCTGCTCGATCCCAGGACTTAAACCGCCTGGATTATTTCTTCTAGGGATATCTGAAGTCATTAGTTTACGCTACTCCATTGAAAAATTTGGATGATTTGCGAAATCGGATAATTGCTGGGTGTAACTCAATTAGAAACGACCCTGGTGTGTTTGAAAGAGTTCGGCAGTCAATGACGAGAAGATTGAATGCTTGAATCAAGGCTGGAGGAAGTCATTTCTAACATTTATTGTAGATTGAGCAACTTTACATGTACTTTTTGATAATAAAATGTTGTTAATGTCGTAAATTTTGTTCATCCTGTATCTTCGAAACAAAGGGGTTTTTCAAAAATCATCATACAGCAAAATATTCTTAGAATAAGTCAAGGAATAACCCCTTTAATTTTTGTCGCATATTTACGTAACACCCTGTATATAAAATTACGATACCTTTAAATTGCAATAACTTTTGAACGGCTTAGTCAATCAATTGGAAATGTTCACAGTGGCTTAAGGATTGAGTAAGGAATATTCTGTCAAATTTTTAAACGTTTTGTAGCATTTTGACATACCTCCGATACATCCTTAAAGTTTAAAATATTTATCACCAATAATTATCAAAAATAATTCATATTTAGCGGTTTTAATTAATATTTAAGTATTATTAAAAATTCCATGTTCGCAGTTCTAAAATTTAAATTAAAGATGTTTTTGCCGAAAAGTTAAAATCAAAGCATATTAACTACCAAAAGTTAGTTAACATTTTTAAAAATTATTTTTTATTATTAATTTAATTCTAGATTATATTTCCTCATAAGATATTTACGAATTTACGATTTTCAGTACTTTTACCTCCGATTGTACCTTCGATACAGCCTTACATTATCATTGACACCCTAAAAACTTGAAAATTTTTACAAGTTTTACAAGTACAAAAACAATTTACTACAAGTTTCATAATATTTTAATGCATTAGCTTTGTTATTACATCAACTATGGAATCTAATATCCTTTAAGCGACTTACTACGAGTTGTTTTACGAGCCTAGCTTACTTTACTCCATTCTATACCACACGTCTACGTAATTGGGGCTCAATTTAATCAGTGGCAACTGAACACTGACATCAAACAATTTATCGCTATAACATCACACGAACTTGATAACTAATTAATGTCCCCTTTCGTGATATTAGATGTCCTTTGAATGTTATACTTCAACAGAAAACACATTATTTTGGGTTGTTGGTTTGAAAACAAATATCGTATTTTTGTATCAAACTGATGGAAATATGTTTGCGTAGAGAAATCTTTTCCTAGCAAAACATAATTTATAAAAAAATCATTTATAACATACGAGGATAGAATCAAAATGCAGATACTTTTCGTACAGATTGCAGTGCTTCTTTCTAGTAACACTTTATGAATTTCAAGCCGGTATTTTATTTAGTTGAATTTTAATGGTTTGAAAGCAGATAAGTTCATTATTTTTTAAATCAATTTATTATATATGCCGCATTTGCTCACTGCTAAACAATCTAATGACTAATTGAATTCTGTCTTCATAGCGGTATTTAGACATATATAAGCGCAATCCGAAGAAGCTTTAATGGTGCTTTGTGACTGGAAATGGAACCTGGATTCTTTACTACACACCAGAAATGAAAAAAAGGCAAAGAGTAGCTTTTACTCGGCGGGCAAGCTCCGAAGAAGGCGAATAAGTCATGGCCACAGTTTTCTGGGATTCTTAAGTCGGGATTATCTTCATCGGCTATTATATATTGCACTGTTGGTTAAATCTTACGTAGAATTGATCATAAAACATCCTCAATGGGTAAAGAAGAAAGTGTTGTTTTACCACATCAACGCATTCGCTCATTCGATAGCCGTATCAACCGCAAAACTGAAAATTTACGAACTGATACTGCATCTACCCTATTTCCCAGAGTTTTTCCAATCATGAAATTGCTGGCTGGAAGAAAATCCACTTCAAATCTAGAAACAGAGAACTATTTCGCAGAGTTCGACAAGTAGTACTTTTTGAAAGGCTTAAAAAGATGGAAAATGGTTAGGCAAAGTGTATCGAGCGGAAAGGAAGCTACGTTTTCATTTAAAAAAAAATAAAAGAATTAAAAAAAGTATATTTTATAAAACTTCTCACTCAACTCTATGCAACTAATGCAGAACTAAACTGCCACCAAATGCAAATACAGTCAAAATGATTCAAATTATAATTTCTGAAATAAATTCTCGTTTTAACATTGTCGTAGAAAGACTAATTAATATCTCGCTCCATAGAGAAATAAAATAATTTGGTAATATCCTTTGATTTCTATTTAATGGCCAGTTTAGGTAACATTTAAAAAAAGTACACATTTAGATTGTTTTCAAACTTGTTCCCCTGTTGTCCAACTTGTTCCTTGTCCCCCTTTTGATAACCCCAATACTCCGGTTGTTTTTCTGTTTGTCTTATTATCGTTGTTTATTACATTATTTCCTTAAGCTATACTGTTGTATGACCCATTGTGGTGGTGGTAAAATCACAACTGAGAGAATAAGCTATAGTAAACGGGACCTACAAAGTATTTCCTATTTCTTTGGAGTCCTTTGTATTCCTGTAATGCACTCTACATTGCAACAATAAACTTCTACTCTTCCATGCTCGTGAGAACAATATTTCCTCTATTAATAACTCTGGGTTGTGTCACCAATAGAAAGTAATGATACCTATTTTGATTTTAATAACTCTTTTATAATTCTAATTTCAGAATTGCTCATACAAGATCTTGTCGCTTTTCATTGTTTATATGTTCAACAATTCAATTTTTCTATTGGAACCTTCCGAGTGAAATACTAAACTTCAAGAGATTTACCACTAAACACCAAATCATTTTTTTTTAATTCTCGACGCACGTTTCACTAACCAGGTTAGTATCATCAGAAGATGATTGAATGTGATTGAGTCGCGCGTCGAAATTATAATATTATACATGGTAACGCAGGAGAGGTGAATTCGATCAAGAAGTTAAAGAAAGACTCTTTGGTTGCAGTAGTGACCAGACTTTGGCTAAAAATAGAGTTAGTGACTTGATAGCACTTGTTGCTCGCGAAATTGTTGTCACTCATTTTCAAAAAGCAACAAAAAATCCGGTTCACGAAATGAATTACTACGGACCTTCAAGTGATTCTATACTGCTATGTAATATTAATGGTTTTTACAGAATATTTCAGCTAAAATTATTAATCTCGAGGAACAAGTCTCATTATCATTTTGCAGGAAATAATTTTAACGAAACCCCTTCTTCTAATCTTAAGAACTTTATTATTCCAAGAAAAAATATGGAATGTGCTTTGCGATCTTCGAGGAGAATTGTTGTATGTCATATAAATCCCTAGATATTATTAGCATCAATATTGTTCAGATTATTGCCACCACAATGTATTTTTGCAGGAAAGTCGTATTTGCAACATCTATATTCCTAGATCTACATCATTTTCCTTACTGGATCAATATAATACACGAACTTCCTCAACCCTTTACGATACATTATTTATGTAGATTTTTATTATCAATTATCAGAACTAAATGTGAGAACAGAGAATTCTTTAAATATTATATTCAACTTCCCTTTCCTATCCACCATACTTATGTTTGTTTGCCTTCCTCGCCATTTTCGTACATGAATATTTTTTTATGCAAACTTGATCTCCTGCGATCTTACAATAGCATATCTGGTAGACTTAAATGTAATCTTTTGATTTTTCTTGAAAATTTGTGACCTGATGATGCTGGTTTAGATGATATAGCTTTACCAAGTCTTTATCCAGTTGCTTGGTAAGTTGTTTCGTTTATTTAGTTTATCAATTAAAAGCATTTATACATACAACGAACTTTATGTAAAATAACAATTTTTTGAAATTTACTTCAACAGGTGTTGGAAGTGTCCACCCTTTACCTCCATACACTTTCGCAGGCTCTCTTTGCTCATATTTGAGAAGATATGTTCTTCATTTCTAATAACGTTGGCCGCTTGTTGAATTTTTTGTAAAAGTTCGTTTCGTGTATTGATTTTATCATGGTAAACTAAAGACTTCATATGACCCCACAAATAAAAGTCTAACGGATTAATGTCTGGGCTACGAAGTGGCCAAGGAAACTCACCACCGTGTCCAATCCATCAATGTGGAAAACATTGATTCAAATGATATCGCACTGTAATAGTAAAATGCGGTGGCGCCCCATCTTACATGAATCACATCACATGTCTTGTCTTAAGTGTAGAGTTATACCGTAAAATAGGTCTAATACATCAATTTTTAAAAACTGCACATTTTGATCTCCATTCGGTCTTTGCGGAAACTCAAATGGGCCGATTAAAAAATTGCCGATAATGCCACACCAAATGTTGAAAATTCGCGCTAGAAATGTCGCTATCTGGATAGGTGTGGATTTTCCAGGCGGTAATAATGAATATTTCGCCAATTCAAAATTCCGCGTCTGGTAAAAGTTGCCTCGTTAGTAAACAATATCTTTTTCAGAAACATGGGGTCTTCGTTTTTTTATGTAGTAGATTATGACAAAATTGCGAAAAATGGTAGGAAAACAATTTTCCTTTATGGAAAACTCTTGAAACGGTAGGTTTGCTAATTCCTGTAAATGCCTCCAGACGTCTAGTACTTAGTTCATGATTTTCCGCGATAGGTACTAAAATATCCTCTTCTAGTTCTACCGTTATACTGTTTAGTCGTCTACCACGATTTTTGTAATAAAATGAAAATGTTTCACCTAACTCATTGAAAATTCTTCGAAAAATTTGTCGTTCTGGGATGATTCTGGTTGGGTAGAGCTATTCAAACCTTCTAACTGCAACGTAACTATTGTAATTTACTTGTGCATAAACGCAGAGTATATTCCTTAAATCACGGTTAGGAAACTGATTAAGTCTGGAAGGAAAACTTACACATTATTACCGTTTAATGTCAAAGTTGAAAAAACTAGAACTAATTTTTTGCTCTATAAAACGTTTTTAACGATTCACGTCACATTAAGAAACACATGACTTTTTTTGTTAAATTGACAGTTCCAGATGTCCACTATTCCATTCCTCGCGAAAGAAGCTTGTTAAAATATTAAACAAATAATTTGGATTCTTTTGGTTTTAGCCAATAAACCATTCACAATATATTTGCCTGTGTAAAAAATTAGCATGTAAGGGTTTGTACCGTTTGTACATGATCAGGATAGAGTAATTGTCATTTTGGTGTTCTATGTACAATCCAATATAAAAATCCTTAAAAATCAAGTACTTTTGGTAGAATCCTCATCAACAAGATACAAAATTTGTTTTTCAACTTCAGGACCGATTTTTCGCTGACACTTCTTGAAATTTTGGTACCATACACCAGTTTTTTAGAAACTTGGACAAATATTTGAGAAGATAACTAAATATAAGTTTCTGAGAATTCGTAAACTTATTCGCATAACTTGAAAGGAAAACGTTCCTTACAACAAGGATCAGAAATCTAACTGTTTTCACAAAAAATAATATAAAGTTAGTAAATCACCAATCGAAGAGCATTGCCGAAAAGTCAATAAAAATAAAATATTATCATGTTGTGAAATATTTTTCGTATTCTACTAATAAGCAATATTCTTGGGCTCTATTAAAATGCTAAAATGCTACGAGTACGTCGGCTACCATGTTGATTTAGGAAATTATGTTAGATCTTTAATTTTGTCTGTTCATCTTTTTGGAAGCCTGCTGCGTGATCTAGACAGAACAAGAATAGAAGTATTTTGTGTTAAGAATATTGCAAAATAAAAAAATATTAGACATTCTATTTATAAAAATTGAGATATTATGTTTTGATTTTTCTTTATTTATCTCAGTTATTCTGGACACCCTGTATAACGTAGACAAATTTTGTTTACATTAAAAGTTAAGTCATAGTTTCATTAATATCTCTACCAAAAATGATAATCCTACATCAAAAAATAAATGAAATATGATACTGTAAAATAGAGTCTGCAAATCCGATATTTTTTACAAAATGACGGATATCCGTAAAAACATTGGGCTTAGGTATAGGACATCTTTCACAAAATGTGTTTAGAATCAATAACAGAATGCAAAAGTGAATGAACATATAGGGTGTTCGGTAAGAAAAAACAAAACTATACCCCGCCATGGTTTTGTAAGACACCCTGTATAAAGATGACAGTGAAACAAAAAAGTGAATCTTTCTAAAAAACAACAAGTAAAACGAATTAATAAAAATGTTTTTAACATGCTGTGAGATATTTTTCATATTCTATTAAGCTAAGCAATATTCTTAGGCTCTATTAAAAGTGCTAAAATGTTACGAGTTCGTGCACCACGTCAAATCAGGAGATGATTGAAATGATTGGAATTTGATC
The DNA here is from genome assembly GCA_031761425.1 of Cosmopolites sordidus. NCBI lineage: Eukaryota > Metazoa > Arthropoda > Insecta > Coleoptera > Curculionidae > Cosmopolites > Cosmopolites sordidus. The sequence goes on along the minus strand of JARFXV010000228.1, from coordinate 69,442 downwards.
TGTTCATCTTTTTGGAGCCCTGTTGCGTGATCTAGAACCCTCCATCCGTCCCTGTTCTACTGCTTTTTTCAGATTATTGTCATCCTTGGATTCAATGTAAGGCAAATAATCTTAATATTCGTTCATCAATAATTTGAGATCGCCTCATTGGTGCATCAATTTCTTGAATATAGGGATACGTTTATTCATCTGGCAGTCCACGTAATGCAAATAACCCATATCCAGCACCAAAGTTCACAATAATCAATGCGTTTGAAAAACTAAACTTTTTACTATCTGCTTCTTTATGTTATGTATTATGTCCCTATCTCCCCATATCTTCAGTGAATTCTGCGTTGTATTTCTTGCCATTTCACATCTCCTTTTGACCTCATGTTCGAAATTAAATATACCATATTTTTTCCACCCGCTATTTCCATCGATATTTTTATACCACTCTTTATTATTCCCAAAATATAATACACATTGTCAAATTAGAATAGGTAAAAAAATATTTATATATTTCAATTTAAAGTTCTTGTACATTACTAACGTTACGTTAATTAAACCTTACGGGATTACTTAAACCTTTATTATAAAAAAAAACATATGTATATTATAGAATACTATGATCAATACACTACCGAATATAGTTCTATCATTGAATATAGTTCGTTCATTGCAAAAATTAATATTCCTTTATTAAACATTTTAAAAAAACTCAAAGCACTTTACGGACAATTCTTCAAATGAAGTACAAGATATAAATTAATTTTCTTATGACAAAGAAAAGATAATTTAAACGAGTTTCAGTTAGCTATAGAAACAGTTATATTTAAATGAGAAGTACTTTCATCAATATGTTAATTTTATTACAGAATGTGCAAACAAGAGGTTGGTCTTTGAAATATTATGTATTGGGTTAAATAATAAATTCGTCAGAATCTTTTCGAGTATATTAAATTATAATTTATTTAAAGTATAAAATTATAATCAATTTAGATATACAATTTTTTTATTTATGGTAATTCTAATCAAATCTGTCTACTACCTCCATTTTTACCAATTTTATTATATACACTTGCCTCACAAGTCTGATTTCGTTGTGATGAAAAACGACTCTTCCGATATGTCAATTTTGAGAAGGATTCGTGCATATTGCTTGGTCATTTCAAAATTGATCATTTTCTCGACTTTTTACAAGAAACATATGGAAATACGAGTGGTCAACATGTACCCAACATGTCAATATGTACTCCACGTACCTCTGCTCGTTTCAAATTATTCTGTTATTTTATTCATATCTTGGGGTCTATATATGACCCCATATATGACCTCATATGACCCATGACCCATGACCCATATATGACCCCATATATATAGTCATATATATATATATATATATATATATTATATATATATATTATATATATATATATATATATATATATATATATATATATATATATATATATATATATATATATATATGACTATATATATGGGGTCATATATGGGTCATGGGTCATGGGTCATATGAGGTCATATATGGGGTCATATATAGACCCCAAGATATGAATAAAATAACAGAATAATTTGAAACGAGCAGAGGTACGTGGAGTACATATTGACATGTTGGGTACATGTTGACCACTCGTATTTCCATATGTTTCTTGTAAAAAGTCGAGAAAATGATCAATTTTGAAATGACCAAGCAATATGCACGAATCCTTCTCAAAATTGACATATCGGAAGAGTCGTTTTTCATCACAACGAAATCAGACTTGTGAGGCAAGTGTATATAATAAAATTGGTAAAAATGGAGGTAGTAGACAGATTTGATTAGAATTACCATAAATAAAAAAATTGTATATCTAAATTGATTATAATTTTATACTTTAAATAAATTATAATTTAATATACTCGAAAAGATTCTGACGAATTTATTATTTAACCCAATACATAATATTTCAAAGACCAACCTCTTGTTTGCACATTCTGTAATAAAATTAACATATTGATGAAAGTACTTCTCATTTAAATATAACTGTTTCTATAGCTAACTGAAACTCGTTTAAATTATCTTTTCTTTGTCATAAGAAAATTAATTTATATCTTGTACTTCATTTGAAGAATTGTCCGTAAAGTGCTTTGAGTTTTTTTAAAATGTTTAATAAAGGAATATTAATTTTTGCAATGAACGAACTATATTCAATGATAGAACTATATTCGGTAGTGTATTGATCATAGTATTCTATAATATACATATGTTTTTTTTTATAATAAAGGTTTAAGTAATCCCGTAAGGTTTAATTAACGTAACGTTAGTAATGTACAAGAACTTTAAATTGAAATATATAAATATTTTTTTACCTATTCTAATTTGACAATGTGTATTATATTTTGGGAATAATAAAGAGTGGTATAAAAATATCGATGGAAATAGCGGGTGGAAAAAATATGGTATATTTAATTTCGAACATGAGGTCAAAAGGAGATGTGAAATGGCAAGAAATACAACGCAGAATTCACTGAAGATATGGGGAGATAGGGACATAATACATAACATAAAGAAGCAGATAGTAAAAAGTTTAGTTTTTCAAACGCATTGATTATTGTGAACTTTGGTGCTGGATATGGGTTATTTGCATTACGTGGACTGCCAGATGAATAAACGTATCCCTATATTCAAGAAATTGATGCACCAATGAGGCGATCTCAAATTATTGATGAACGAATATTAAGATTATTTGCCTTACATTGAATCCAAGGATGACAATAATCTGAAAAAAGCAGTAGAACAGGGACGGATGGAGGGTTCTAGATCACGCAACAGGGCTCCAAAAAGATGAACAGATCAAATTCCAATCATTTCAATCATCTCCTGATTTGACGTGGTGCACGAACTCGTAACATTTTAGCACTTTTAATAGAGCCTAAGAATATTGCTTAGCTTAATAGAATATGAAAAATATCTCACAGCATGTTAAAAACATTTTTATTAATTCGTTTTACTTGTTGTTTTTTAGAAAGATTCACTTTTTTGTTTCACTGTCATCTTTATACAGGGTGTCTTACAAAACCATGGCGGGGTATAGTTTTGTTTTTTCTTACCGAACACCCTATATGTTCATTCACTTTTGCATTCTGTTATTGATTCTAAACACATTTTGTGAAAGATGTCCTATACCTAAGCCCAATGTTTTTACGGATATCCGTCATTTTGTAAAAAATATCGGATTTGCAGACTCTATTTTACAGTATCATATTTCATTTATTTTTTGATGTAGGATTATCATTTTTGGTAGAGATATTAATGAAACTATGACTTAACTTTTAATGTAAACAAAATTTGTCTACGTTATACAGGGTGTCCAGAATAACTGAGATAAATAAAGAAAAATCAAAACATAATATCTCAATTTTTATAAATAGAATGTCTAATATTTTTTTATTTTGCAATATTCTTAACACAAAATACTTCTATTCTTGTTCTGTCTAGATCACGCAGCAGGCTTCCAAAAAGATGAACAGACAAAATTAAAGATCTAACATAATTTCCTAAATCAACATGGTAGCCGACGTACTCGTAGCATTTTAGCATTTTAATAGAGCCCAAGAATATTGCTTATTAGTAGAATACGAAAAATATTTCACAACATGATAATATTTTATTTTTATTGACTTTTCGGCAATGCTCTTCGATTGGTGATTTACTAACTTTATATTATTTTTTGTGAAAACAGTTAGATTTCTGATCCTTGTTGTAAGGAACGTTTTCCTTTCAAGTTATGCGAATAAGTTTACGAATTCTCAGAAACTTATATTTAGTTATCTTCTCAAATATTTGTCCAAGTTTCTAAAAAACTGGTGTATGGTACCAAAATTTCAAGAAGTGTCAGCGAAAAATCGGTCCTGAAGTTGAAAAACAAATTTTGTATCTTGTTGATGAGGATTCTACCAAAAGTACTTGATTTTTAAGGATTTTTATATTGGATTGTACATAGAACACCAAAATGACAATTACTCTATCCTGATCATGTACAAACGGTACAAACCCTTACATGCTAATTTTTTACACAGGCAAATATATTGTGAATGGTTTATTGGCTAAAACCAAAAGAATCCAAATTATTTGTTTAATATTTTAACAAGCTTCTTTCGCGAGGAATGGAATAGTGGACATCTGGAACTGTCAATTTAACAAAAAAAGTCATGTGTTTCTTAATGTGACGTGAATCGTTAAAAACGTTTTATAGAGCAAAAAATTAGTTCTAGTTTTTTCAACTTTGACATTAAACGGTAATAATGTGTAAGTTTTCCTTCCAGACTTAATCAGTTTCCTAACCGTGATTTAAGGAATATACTCTGCGTTTATGCACAAGTAAATTACAATAGTTACGTTGCAGTTAGAAGGTTTGAATAGCTCTACCCAACCAGAATCATCCCAGAACGACAAATTTTTCGAAGAATTTTCAATGAGTTAGGTGAAACATTTTCATTTTATTACAAAAATCGTGGTAGACGACTAAACAGTATAACGGTAGAACTAGAAGAGGATATTTTAGTACCTATCGCGGAAAATCATGAACTAAGTACTAGACGTCTGGAGGCATTTACAGGAATTAGCAAACCTACCGTTTCAAGAGTTTTCCATAAAGGAAAATTGTTTTCCTACCATTTTTCGCAATTTTGTCATAATCTACTACATAAAAAAACGAAGACCCCATGTTTCTGAAAAAGATATTGTTTACTAACGAGGCAACTTTTACCAGACGCGGAATTTTGAATTGGCGAAATATTCATTATTACCGCCTGGAAAATCCACACCTATCCAGATAGCGACATTTCTAGCGCGAATTTTCAACATTTGGTGTGGCATTATCGGCAATTTTTTAATCGGCCCATTTGAGTTTCCGCAAAGACCGAATGGAGATCAAAATGTGCAGTTTTTAAAAATTGATGTATTAGACCTATTTTACGGTATAACTCTACACTTAAGACAAGACATGTGATGTGATTCATGTAAGATGGGGCGCCACCGCATTTTACTATTACAGTGCGATATCATTTGAATCAATGTTTTCCACATTGATGGATTGGACACGGTGGTGAGTTTCCTTGGCCACTTCGTAGCCCAGACATTAATCCGTTAGACTTTTATTTGTGGGGTCATATGAAGTCTTTAGTTTACCATGATAAAATCAATACACGAAACGAACTTTTACAAAAAATTCAACAAGCGGCCAACGTTATTAGAAATGAAGAACATATCTTCTCAAATATGAGCAAAGAGAGCCTGCGAAAGTGTATGGAGGTAAAGGGTGGACACTTCCAACACCTGTTGAAGTAAATTTCAAAAAATTGTTATTTTACATAAAGTTCGTTGTATGTATAAATGCTTTTAATTGATTCGTGCATATTGCTTGGTCATTTCAAAATTGATCATTTTCTCGACTTTTTACAAGAAACATATGGAAATACGAGTGGTCAACATGTACCCAACATGTCAATATGTACTCCACGTACCTCTGCTCGTTTCAAATTATTCTGTTATTTTATTCATATCTTGGGGTCTATATATGACCCCATATATGACCTCATATGACCCATGACCCATGACCCATATATGACCCCATATATGACTATATATATGACCCCATATATATAGTCATATATATATATATATATATATATATATATATATATATATATATATATATATATATATATATATATTCAAGAGTATACTCAGAAATTTTCAATAATTTTCCTTGAAAAATAACGGAGATATCAGCTGCCGCGTATTGTAAGTCGCCATTCGGGTGGGCAATTTGTGCACATTCTGAAGGTCACAATTTTCATCTGAAAGCAATTTTTCAAAAAGTTTACTTTTTTCATAAGTGTCTTTTTTATTTGAACCTCACTTCTTATAAAAAAATAAAAAATTAATATTTTTTGAGGAATGTGAAAAATTTTGTTTTGAAAGTTCTAATTTTTGCAATAAAACATAGTTATCGTTACAAAAAAGATATCGTTTAGGTTTGAGGTTCAAATAAAGCGTATTTATATAAAGATGATGCTATGCGCTGAGTTTGATAACGACTGATCAAAAACTGTTGAACCTAGAGTGTCAGAGATATGTGACAGATTCGAAATAAGTAATTTCGAGAAAAACGCATTTGAAAATGACAGTAAAGGTAAATTTAAGGCAGTAATGCATCAATTTAAATACCTTACTAGTTAATCAGTTATTCCAGCACGTTAATAGAAGCAAAAGAACATCTGCTAACGTTTTTCTTTTTTTCCAATACCTTTCAGATCATTCTTTTTTTTCCAATACCTTTCAGCCATACTACCTGATCAACCGCTTCGTACTACATGCCACGCGCTCCAACCGTTCGACCGAGGGACACTCCTCACTCAAACGCTTATAACTTTTAAACGGCTTGGAATTTTGTTTTGAAATTTTCAGAATATTTTTTTAAATAGTTTACAATCGGTTTATGAAAAAAAAGCCTTTTTTGAAGCCTCTACACCTATTTATCCTGTTAATATCTCTCTCCACGGCCCTACTACGTTATATTTTTAGCATACCTGATACCTACATCCAAGGTTGTGGATGTAGGTATCCAACATCAACATTCCAACATCCAACATTCACCGTAGGATGGCGTGAATCGCATTGAGATTGCGACCCGCCATCAACACGGTTAGCTGGTTTGGCCTGGCTCAGATCTTTTCTCATCAGCTGTTTCCTTGCATTAGACTCGAGCCCAGCTGACAACGGCTGCGAGGCCGTTGGGGATGTCTCCTGGTAGATGCTTGTCTCGACACACGATGAAGACGGCTGATTTGAAACGAGCAGAGGTACGTAGAATACGGATGAAATACTCCTGTTATTTATATATATATATATATATATATATATATATATATATATATATATATATATATATATATATATATATATATATATATATATATATATGCCAGACTACTAAAAGAAAAGCGTTATGTGTTTACGAAAAAGTTTGTGTGATCCGTGCGATTGAAAAGCAAAAAAAGAAAAGTTACGTTGGAAGACGTTTAGGACTAAGTCAATATAATGTTGCTACCATTTAGAAAAACAAGGAAACAATTCTGCAGGCGGTACTGGAGAGAAAGTCTCCTAAAATTTAAGGAAGCCAAAATCCGAAGAATTGGATCAAGCAATGTTGTCGTGGTTCAACAATCACCGCCAAAATAATGTACCCATCTCGAGGCCAATTGTTAAAGCCAAGGTTAAGATTTGCCGAACAACTTGGGACTAAATTACCTACGGTAAAATTAATGGAAAGGCGCGGGATCTCGATATGAATTGGACTAACGATTGGATTAATAAAGTGTGGCCTGAATTAAAAGAGAGATACTCTCCAAATGAGATTTTTAATGCTGATGAAAGATGACTTTTTGTTAAGATGACTCCCAACAAAACTTTAAAATTCAAAGCAGAAAAATGTGTTGGAGGAAAACTCTCTAAAGAGCGTGTTACTACTCTAGTAGCTGCCAATATTAGTCCAAATTAATTGCCAATTATCCGAATTTATGAGATATTTATTTGATACGAAAAAATAGGTTTAAGTTTACGTAAAAAAACGAATGCTACTTCTTTTGTTTCGCTCCTTTCACACAAGACTATCTTGCACGTAAAACTTAAACGAGTGGACGTACGTTAAAAACACGTACGTCCACAATCTATTAGTCGAGTGAAGAAGTGCTGAGGTAAAGAGCAGTGATGGCTCTCTTCTCGGAACGGTATGGTTGTCGTTCATTCCAGTGCCCAGGCTCGTTATGTAACAGAAATATTGCCACTGGTCGTTAGGCCGTATTAAGATGTAAGATAACTTTGCCGTTTTTACAAGAGCCTGCTATAGGGACGTTCGATTGACTCGTGAGATCTGAGACTCGTGAACGCGCCCCGGTTACCTTACCACATAAAACACACTTCATCTAATTCGGTTCATGCCTCGATAATATTTTCTTGTATCAAATTAACTGCAATTTCTTATTTATTATTATTATTATTATTAGGTGCGTATAGACCCGGTTGGATCACGCAAAGCATCCTGACTCATTTTCGAGTGTTTTTTCTAATCTTCCATACCTCTCTCAGCCTTTCTCCGTGGATTCTCTTTCTCTCCTCCGTTCACTTTGTTCCTGATCTCCTCGAAACTTCGCTCTCTGGTGCAACGTTCCACATATGTATTTTGTGTCTGTACGTTCTTCTATCCTCAATCTCTGTCGTACCCATTTGTGCCTTTCCCAGATCATCTCTGACTTGTGCGATCCATGGTACTGTTGACTTGACTCCTTGTATGTACGTAAGAATTCTGTTGGTGAGTCTTGTCGGTGGGAGTGGCTACGTTGGACATTCTCTCTGTGGTCTTTCTGGAATGTTGTCTGTATCCTTCCTCTGTCAGTTTTGGGCCGAGAATTTTCCTCATAATTTTGCGTTCTTCTTTTAGTATGTTTTCTATGCCGCTTTTTGTATCGAATGTAAGTGTCTCGCTTGCGTATAGTACCTCTGGTTTGATTACTGTGTTGTAGTGTCTTATTTTTGCGTGTGTGGATAGGCATTTCTTATTGTAGATATTGTGTGTCTTGCCGTATGCCCTCTTCATCTTCTGCAATCGAGTCTCAATCTCTGTCGTACCCATTTGTGCCTTTCCCAGATCAGCTCTGACTTGTGCGATCCATGGTACTGTTGACTTGACTCCTTGTATGTACGTAAGAATTCTGTTGGTGAGTCTTGTCGGTGGGAGTGGCTACGTTGGACATTCTCTCTGTGGTCTTTCTGGAATGTTGTCTGTATCCTTCCTCTGTCAGTTTTGGGCCGAGAATTTTCCTCATAATTTTGCGTTCTTCTTTTAGTATGTTTTCTATGCCGCTTTTTGTATCGAATGTAAGTGTCTCGCTTGCGTATAGTACCTCTGGTTTGATTACTGTGTTGTAGTGTCTTATTTTTGCGTGTGTGGATAGGCATTTCTTATTGTAGATATTGTGTGTCTTGCCGTATGCCCTCTTCATCTTCTGCAATCGAGTCTTTTGTGCTATCTTCCCTCCTTCTGTGGGTTCGAGGATCTCGCCCAGGTATTTGAAGTGAGTGACCCTATTTACTTTGCCGTATTTGGTGTTCAAATTGTGGACATTTAATTTTGAGCATAAGAATTCGGTTTTTTGAAAGGATATTTATAGGCCAACTTTCTCTGCACATACCTTGAGGACTTCGATCTGCTTGGTTGCCCATTTTTCATTGTCTACGAGTATGGCTAGATCGTCCGCGAAGGCTAGGTATGATATTTCTATGTTGTTTTTGGTTCGTCCGAGTCGTATTGGTTTCCAGTGTCCTTGATTTTTTAGTTCCTTTTCCCATTCCCTTATGACTTTGTCCAGGACCATGTTGAAGAGGAGTGGGGATAACCCATCTCCTTGGCATACTCCGGTTTTAATCAGGAAGGGTTCGGAAATTTCTCCCATAAATTTCACTTTAGAGATTGTGTCGGTCAGTGTCTGCTTGATCAATCGTAGTGTTTTGGGGTCGAGTCCTTGTTCTTCTAGGATGTTGACCAGAGATTTTCGGTCAATGCAGTCGTATGCTTTCTTGAAGTCAACGAACGTGCAGATGATTGGGACGTTCCTGATAGCTTTGTGTTTCAGTATTGTTTTTAAGTTAAAGATTTGTTCAGCGCATGAGCGAGCACGGCGAAAGCCTGCCTGGTACTCGCCAATTTTGTGTTCTAGTTGTTCCTGTGTTCTCTGGAGAAGGCATGCTGAGAAGATTTTGTAAGTGACTTGTAGTAAGGAGATTCCTCTATAGTTGTTCACATCTGTTCTGTCTCCTTTCTTATGCAGCGGATGTATAAGAGCACATTTCCATTCATCTGGTAAGTTTTCTGTTTACCAGATGTTCGTGATAATTTGCGTGAGTTCCCGCAGTGAGTTTGGTTCGAGGTTTTTCAATAGTTCCGCGGTGATACCATCTTCACCGGATGTCCTGTTATTCTTCAGTTTTTGTATGGGCCTGTGAATCTCTTCCTGTGTTGATGGTGGTAATTCTGAGTGGGTATAGACACAGTTTTCCTTGGGGAATCTTGTGTCGCGTTCGGGAAAATTGAGGAGATCAGAGAAAAACCAAACCTGACAATTCTTCTCTCCCATTCCGCTTTCTAAAGAAAAGATTTTGTGGTGTGTACCCACGGATTTCTCTTGCGAAAGTCCTATAAAAATCTCTCGTGTTATAATTGCGGAAATTCTCCTCTATAGAGTCTAGTTATTCCTTCATGAACTTCCTCTTAGTTTGTAATAACTTTGGCGGTCTATTTTCTAGTCAAGTTAAAAAGCTGTTGGCTTTATTATATTATTCCATCATATTTATTATTATATTATTCCATCATGGTATACACAAAAAAATTTAAATGAATGCAATAAAACATATTTTTCACCGTTGCATTTATTTATTCTTTAATATATTTTCGAAAATTAATCATTCTATAAATAACTTTAATCTAAAAATAAAGCTGAACACAAAATATTTAGTGTTCTTTATCGCTAAAAATATATATTGTAATCAGAATTCATCCGCTAAATAAAATACTTAAATCAGTTATATTATATCGTTTATTTTTTATTCCTACTAAGAATGAATAGCGTAGTATTGAAAATATAATAACATTTTTGAATATTCAGTTCCTATATCATTAGAAAGGATGAAGTTAATCAGAAGAACCAACTAAAAGAAGGTATTAGTTATTTTTGTGGAAAACATAAGAACATGAGAACAAAGAATTTGTGCCATAAATGTAATAAAAATGTGTAAACTTTCTTCTTGGACAGTAAAGTGGCCACACCAAATATCTTTGCTTCTTGTACCTCTGGTATAGCAGAGGTAAAACACACCACTAGGTTAGAAAAGAGTGGCCTAAGAGAGATAACATGGACTTTGGGGAAAATAATGTCATTAACGACCCCTTAGTTGGACGTTAGAAAGTAATTTTTCCTCCACTGCATATCAAGCTGACTCTAATGAAGCACTTTGTAAAGGCTCTTGATAAGAATGGATCATGCTTTGCATATACATAGAAAAAAATGCTTCAGTTGAGTACGGAAAAAATTAAAGCAGGAATATTTGATGGTCCTCAAATAAGACAGCTCATTAAGCATCCTTCCTTCGTAATTTCGATGAATGAGGCTGAGCGAAAAGAACAAGTGGAAAACACATGCAACTTACTGAAAACAATATTTTTGGAAAAACATGTTTACAAAATTAGGGCACAAGAGGCTAAAAAAGTTATAATTTTAACACTGATGTATCGAAGTAAATCATGGCTTAACAAATAAAAATAGAGGCCGAATAAAAACATCAGAAATGAACTAGTTGTAATAAGCTGTTCAAAGTAAAACCAGTTCTAGCATAAATTCCAAAAAGGCAATTAGGATGGCTAAGTCACATATACAGTCGGCAGAGAGACTTACCCGAGCAGTACATGAGGTAGCGAAAATGCGAAAGTACAAAGCATTGAATTAAAGCAGTTGAAAAATTAAGCATAACAGTTTTACCCCTAACAATGGAAATATTTTTGTTTAAGTTAGTTTTTATTTGGTAGTACTACAAAGCTGCATTAAATCTTCTATTCTTATTCACCTGATCGAATTAACTAACCAGGAATTCCCATTTTTTCTTTTATAATTTCAAAGATCTTAATTTTAAAATAAATTTTGTTAAATTAATTTCTGGGCGTAAAATAAATTGGTATTCTTCTAAATGATAAAGTAGACTTGAATGGTTCGCCCTTATTGAATTTATATCGCATGTCTAGACATTGAACATCGAATTCATTTATTGTATTATTAGCTTGATACCGACCATCATCATTTATTCAATATTAGCTTAATATATCTTTTAGATAGTAATTAATATATATATATATATATATATATATATATATATATATATATATATATATATATATATATATATATATATATATATATATATATATATCATCATCTTTCAGGCATTGTCGATCCATTGCAAGAAGAAGGCCTCTCCAACATGTTTCCAACTCTCGCGGTCCTGAGCTTTCCTCTATCATTCCAGTCCAATATATTTGATGATCATCGATCCATTTGTCCTCACTTCGCCTCGCTATATGGCTTACCCACCTCCATTTCAATTCCTTCACCTTTCCAATGAGGTCACATACTTTCGTCATTTCTCTGATCCATGTGAAGGTCTTTCTGTCCCGTTTTGTAATGCTCAGCATACACCTTTGCATTCCCCTCTGTGATATCCGAAGGTGTGATTGTGATGTGAATGTCCATGTTTTTCTTCTATATGGCAGAACAGGCAGCACGCATTGATCAAAAATATTTCTTTTCAGACACAGTGGAAGTTTGCTCTTAAACACTATATTGATCCTGCCAAATTGTTGAACATAACCTGACTCTTTTTCAGACATTTTCAAGTCAAATGGTTCGCCCACCCTTTGCAGCTCTTATATGTGTTTTTGTAGTTCATTTGAATATTGTTGCCGAAGAACGATATTATCTGCAAATCTAAGGTGGCTTAAGTATGCACCAGATTACAGAATACCGCTTCAAGACAGGCTGAGAAAAAACTGACTGATATTGAGTCACCCTGACGTACACCCGATCCTATATTGATTTTAACTTGAAAATCATCTATTTGAACTGTCTCAATGGCTTCATCATACATGGATCTCAGTAGATTCACGTGGGCTCTGTCTATCCCTTGGTTAACAATTCAATGGCTTGGTTTGATATTGAGTAAAATACCTTTTCATAGTCAACATATAGTATAATAGTATAGTTGTATAGTAGTACGAGGATAGTAACATAGCGGGATGCAGCCATGAACAGAAGAAAATGGAAAGGACATAATATATATATATATATATATATATATATATATATATATATATATATATATATATATATATATATATATATATATGGTCTATAATAAAAATATCACCAGAAAATGGACATGGAAAAGTCCATCTGGGCTCACAAGTGAAATTGACTACATCATGACCAACGATAAAACAATATTTACCAATTTTACTGTCCTTAACAATTTTACTGTTGGAAGTGACCACCGAATGGTACGAGCAAAAGTTAGGATTAACTGTCGAAGAGAACGCGAAAGAATGGTAAGATCAGAGAAGGGCAAAGTGGATTGTGGGAAACTGCTGGAGTGAGGAAGCGATTTTGAGATTGCTTTGTCAAACCGGTTTGCTGTGTTACAAGATCCGGAGGAAGTGGAACTATCAGTTCAATATGAAGAAATCGCCAACAATGTGCTTCAAACGCTACTTTAATAGCACCAGAAGAAAAAATGTCTCAAACAGACAAAAATCTCCAGTGAGACCATTGATTTAATGAAGAACTCGCGCCGATTCAATATACAGCTGGTGAAAAAAAAACCCTGGAAAAAACAAAGGAATTAACAAAGCTAAACAGAAGCTGAGAAACAAAAGAACGCAAATATATGCCTTAAGGCGTGAAGATGGCACAGTCTGGAGGACGCGTAAGTAAATGTTAGAGCTGTCAGAAAATTTTGTTCCCAGTTATATGAAGATCAGAACCAATCAAAGACAACAATACCCACAGAAGAACAAATGCCAGATATCCTAGTCGAGGAAGTAACAAAGGCTATAGAATCGATGAATACCTTATGGAAAAATGCCGAACTAATCCTTACATAAAACGGGAGGGAAAAAGGGAGGGAGGGAAAAAGGGAGCACAGGAAGACTTAAAAAACTACTGTCCAATAAGCCTCCTATCAGTCATGTACAAAGTTTTCACTAAGATAATTTCTAAAAGAATATTAAAACAACTGAATGACGCACAACCAAGAGAACAAGCAGGATTCAGAAGTGCATTCAGTACAATGGATAACATCCAGGTTGTACAGCAGGCCATAGAAAGGCACAACGAATACATCATGCCACTGTGCTTGGCTTTTATCGATACGAAAAAGCATTTGACTCCATCTCAAAGCATGTAATAATGGATGCACTGCTTAGCCAAGGGGTAGATAGAGCATATGTAAACCTATTAGGATCGATATATGATGAAGCTACAGCGACAATTCACCTTGATGATCTTGAAGTGGGAGAGTGACGCAATATCGTCTATTCTTTTCTCGGCTGGCCTTGAAGTAGTATTCCGTAAACTGGATTGGAAACAGGATGGTGTAAAGAACAATGGTGTAAACTTAAAACATCTTAGATTTGCAGATTATATCGTTCTCCTTTCACAAGACCCAGAGGAGCTGCAAAGACGCATACAAGAACTGCAAAGGGCTGGCGAACCATTTAGCTTGAAAATAAACCTGAAAAAGATTCAGATTATATTCAATAACTTCGCTCAGGACAGAAGAATTTCAGTTTTAGGAAGGGATTTGGAGATTGTGGACAGCTTTATATATCTTGAGCAGAGGATTTTAATGGAGGGGAATACCGTCCGGGAGGTGGAACGGCTTATTAAATGTGACTGGCAGACTTAACATTGTGTTTAAGAGCAGACTCCCAGTTTGCCTGAAAAGAAAAGTCTTCGATCAGTGCGTTCTACCTGTTATGACGACGGACGTGAAACCTGGACACTCACATCCCAATCAATTCAAAAACTTCGCATGGATCAGGGAACAAACGAAATCTGTAACATCAGTGGAAGAGTAAAGCGATTGAAATGGAGATGGGCAGGCCAAATAGCGAGGCGATGGAATGACAGATAGACCAAGGAATCCTGGAGTGGATACCGCTTGATCGCAATATATATTCTATATATATATATATATATATATATATATATATATATATATATATATATATATATATATATATATATATATATATATATATATATATATATATATATATATATATATATATATCTTGAAAAGGGCTTCCACTGTGAAGCCCTTTTCAAGAGAATTTAGTTGATTTACTCCGAAACCTCAACCTGCCTACTCCCCAAGGTTCACAACTAAAAAAGAACGTGGACGGCGCGACCTCTGTATTAATAGGCGAGGGTGTTGGTGGGGCGCTATATATATATATGGTGGAACAAAAGTAGGTATAAAGTTATATGAGTTATACAAAGTATTTTATTATTAAGTATAATATACCATAGTATGCAATACTATAATTTTATATTATTTTATGACAACGGCATGATAATGAATACTACAGTAATACTTACACTAAAATGGAGCTGCACTTCACTCCTCTATAACAGTGAGTAAGTTTTTTGATAAAGAATTATCCAATAGGTGGACGAGCGCCGGTTGAATGCCCACCACTATCACCAGACTTCGCCCAAAAAGCCCAAAAAGCCTCAAAGATAAAGAATACTACACAGTGTTGATGACGTTAGTCACTTCATAAGGGAAGTATGTAAAGAAATTGATAACAATAAAAACCTCTCTGCCAATGGTGTACTAGAGTATACGAAACTATACTACAGAAATGCGTAAATGCTGAAGGACGGCAATTTGAGTATGAAATATATGGTACTTAATAGCAAGTTTTATGTTATCCTTATTCTGACTTAATAAAATTATATAAAAAAGAAGCAAAGTTCTGACTACTTGATCGTACAAATTATCAATATATAATATTTAACAGTATTTTTAAATATAGTTAGTACGACTAGATTGATGCTTCCGATTGGTAGGAATGTATAAAAAGAGAGTGCTGGATGGAGACGAATATAGAAGGTTAAAACTCACTAACGGGTAATAGCAACACAGGAAGAACAAGAAGTATATATACAGAGGGGTGCAGAAGTAGGCTTACAGTTTTTATTTTGAAAAAACAATAACTTTATTAATATATAATAATTAACTATGTTTTTAAATACAAATAGTACGACTAGAAAAACTATGTCCCATTCGATTACTAGGAGGAAAAATTCATCTACATTTTAAAGCCGGTTTCGTTCTTTAAGAACTCATCAGTTAAGCTCCGACGTTTCTCTCCCCCGGTAATCGAACCTGACCCAGTCGTCTTTCATTCCGAAAATCGGTCTGAATTGATTCCGTCCGGTTTTCCGGTTCCGATTTATAATAGAATAATAAAAACTGTAAGCCTATTTTTGAACCCCTCCTTAGATATGCTTTTTGTTCTTCCTGTATTGCTATTGCCCGTTAGTTAGTTTTAACCTCCTATATTCATCTCCAACCAGATAAATATTCAGCATTGTCTTTTTATACATTTCTACCACTCGGAAGCGTCAATATTATTTTCTGTATAATTAAACATATTTGATAGTGTTGATATTTTTCCTTTTTATTAATTCACTATTAAAATCTGAAGGAAATTATTATTGACATATTACAATACAGGTTTTATTTCAAAAACTGCTTCCTAAATTATTATGAATACTATAGTAGAATTAATAAACTATCTATGATTTACCAGTGTAAGTAGTAGAAAAGGTTGAAAATCAATTTTAAAGTTTGAACGAATGATCCGAATTACATTCTTCTAGTTTTCTTTGTCGTTTATGTTTAGATTATAAACTTTTATATTTTTTATCATAATGTTAAGATTGGAGATACGAATACATTTGAAATAAAGTATGATCATTTAGAATTGTTACTTGACAGCAATTTGAACAAAACCAAGACCTTGTATCCTGGAGATCCGTAAGTAGTCGTTGCTGTAACTGTCTTAGTGTTTAAGAGCAAACTACCACTTTGCCTAAAAAAAAAGTTTTTGATCAATGTGTCCTGCCCGTTATGACATACGGAAGTGAGCTTTGGACACTCACATCACAGTCAGTTCAAAAACTTCTAGTAGCACAGAAGATAATGGAAAGATGTATGCTTGGCATTACTAGACGCGATAGAAAGACCTGCACATGAATATGGAAGTGGGCAGGCCATGTAGCGAGGCGATAGTACGAGAGATGGACCAGGGCGGTCCTGGACTAGAAACCGCTTGATCGCAAACGTCCACGGAGAAGAGCGAAAACACGATGGACTGATGGCATTATTAAGTATATTGGACCCGAACGGCAGAGGAGAGCTCAGGACCGCGAAAATTGGAAGCATGCTGAAGAGGCCTTCATCCTGCAGTGGATTGATACGGGTTGATGATATGATATATATATATGGTTGATGATATATATATATATATATATATATATATATATATATATATATATATATATATATATATATATATATATATATATATATATATAGTTGCTTTCTAAGCATTTTTAAACGGATTGATTAAAGATTGGAAGAGAACTGAAATAATATATAAATACCAACATCAACGGAATGGACAAAAATCCAAAAACCTGTGTTATCAGCAAAACATTAAAATTGTTATTTTCATTTAGAAACTCAATGTACAATGTACACAGTTCCAGTGACTATTCTCTCCAGGACCAGTATGTTGGTAATATCTCAAAGAATGGAAATTCCAATATATATGATCGACTTTTTAATAATGACGGTTGTCATGTCATAAATATTGTGACATAACCTAAAAAATAGAATAGCACATTGTTAGGTTGTTCAAGTGAACTAAAGTACTTTTATTTTACTTTTACCTAAAAATTGTAACAGGTTATGGGCTCAGGCCTTCTAGGCAACCCAGAACGTTGAGAACCTGATATTAGCGAAAAGTAAAAGATGAACGTGAGTGTTGAGTGCTAAACATGGCCGTGAACTATTTAAATAATGTTCCAAAGTTGATTGGGCCAGAGAATTATGCGGATTGGGCCTTTGCAGTTGAAAATGTGTTCGTTTTCTAGGAATTATCGAAATGTCTCGATAGTTCTGAAACAGATACCGTTTTGGTAAACAAAGCCAAATTGATTCTAACCTTAGATTCGTCGCTTTTTATTCATGTAGAACTAGAAGTTCTGCCAAAGAAGTATGGGAAAAGTTGAAGGGGCTCTATGAGGATTCAGATTTTGACCGTAAGATTGGTTTGCTACGAAAATTAATGTCATTAAGGATTGATAATTGCGAATCGATGGAGTATTACGTCAACCAGGTAATAGATACCTCTCAGAAGCTTGGAAGATATGGTGTTCAGCTTAGTGAGGAGTTAATTGGCAGTTTAATGCTTGCTGGATTAACCGACAAGTTTAAGCCAGTGGTAATTGATATCGACCTGGCAGGACTTGATGTTACTGCAGATTCCATTAAATCGAGATTGTTGGACATGAATCTAGGTGGTACTGAAAATCGATCGTCATCAGCTGGTGCGTTCGTAAGTTCAATGTTCGGTAAAAGGACTAGAGATGGTGCCAGTAATATGTTTGCAAGGAAAGGATTCAGCAATGGAAATAGAGGTGAAAGTAGTACTTCAAAAATTATTAAAAATATTACATGTTTTAAGTACAAAAAGACAGGGCATTTTATGAACAAGTGTCCAGAAAATAAAAGAAAATTTGAGAATTTATCCAACGCCTTTAATGCAGTGTTTGTAAGAGGGAATTTTAACAATTCAGTTTGGCATTTGGATTGAGGATGTAGTGTTCATCTCACCTCCAGGAAGGACTGGCTCGAAAATGCCAATAAAGAACTACCAGTGAAGGAAATCACAGTGGTAAATAATACCAGGTTAGCTATAGAGTGTTCTGGTAATATTCAAATTGCAACAGTGGCTGACGGGGAGCATTCTATCAAAGTTTCCAATGTTTTTTATGTATTAAAATTGATGACAAACTTATTATCTGTAAATCAATTTATAAAAACCATAATAAAGTAGTTTTTGATCTAAACATTTGTGACATTTATAATAAAAATGGTCAGCTGATTGCTAAGGCTAATTTAGTGGATTATGTATACAAACTAAACTTCAAGAAGCGGCAGTTAAATTTAGTAAGCTGGGCAGTCGCTGGAGAAGTCTGGCACAGGCGATTTGGGCATCTAAATTACAGAGATTTAAATTCAATGAAAAATGTATTAGTAACAGTGTTTTGAATTTAAAGGTTCCATGACTAAGAGTGATAGTACTATGTGAAGTTTGCTATGAAGGCAAGCAAAGTCGTCTACCCTTCTACCCTCATAAAGGACATTCTGAATCCAGCGAATTTTCTGCTGGAGATAATACATGGAGACTTATGTGGTCCAATGGACGTGATATAGAGATATGACTACACAATGATGGTGTTTACATATTTCTTAAGGGGCAAAGACGAGGCTTTTGAAAAGTTTCAGGAGTTCAAAAACTTTGTAGAAAATCAAAGGGGTACTAAAATCAAGATATTTCGTACTGACCAAGGTAGCGAATTTAATAGCAACAAATTCAAGGATTTCTATAAAAAGCATGGCATTTTGCATCAAGAAACAAATGCATATACTCCACAACAAAATGGTATGAGTGAACGAATGAACCGTACCTTAGTTGAAAAGGCTCGCTGTTTATTGTATTATGTAAAGATCGAAAAGCTTTTTTGGGCTGAAGCTGTGGCTACTGCAGTATATCTCAAGAATCGATCTGCAGTTTCTGGATTTGAAACTACTCCTTATGAGAAATGGCACAACAGGAAACCAGATGTGAGTCAGATTAGGATATTTGGTATCAAGGGTATGGTGTTGATTCCAAAAACGTTTCCAAAAACGTCTGAAGTGGGAAAAGAAGTTAAAGAGAATGATTTTAGTGGGTTTTAGTGATAATATAAAGGACTATAGATTGTAATAGGCAGAGATGTTGTCATTGAAGAGATAGTTAAACCTTCCAAACAATTACTGTTTTGTAAACCACAGGAATCAACTGATTCAATGGGGGGTTGAAATTAATCCACAAGACTCGTGCCAAAGCTCTTCCAATCAAAGTTTTTCAGAGTATGACTCGTCTGAAGATTATGAGAAAGTGAATTCAACAAGTGATGAAGATTTTGTGGTGGACGCGGCTAATGCTGATGACATTCTACAACCAGAAAACTTGGAAAATGAAGGTCTCAAAGGGCAATATAGCCAAAACACTATGGGGACTATGTAACCTACACGTGACGTGTTTAAATTTAGCTAAATGAGCATCTAGCATATGCACTTACAGATACATTCTGCAACTGATGATCTTAAAGTTCTTTAACATATTTTCAGCTAATTTTTGGTAATTTTCGACTTTGTTATTTCCTAAAAATCAAGGGACTACGGCTTTGAAACTATGCCAACCTTTTTTTTTTTTAATATTAGTAAGCAATTTGGGAAATTATTTATTGTCTTTTTTTAATTTGTAGACGAACAAAAACTTCCGCTTTAACTTTCGCTTCTAACAATTTTGGAAACAAATCTGAAAAATGTGAAAGCTTCAGATTTCTTATCTAGTGCTTTCACAAAATGTTTCATTAGCTCTAACTTAATGTGTAAAGGCGGCATTAGTACATTTTCAAGTTTAACAATGGGTTCACATTTAACGTTTTATTTCTCAGATGAAATTCCGTTCTTATCGGCCGTGATCGTCGAGCATAGTGCTGAGCATCCGCTCTGCTATCCCTAAACAAAGATAAAACGGTTATTTTGAATATCCTCTCTGTAGTCCCATTAAGAATCCCACTATTTTAAAATCTCCTATGAACTGCCACTTATACTCTTGATATTTTAAAGCTTCGAGTAAAATTTTTAAATTAAACACTTTTATAGTTTTCTTTGAATATAAGAATAAGCGACCGGAAGAGATGGAAATTTATTTCCGTTGTGTAGTAAAACGACTTTCAGGCTATTCGTCGAACTGTCGATGAATAAATGCCATTTACTAGGAACACAAGGTATCCCAGTTTCTTCAAATAAACCTTTTCTATCGTTACAGAAACAAAGTCAGTGACGTTAAAAATTCTTGAACTTTTTGAACGTTTCTTGAACTTTTTGAATTTGAACATTTTTAGGTAAACTTTAAGATGAGCTTGGCTATGATAATTTCTTTAAAGGTTCAGGTACTAGTAATTGGAGCTAGGTAAAATTGGAGCAGCAGATATCGATTGGTTTCGCATTCTTACCTCTTTGTCGTACCTGGATTCACTAAGCAAAAATATCAGTCATTAACGTGGTCTATCGGTTCTCGCCAAATTCTCGGTACTGTAAATTTCATACTCCTTTTTTTCGCTTCGATACCAACCTAAAATACATAAAATTATAAATAAACATGTTTATAATCTTTTTCTTACCGAAAACTGTTTACCTTCTAAATATTTTTTGCAATTACTACGTGGTTTGTCTTGATTCCGAATATGGTAGTCAAAGTATACCTCATAGGCTTCACAAAACTTCGCACTTTTGTTCAATTCAAATTTTATATCTCGTGCTTTAACAAATTTGTCATTTATATAACAAAATGCATCAACATCTTGCTTACACTTTCTCGATAACTTTTTAGCCTTTTTGAGACTTGTAAAGCACTTTATTGCTGTTTGCGACTTGAGCGTAATATTAAATATATAAAGATTATTTATTTTTGCTATGAAAATTAAAAAATCTATATTATTAGTACGAGGGTTGCTATTTATATATCCGGAATTGGTAACAATGATGTTGCTAGGCTCCATCCGACATGTACACCGTAAAGTTTGACCAGCGGCGGTTCGTGGGGGAAAAAACAGGTGGAGCACGTATAACGAAATTTTGGAATAGGAATAGGCAAATGCGTCGCAACCAAAAATTTAACATTTCTTGTGTAACTGTCAGATATCAAATTTTTATTTCATTTTTTAATTTTTTAGGTGGGGCACGTGCCCATGTGCCCTTATGGACCAACCGCCATTCAGTTTGACATTGCTGACTGTCTACGTACTTGTATACAATCAACTGTATACAAACGTTTTATCATAACGACGCTATTTATGTTGATTAGTGACTTGAAAATTTCATCTCGGTCAAAAAATGGCTTTCGATGTGGATCAACTAACTTCGAATTTTGGCGATGAAGTACTATTTAAAACCACTGTATATCACTGGTTTAGTGAATTCAATCGTGGCCGTCGTTCACGCACGGACGAATTTAAAGAAGGTCGTCAAAAATCGGTTGTTGTGCCAAAAAACATCGATACTGTGCGTGAAGTGACAAAGCAAGATCGTCATGTGACATACAGTGAGATTAAGGCATCCCTGGGCATTAATATGACAAACATACATAAGACTTTGCATGAATATTTAGCCGTGAAAAAAATTGTAGGCGTTGGATTCCTTATAATTTGATTATGTCGATTGGTGCAAAGAAATGCCCAAAAAATACAATTGTGGTGGATCAAAAGCCGTGTATAACATCTTAGAGGTGACGAATCTTTGATCTACTCGTAGAGCCCGAAAGTAAATAGCAGTCGACTGAATAGGTCTTCCAAAATGAGCCAAACCCAACAAAAGTTGTTCGCGCAAGAAGCACTTTGGAGCAAATGGTCGCCTCATTTTTGGGGATAAATGGGCATGTGGCTACAGTGGCACTAGAGAATCATAGAACGGTCAATTCTGTATGGAACTAAACCATTTTTTGCCAGAAAGCTTTAAAGAAATAAGAAAAAACAACCAGCGACGCAGAATCATTCTTCACCATGACAACGCGAGCTCGCACACCGAACAATTCAATACTAGACCGGTTAAAGCATCGAATTAATTGGTCATCCCCAGTACAGTCCTGATTTGGAACTCAATGATTTTTTTTTGTTCCTGTCCGTGAAGAATAAACTATGAAGTTAACGATTTTTGACGCCAGAAGAAGCGGTTAATGCGTTCAATATGCATATTTTGGAGATACCTGAATCGGAATGACAAAAGTGTAATGAAAATTGGTTCAAACGTATGCAAAAGTGCATCGATCATCGCGGAGAATATTTTGAAAAACAATAAAACCATTTTCAATGATAAATATTTGTTTGTATTTATTATCTCGGATACATAAATAGCAACTCCCGTATTAACACTACAAAAGCTTTACAGGGGATGTGAATATTTCTCCTTCATTTTGGCGCATGATGAATAGGAAATTCTTGAAATGAACGTAAGGACAAGGAAATATTTTTTTTGTAGAGTTGCGTAATGTTCTCGCAATTTTGAAAAGGCAATCTTTGTCGTGGCGTGGCAAATTCGTTAGCTTATTTGCAGTTTTTTCATTAAATATTAACCAATTAAATTTTTTTTTCTTTTTTTTTGGATTTTTCGCCACGATCTAAAACTCAAAAAAATATCAAACATATCTATTCTAATATAAATAAAAGAATCACTAGGTATAAAAACAAAACGTAAACTAATTCCTCAGTGATTCTTTTGACAACAATTTATAAAATACAAAATTTTCTAAAATACATACAAACTTTTGAACGTTAATGTTTCGGGAGGTCTTCTCTTCCCGTTTTCAAAATATCTAAAATCTAAAAATAATTTATATTGATGTCTATATAATACCCCAAAAGATAGTAAGTAAATATATTTTGTATATGTATGTCAATGGTATTTACATAGACAATCATATTTTTACTGACAGTGACATATTATGTAAAAAAAATTATATAGGTAAGGTTTCCTGTGCGATTATTGTGTATTGAAATACTGAAAAGTTTTTAATTGTATTCTTTAGAATCGGGAACCATATTGAATTTAAATCTACCGAAGGCATAGCAATACAGTTATTTTTATTCAAATTAAACGGTTAATTATAGCGGTTTCTTTTAATCTTCTGTATTTAGTTACCAATAGTGATTTTTTTATTTACACTAAAACAGATATTCTTGATATTTTTTGAGGGTTAGATCATGGTGAAAATCCCCCCAAAAAAATATGAACACGCCACGAACACGACAACAATTAATAATTGCCAAATGTGCTTTTTTAAAAAAAAAATTAAAATGTCCATTTTTATCATAGCTCTTCGATTGGCGATTTATTTTTTTTCTCGAGAACCCTTAGGTTTTTGACCTTTGTGGCAAGGGACCTTTTTCTTTAAAATGATGTGAGAAATGGTTCGTTAAATTTACGAAAGTAATTTCCTTTACAATGAGTGTATTCTGTTATACTTTTTAGGTTCTAAATTAAATAAATCTTTATATTTCATAATATATCTCAAAAGAATGTTATAGGAAATTTTAAATTATCCTAAAACTTTCTCGCAATCATCAGAATATTCTAAACCCTTCTCGGAGCCGACACATTATCCATTATTATCAGTCAGATGAAAACTTGTTTAGTCATTGAAAACACCTCAGGGAATTTCCAATAAATGAAATTTTGTTGACGAACGACATTGCTAAAAATTATTTTACAAAAACATTGGATATACTGGAAAATCCTGGCGGGTTTTCATATGATATACATGATTGAAAGAAACTAGGCAGCGCGTGAATAGAAAAAATCGTTATATATGTTAATGTCTTGGATTTTTCAAATTGTATTGATTTAGCATCACGATATTGTTTTAACCCATATATTTATTCTTGCGCATGATTATTTTAGCAAGACCTCTACGAACATCGCTACCCAAGCTTCTTATTTGATTCTATGAAACCATTTCACGTGTTTATATTGGGTTCATAGGGTTCATAGGGATGTTTTAAAGAGAAATAGAAAGACATATCATTTTTGTAAATATTTATTATGTAATTTTCATTAATTATTTGCCCTTATTAACTTTACTACTATTATGAAGTATTATTTACAACTTTCAGCCAACGTAGATTTAGACCCATAATGTCTTTTTGGCATTATCTTATTAGAATGAATAGCTCCCAAATACTGACAATAAAGCATTAATCGTGTTTCTCTATCGTTCTTGAATATGGTTAAGTTTTCCACATCATGAATTTTCATTATTTTGGAATTTCATCACAAGCTCGGAATTTACACTTTGCTGTTTGATTGAGTTTAGTTCATAGCCTTGAAGTATATTTGCCTATATAACTGTAAATTTGTTTTATTATTTAATACATTTGTATTAAATAATACTAAATATAACTAAGCAACGGTTTTCTATCATCTTTTGACGTCAGCAACATGTTTCCGAATATTTCGAATAAGGATTTCTTACAATTAATAGATAATTTATTCATAAAAAATAACACCAAACCAAATATTAAGCACAATATTTTAGAACTTTTTAATACATGAAAATTATTTTCAATTTAATACTGTTTTTTTTTACAAACAAAAGGATGGTCTAGCAATGGGTTTCCCACTAAGCCCTTTATTATCAGAACTGTTTATGTCAAATTTAAAAAAAGATTTTTTTTAAACCGGATAAAACAAACAATATATTGTTTTAGTTTAAATATATAGACGACATTTTAATTTATTATATTGAAAACGACAGATAAATAGAAGAAACATTAAAGCATTTAAATATAATCCATCCAAAAATAAAATTTACACTTGAAAAAGAACAAAATCAAACCATAAATTTTCTGGACCTTATAATATCCAAACAAAATAATAAACTAGAATTTAATATTTATAGAAAACCCACAAACTCAAATATAACAATTACAAAACAATCAATCCACCCCATTGCACATAAATATGCAGCATATAAGTTTATGATCCACCGAGCTTTTACAATTCCATTATCCGAAAATATTTAAAAGAAAAGAACTGCAAAAAATAAAACTAGTAGAACAAAATAACAGCATCAATGAAAAATAAATTATTAATTCATCAATTATACCCAAGAGTAAAACAAACAAATGATAAAAAATACTGTAAGATTACATATTTCGTATATATCCTTGGTCAGACTATTTTCAGAAACCTGTAAACGTATTCTAATCATGTGACTTTATCTTAACGCTTTCCCTGAATAGTTTTTCCTGTTATTTTTCTCGGAAATCTATTCTGTATAACATTTATTCTGATTTGGTTTTGTAACATGAAGATAATTCAGTCTAATTCTAAAACTAAACTATGTTTTATTTATATGACAACCGTACCTAATGAAGCATGTAAAATCATGAACCCTGAAGTTGACCAAGCGTTACATTAATAATTCAAAAAGTTGACTGAATGGAATAAGTCGTTTGGTCCCATTCATGGTTTTCTTGCATTTTGCTATTTGAATGCTTTTATATACATTTAAATCCCTGTTATTATATATACTTTTAACAAGTCTTAAGACATTAATTTCTTCTATATCTAATGCGGGAAATATGTTCTTTATATCTGATTAATGTGGATCTTTTGATCATCCCTTGAGGACGTTAATATGACTAGCAAAACGCTCGCCGAGAAGAGAAATAAAGAGAATTGGTGTTTAGTGGTAAATTTCTTTGAGTTTAGTTTATTGACATATTTATTTTCCTTAGTTCCTCATTCCATACTTTAAAATTTAACTTGAAAAATGACAACAAGGCTTCATTCCATTCTAAACTTGACTCGTGTAGCTATTTAGAGAACTTAATAATGTTTTCAAATAATAGACAACATTTTTTCAATAGTTTAAGTAATTTCATGAATTACTCTTAAAACTACGTTAAAGAAGAAAAGTTAAAAGAAATTTTCGTATAAATATCAGATGCCGACTTGTATTATTGCTTGTATTATATGTCTTATAGCAGAAATAATTAGTTATTCCCCATTAAGGAACGATTTTCCCGATTTAGAAATTGGAAAGGAAATATTGTAAAAAAGTATACAATCTATTAAACTTGCTAAAATATTGGCTATCTCAAAAACGTTCCCTGTAATTACGCCGAAATAAGATAAATCCTTATCTCCTCGTATCAATATGAACTTTGGTCAGGTTTCTACTAATCTCGAATATTTCATAGCTTCAACTGATTAACATACCAGGTATGTCAATAATTCAGAGTTCAAATATTCCGTACTATTCTGTCAATATTTTTTTAGATTTAGCTACGATATTATTAGTAAAAAGTAACATTGATTTCTTTATTCAAGTTATATGACTTTCACTTGATGAAACGCTTTATACACGTACGTACATGAAAAAGTGCAATTATTTCAATTATGCTCCATATTAGGTATACTATACAGTAGTTTTTAATCAAGATTGAAATAATAATAAATCCAATTAACCGGATATTGTTCCTTACACATCATTTTTTACAATCTGTCCATAAATGGCAATAAGTTATTGGTATGACACAACTAGACATGTATAGAATAGCTTCAATAATCTATCCGTCTAATGTAACCAAAGTTGCTAAGTCTTTTATATGTAAATTAACACCCTAGTCCCTAAGTAAACCTATTTAATAAGTCCGAGGATACACACCTCTTGAGTCTCCTTGTTTCACCATTATGCTCAAACATTTGATTGGCCAGCACATTAGGATGTGTTAACATTCTATCACTATACTTTACTCTTTACCTTCCTCCATTCAATTATGTCTCCTGTGTATCCTTTCTCAACCCTTTTTGCCATTTTCTTCTTCGATCTCTACTTCTTACTATTTCGTATATATCCTTGATCAGACTATTTTCAAAAATCTGTGAACGTTTTCAAATCATCTCAATTGTTTCTATCAACACCGACTTTATCTTAAGGCATTCCCCATATAGTTCATTCCTGATTTTATCCCTTCTTACCTTTTCTGTTATTTTCCTCGAAAATTTGTTTTGTATAACATTTATTTTGATTTGCTAGAATCCACCATTCTCTTCCATATGTTAATGTTGGTTTTACTATATTTATTTACGATTGCCGTTTTTATCTCTTTTGCAACATATCCTTTATCGAAAAATGGTATTTTTGGATTGTTGTGCAGTTTTTTGAGCACGTTTTGTCATTAATTACCTTTTCATCGTTCAATTATTGACCTTAAATATTTGAAATCCAGTTATTCTATAGCTTGCCCGTCTGCTCTAATATTGTTTGTTTGATGTTTTTGTATTATAATCGTAGTATATGTTTTGTTGATGTTTATTACTGTCATATCACAGACCACCGAAATCACTTCCTTAATAGAGGCAACTAAAAGTTTCTCTAAGTTAGTTGTTAACTTTCTCGATGCAAGAGTGCAAGATATGCAAGATAGCTGTGCCATCTGCATAGGTAGCGCTAGTGGTTTCTCTAGAAGTGGGTATATCCACTGTATATAGCAGATATAGTAAAGCCCTTAAACGCGAGCAACCAGACTTAATCGGGTGAATATTAAACTATTCGTTGTTTTGTTTGATAAGGAACTTTCTATTGATGATGTAAGATCTGTGTAACTGGTAGAAAGAGCAAAGGAGATACTTTTTGAGTTTATGGTGGAGACCAGTGTGCAATACTTTATCAAATGCCGGTGGCATATCTAAGACAGCCGCAAAACAGCAACTTTTGTTTTATGAGACTCTATTTGCCAAGTTAACCAATATATGGAGCTGTTCTAATATTCCATGTTTATTTCGGAAACCAAATTGATGTTCAACCAGAATTAGAATCTACTCGAACTGTACTCCCGGAAAAAACCCAATACATGTGTTTCTATCCGTGAAACAGTATGCACAAACATATATATATATATATATATATATATATATATATATATATATATATATATATATATATATGTATATATGTATATATATATATATATATATATATATATATATATATATATATATATATATATATATATATATATATATATATATATATATACATATGATATATATCATAAATATGGAACTATTGGAAATAAGAGATAAAATTACTTACTCTTTGCAATTTGTGTTAAAATTTAAACTTATACAAAGAAACTTGCAAGTTAGTGCAAATAAAACACTTATTCAGCCAGTAGTTATCTATAGCTGCGAAACGTTGACCCTCATAAAGAAAACAGAAAATATGTTTGCAATATTTGAAAGAAGAATGAATAATTGGTACTATGAATGATAGTAGACATTTTAGACATATGAGGGTACAGTTACTCAGATTGGCGTGACACCTGGTGAGAATATTAAAAAGTTGAATACCAAGGAGAATCATAGAGGGGCGAATAGGGGGTAACAGAAGAAGAGGTAGCGCAAAGACACGGTAGCAGGAAAATGTAAGAAGAAATGTTGAGAAATTGGAGTATTGGAGATCGTTCCGGTTCAAGGTGAAAGATATAGGATGTCAAGGGTCACTGACGGGCTATAGCACCAAAGGAAGAAGAAGAAGAAGAAGAAGAAGAAAAAGTATTGGGTAGAAAATGTTTTGTGGTATTATGGAAAAAAATAGTCTAATTTAATTTATCCAACTTATAGAGGATGTATATTTTTTTTTATTTTGTTCTGCTGAAATTTTCGGAGATATTTGCAATTGTCCGGCAGTATATATATATATATATATATATATATATATATATATATATATATATATATATATACTACCACTATATAGAATTTCCATTTATTAAAAGGTATAATAGTTAAAAAATATAATTAATGGGTACATTTTTCGATGCAACGCTCTCATATAATGTTGAATAACATGCAGCAAATCTATAACAGTAATATATTAGAAATATATTATAATCTTTATAAACCTATATGAAATTTCCATAAAATAAAATTCAGAATTAATAAAGGTATTTGGGTTAAAGGCACATCTGCATCAAACAGGCTATTTAGCGACTGGTCCTACAGCTTAACGTGGATTCCGAACCACGGTTATCAGCCACCGACAATCCTGGCCAGCACCCCCCTCAGGCTATCAACCCTTGGTTTTGTGCTTACCCATAAGTCTGTCAGAAAGCCTACTGACTGGAGAGTGACCAACGTGAACAGCCCTTGAACAGTGAACAATACTTCTCAGAAAGCATCCCGCCTTACCAAGTCTTTAACTGACGTGATAGAGGGGTTATCCGTTGTCGGATTTTACACTCTTGCCTAGAAACAATCACAGACATTAAAGTGTGGGCATGTGTGTGCGTATATGCGTATGTGTGTGAGTAAGTGTATAGGTATGTGTGTGTCTGTTGGGTACGAAACAATATAAAAAAGAAAAACAACCATCCGAGCGCTGGAATGGATCCAACTACCGCGCCAACTGCGACCGGCTAAAGAAAATTAACAGACATTTTTTTATGCAATATGTTCAAAAAGTATATTAAGAAACAACGGGTACAATGTTAATTTTAAATAAATAAAAACATTCTCAGTAAACTCGAAGAGATACACAACTAAACTGACCAAATCATTTTCTTTAAACTTCTCGAAACGCGTTTTGCTGACCATATTAGCATCATCAGGAGATAATCCAACTCAAACATTAAACATTTTAATATTTGAGTGCTTTCTCACACCTCCAAAGCTCTATTATTACTTATACTTTTAGCAAGCCTTAAATTAGAAATATCTACGAGGTATGACTATTATATAACGAGACTGACGCTGTAAAACATTTTATATTGATTTCATACATATTTACTTATTATCACCTTCAATATACACTCCTTCTCTCTCCCTGCAATGCTCCATGGAATTCTTCCATTATTCGAAACAGTGCTGGAAGTCGTCTTCTGTCTCTTCTATAGCAGCGTCAGTTTCGTTATTTAATAGCCACACCTCGTATATTATGTTTATGCTCTAGTACATGTTGGGTAAAACAAGATTTTTATTTCTCCCATGTATGTTGTGAGCAATGTGTTTCATATACCTGGTAAATTGGATCTTTTATTTTGCCAGATATATGTACTTTCGATCACAATCTTGAAAATGAATTTCTTAAAAGCCGGAATTTTCATGTTGATCTACTTCTTTGATTATCCAGGACTTCTCTTAATTTATTATATGGTTTGTAAACTATCTTAACGTACAGTGTTTTCAAAATCTTCTTTAGCCCTCGTATTCATTGAGTATCAGACGATATTACCATAAATATATCTTTGTTCTGCTCCTTTTGAAAAGTGGAAGATTCTTTCAATAATTGTCTAAACTTATGTTTTCTAATTAATCTATCTACAATATTCTTATTATAACCATTCACTTTGGACACCTCCTTAGTTAATTTTAATTCTTTGTTATAATTTTGTTTGTTTAAAAGAAAAATAATTAATCTACCATACAATTTAAACTAGACGTTTTATTATGAAAGCTATTATTCGAATCGTTATAAATATATCTCGAAGTGTTGGTATTTTTTTATAAAAATATCAAAATCTAATCTATTTTTATTGTTTCTACTCACTAAAACTATAGTCTATTATTGCTCTCGAGTTCATATGTGGTTTCGGATTTACCATTTAAATTCTTAAGAAAATCTAAGTTTTCAATTTTTAAATATAAAGTTGCCAAAAACATCATCCACATATGTCACCTACACATGAATTGTAATGAGTTTATCAAAAATCAAGAAGGTAGTTGGTTTAGCTGATTTTCAAATTCCATTGCAACCATTTTGCCAAGTTGTATGCTGGAGAATCAATGGCTGATACCGAAGTTTGCTACTTATATATCCGGAATAATAAATAAAAACAAATATTTATCATTGAAAATGTTTTTTTTTTTCATACGTTTGAACCAATTTTCAAAGTACTTTTTACATCCCAATTAAGGTGTTTCCAAAACATACATTTTGAACGCATCAACTGCTTTATTCTTCAGTAGTTTATTCCTCACGAACGGGGACAAAAAGAAATCTTTGGGTGCTAAATCAGGACTGTGCGGCGGATGACCCATCAATTCGATCTTTTGACTGGTCAAATATTGACTTGTTCGATCCAAAGTGTGAGAACTCACGTTGTCATGGTGAAGAATAATCTTACGACGCTGGTTGTTTTATCTTATTTCTTCAAAGACTTCTGGCAAACAAATGGTTGTGTACCATTCAGAATTTACCGTTCTACGATCTTCTAGTCTCATTGCAGCCACATGCCCATTTATCCCAAAAAAACAGATGACCATTTGCTTCGAAATGCTTCTTGTGCAACGAATCCAACGCGCACAAATCTGTTTCACCGCTAAATGTTCATGTAAAATCTTGTGTATGCTTATCATACTAATGCCCAGGGATGCCTTAATCTCACGGTATGTTACATGACGATCTTGTTTAATTGGTCCGCGTACAGTATCGACGATTTCTAGCACAACTTCCGATTTTAGACAACTTTCTTTAAATTCGTTCGTGAGCGAATGACGGCCATGATTGTATTCACTAACCCAGTAGTATACAGTGGTTTTAGATAGTGCTTCATCGCCAAAAATCGTACAATTGGTTTCACTGATTTTTCCGATTTATTAATTTTTGATAAAGAATATAATCTTGACACTTTTGGGTGTGATATATGTAATTTGTTTTACAGAGAATGTGACACAAGACTGTTGCAAGATTTCAATGTGTCTCTACCTTCATTAACCATTTTTGACAATGGATTCATATTTAATCGTTTATATGGACTCCCTTGAATTAATTTTTCAACACGTTCAAAATAACCAGATTTGTCCATTGCTACAAGCTTATTTCCCTTATCTGCTTTTAACTAAAAACCATCCTTTTCTCACAGAGGCATGACAATCTGGAAACATTACTCTCTGATGAAAACGTTATAAGACTCCAATAAGTGCTTAATGGCAGTTTCAATATCGGCTACCAGATCCTCCACAGCGTTGCCGAATGCTGGTTATCCAAAACTGAGACCTTTATTTAAAAGATCTAGTTCTTGCTTGTCGAACGCCTGCGTTGAAAGATTATCTACGAAGTTGATGTTCTTTTTAGGAACATGTTCTTCTGATTGAAAAATGTTGAGTTTTTTTAATTCGTTATTTAAAGATGACACTTTTTTAATAAACTTCATGTTCACTGCTGTGAGTGGTAAATCTCTTCGAGTTTAGTGTTTCACGCCGAAGATTCCAAAAGAAGAATTTATTTTTTTGAACATTAATAATACGTTGCGATAAGTATAGTAAGAATATATCTTTTCTTACATTATATATTTAAAAATTGATGTTACAAATGTTCAGAAAGGTTTCCGCGGTCGGTAATATTTGAATTACTAGGTTGCCACGTGTGCAGATCCCGTAATATCAAAACGATATTTACAACAGAAAGAAATATATCCAGTTTCCTTACACCAGTGAAGGATAATATTCCACAAGAATCACATGGTATCTATGAGATTCCTTGTTCTGGCTGCTCCCAATTATATATTGGTTAAACTAATAGACGTATCCAAAATCGCATATACGAGCATTCTCTCGCCATGCGAAAATCGGATCTCTCCTCAACTTTAGCAGAACATCATATCCAAACAGGCCACAAAACAGATTTCGACAAGGCAAAGTAATCGCACCTATGTATTCCTACAAATCCCGTATAATTCGTGAAGAAATTGAGATCGAAAAACGTCCAGACTGCAAGAGGGACGACGGTCTTCCAGATACATGAAAACCGCTTATTTCCAAATTGCCACTCCGAAACCCTTCCAGTCAAACGTCTACCTCCCGTCTCACCCCCCCCCCCCTTAAGCAAGCGCCCCACCAACACCCTCGCTTAATGATACAGAGGTCGCGCCGTCCACGTTCTTTTCTAGTTGTAAACTCTGGGGAGTAGGCAGATTCAGGCCTCGGAGTAAATCAACTAGATTCTCTTGAAAAGGGCTTCAAAGTGGAAGCAGAAACGTCGAGATTTTGCAATTCTAAAACGCGGTTCTACCTGAGAACCTAGTAATTCTAATATATATATATATATATATATATATATATATATATATATATATATATATATATATATATATATATATATATATATATATATATATATATATAGGGCAAGGTTGAAGTATCTTTTATTTTTTAGTCATAAAATTTCACTGGATAAAGATATCGAAGAGTTTATTATACACGGTAAAACGCGGTTCTACCCGAGAACCTAGTAATTCTAATATATATATATATATATATATATATATATATATATATATATATATATACAAGGTTGAAGTATCTTTTATTTTTTAGTCATAAAATTTCACTGGATAAAGATATCGAAGAGTTTATTATATCGTTGGAAGACTAAAGGCAACACTTCTATGATAAACGTTTTTCGATTTGTTCAAAAGCCGAAAAAAATATAGGCAATTTTCCAATGACCTACATTTTCAGCAAAAAAAAATTTGTCGGATTAGTTGAGACACTTTAAAAACTTAGAAAATAAAGTAAATACGCCAAATATTTAATGTTTATGGAATATTTATTAAGTTTAATTGCCAAATTTAAAATTTATTTTTATGTTTATTTGGTCAAATGGCCTAAAAAAACAAAATAATAGATGATCAGTCATTCGATTTCTCCGATTCAACATTCAAATCTGAGTCACAATTCACACAAGTGTAAAAACGCCGTGAACCCATGTACGTACAATTCAAATGAACTGATATGCCGCATAGCATATACCGCAATGGTGTTGATATGATACACCGCAATGGTGTTGTAACGGGCCTTCTTCGATGGCATTGGCAGATCGCAAATCATACACAGCTCATCATCCGAACCAGATTTCTTTCTTCTTCGATTTCTATGGGGTCTTGGATTAGTCGCGCTTTCGTTTCCGTTCCTTCAATACCGAAATTGTTTCCGGTGAAGCCAGGATGGCACTTTTCATTGGCTTTCGCCGACGGTTCGATTTTTGGCAGGTGTAGTTGCTTGCACTGGACCAATTTCAGTCATAATTGAAGAGAGGCTTGACGCATGAGACATAAATGGCAAAAAATTATGTCTGGATATGAAAACCAAAGAAACACCGGTGTCTCAATTTACCCGAATGACGTAATTTTTGGCGCGCAAAAAATATGCGTATCATAAATTTTTATAGGAAATATTTTTACACGTAATACACATAATCTATAACACATTTATGGTATTTTTCCTTGAAAAAATCGTTAAAAATTGATCACTTTATATATTAATGAAAAAATCACGAAAAAACTTCTTTAGGTATTGAGGTATTTGTTCTGCAATTTGACATAAATGACATTTGACATGATATTATCAAAAAATCGAGAAATAGGGGTGTCTCAACTTACCCGACAACACCCTAAAACTCATTCCGGGAAATAATGGTTGTACGTCATTAAAATCTATGACACACTCACGTTACAATATCGCCACATCAACACCAAAATACCCAGACTTTGGCTTTTGTACGATCGATAAAACTATAAATGAAAAAGTTACACGAAATTTCTATCTTTAAAAGTTTTAATCAAAAACCTATTACAAAACTTTTGCTTGTGAACATAGCCGGTTTTCCTTTAGTTCACACAAAGTTTAATTATTCACTATCACTAAAACAACTTTCAGAATCTGAATCGATGTTCAAGTAAATTATTATGGGATTAACTTCTAGTCTATCAAATACTCTTTCGCGATTCGACCATCATTTCATTATCATTGTAATAATTTTTGGCCACCCCCCATATCAGTTCTATAGGATTGAATATGCAATGATAATGGTAGATGTAACACTTTGTGGCCATACTCTTCAGCCATATGATCTGCCACGTGGTCTTTTTTAGGCTTGTTTCTAAAAAGAACATTATGAAACACCAACCCGTCCCTTTAATTACTGCTTACGGAATAATGATTTGCAGAAGTTGCACTTTTCAACATAGTGTTTTCCAGATTATGCTTCGTCAGGCATTCTGTGATACACAGTGTACTGTGATATTGTGTATTATCCATGACAATAACTGATGGCTCCTCCAAGATTTTCAACAGCTGGTTGCCCTACCACCCTAATAGAAAGTTATCTAGATTCATTTCTCCATGATAATCGCCTTTTGTTTTAGAAGAGAAGACTAATTTGGCCTCTCGAATAAAGCAATTTTTGTTCCCAGCATGACGAACAATATATTTACAATAACATGTTATTATTGACACGTCTTAAAACAACTGTTCATGATAACATGACTTTAATGGCTGCTAATTATTAGGTATAGCACTTAACTTTGTCCATCAACTTTTGTAGTCTTTACAAAACAAAATCAAACAGAGATTCGTTTTTGATATTTTGATACATCTTCAAAAATTGGATTCGTTTAAGAGTAATATCTGATGCGCGTGCATTGGGGCGTCAAATATCCGAAAATAAGGCGATTCTATTTTTTAAAGTTCTGCAATTCGATTGAAAAATTTTCAAAGGTGGTACCGGAGGAAAACTTCCGAAAAACTAACATCACTCAATGTCTATGAAAGTATGTACCAATATGGAGAAAATTACATTGAATCGAATGGTGAAAAGCGCAGTATGATATCTCGAACGGTTTTCTAGATACACGCGAAAAACCGGTCGGGGCATGCAATTTTTGCAAAATGTTCGATTTTCAAAAAATCATATCTCGAAAACTAAAAGAGATAAGTCAAAACGGGTGCCATATTATTGATGCGCGTGCTGTGGAGTATTTTTTAAAGCTTTGCAATTTAAACGAAAAATTTTCAAAGGTAATACCGGAGGAAAACATCCGAAAAAGGAACCTCACTCAATTTCTATGAAAGTAAGTCACAATATGGAGAAAATTGCGTGGAATCGAATGGCGAAAAGCGTCACGCCCTACGTGTATTATTCTTACTCCATTTGAAACTAATTTCTTTTAGAAGTGTATGAAACGAACTTTTACATCCATCAAAGAGCTGCATGTTCTTTAGTTTTTCATGAATAACCGTTTGTTCTGGAATAGTTTAATAAAATTTCATAAACATACAAAATTACCCTGTAAATCTACTTATTTTTTTCATACGTTTTATAGATTTGATTGTGAATTGAGCCCACATCAAAATGATCTAGATTAGTTACTTGTTTTGGATGTAGACGCTTTTTCTTCGGTGATTTTAACATTTCGTTATTCTTCAATTTTTTCGAAGTTACGCTAACTGTACTAAGCGCAGCTGAAACTCGCTAAAAAAACTCCAATACACCATGAGACATACTAAGTTATTAATACCTATCCCTCTCACAACGTGTAATGGCAAAAGAAGAGTCCCATTATCTCATTCCTGTTCAAAATAACTGGTAAGTCACGAGACAAGTTGCTTGCTTACACCGACTGCTTAACGGTTTTGGCATTTTTTGCAATTATAATCGCATATTTTTTACTATAGAACTCACAAAAACAGATTCTAAACTAGAAAATAGCTAAAACTGTAAAGAATAAGTAAAAATAATTTAAAACGTCGTTTGAAGGCACAACTCAAAAACGATGAGAACATAAAAATGACAGATTCGACGAAGAAAGTTTTATTAGCCCGGCAACATTATTCAGAACCACAAACCTAAATGTTAGCTTGACAGTGAATTCACAGAATGGATCCACCGGATCACTGTATTTTTATCCTATTCTAATAGGATTGGAGGAAGAAGGAGAGTACTTCGAACTTTAAATGATTTTTTCTTTCTTATGTATTTAAATTGGCAATAGATTTTTCTAGATTAATGACGTGCAACCATTATTTCCCTGATATATATATATATATATATATATATATATATATATATATATATATATATATATATATATATATATATATATATATATATATATATATATACATATAAGTAATAAATAATAGTTAAGATATTTTTAAACTATATAAGTATAGTAAAGTATGCTAAGAATATATGTTTTCTTCGATGCATTATGAAAAAAATTGTTGAATTAAATTTTAAAATAAAGTTCAAAGCCATCACAACTTTATATCACATTATTTTCATAAGACACTACCACACTTTGCAGGGATTAGAAGTGAAACTATTCATTTTTAATTTACATTACAAATTGTCTATCACCATGTTGAATTTTCATAGATTGGGTTCGGCAATATTTAGAATTAATAGGTGTGTTTTTTCTCTGTAATATGTTCAAAATACATATTGAGTCATCGAGTTAAGGATGCGGTCTCATTTTGAAATTGCCAGCTATCATTAAAAATCAATAATATATTAATGCAAGATCATATTTTTTCAACAATGTAATTTACAAAAAAAATATATCATAGAAACAGAATTAAATATATTAGAACACAATTAATATTTTCTCAAACCATCTACATACAGAATTTCCATAGATTAATATTCTTTATTTATGCATTCAATATGTTCAAAATCAATAATGGATATAATGATAAAGTAGATATATGTTGTTTTTTTCTATGCGTTGTGGAAAATAAAATATATTACATTTTAGAATGAGGGTCTAATTTAAAGGGACCGATAAGTTTTGTTTTATCTACTGGCATTCTGCTTTGAAAATAATGTCATTCAAATGTCCCCATTGATTCTGAAGGCCATTCGGTTTCTCCACTTTTCGACTCTTTCCCCACATCGAATGGTATATGTTCAATGGTGCCCTGAATGTTGTATTTACGGCCAAGAATTGTTCGGGGTTTATTTCTGTAAACGAGAGATTTAACATAACTCCAGAAAAAAATAATCCAAGGGCGTGAAATTTTTGTAATAAATAGATTATCTGGCCAGATGTGTGATAAGTCTTGTCCGTCTTCCGAAAAAAAACATTGTCCATATCTATATTTATCAGTTTAGGGCAAAGATAGCCTGTTAACATATTCCTATTGCGTTAACATTAACAGTAACACGGTTTCTATCATCACCTTCAAAAAAATAAAGTCCTACCACTCCTTTGGCTCAATAACTGCATCCAACAGTGACTTTCTGACTCCT
This sequence comes from Cosmopolites sordidus, assembly GCA_031761425.1. Taxonomy (NCBI): domain Eukaryota; kingdom Metazoa; phylum Arthropoda; class Insecta; order Coleoptera; family Curculionidae; genus Cosmopolites; species Cosmopolites sordidus. The sequence continues at coordinate 30,854 of JARFXV010000228.1, read as the reverse complement.
GAATCACTTGGGGATTTTCATCGGCCCAAATTCTGTTTATTGGGTCAAATCGACTCAATATTATAATTAATAGATGTTTATTTTCACCGGAATTTCTTCAAAAACATATTAAGTCACCAAATAAAGAAGAAGACCTCAATTTAAAAATGTTCATTCAAAATCGACAACATACTGAATCCACAGTAAGGATGTATTTTTACTTTCCTCAATTGAATTTACAAAAAGTGATTTTTAATTGTAGAAACGTTAAATAACTGAAAGTATTCTATGAAACCACATTATTACCCAAAGCCGCACTAAACATGTCCATAATTTCTGCAGCATTATTGTTCAATTGAAAAGCGAAAAAAAGGCATCCGGTCCTTTCCAGCCTCGAAATAACTTGATTGAGAGGACATTAACTTTAAGTCCCTCGAGAAGCCTACCAACTGGCGAGTGATCCATGTAAAATATCTCTCTTAAGGCATCCGGCCGTACCCAACCTCGAACCGGCGTGCTTGACAGGAAATTCTGTAGCTGACTGTCGATTTGACTCCGGAAAATGATGCAAATACTTTCTTTAGATACCTCCATGATATCAGCTATCTCCTTTTTGAGAAATAATTTTGTGATTTTTTCTGATATTGTCTGGTGTAATCACCTCATTTGGACGTCCAAGGCGTTAAGAATCATCGGAGTTTGTTCGGCCACATTTGAATTCAGTATACCAATCAATTATTGTTGATTTTCCTATGGCAGAGTCGAAGTAATGTTTATAAAACCATTGATTTGCTTCAACAGTATTTTTCTTTATCAGAAAGTAGCGTCACTTTAGTAGCACAACTCAGAAACTAGTAGACAGATTGTCATGAAAATTTGACGCATGATGTTTAAAGGTTGGCACAATTCACCACTGGTAAGAATTTTTCGTGACGCCATCCATATGTCAGGCCGGGGACTTATTGACCGATGTGTTAAGTTCAGTATATATGTCAAAAGACACGACCATCATAAATTTTCTGAAATTAGAATCCTGAATAGTCACTAATTGATAATTTAATTATCATACAATTACCATGTTGAATTTTTAGAGATTAGAATCGATCATAGTTAGCATTAACAGGTGTGTTTTTTCCTCTGTAATATGTTCAAATAATGTGTTCATTGCTCTATGCTTAGAAAAGATTCTGGCCACAATCATAGTAAATATACTTATTGGTATTGTTGAACCAATACTGCCGGAGAGTCATGTGGATTCAGACCAGGTCGTAAAACAGCAGATATGATATTCTCGCTAAGTCAGATATAAGAAAGATGTCGAGAATAAAATAAAAATTTATTTGTGACCTTTGTGTATCTGAAAAAGATATTTGACTCTGTTGACAGAGATATAATGTGGAAACTCTTGGACATCATAAAATGCCCGTTTAGGCTGAAGAACATGGTTATTCCTCTGCATAATGACCAGAATGCAAACGTTCTGGCACAAATGGGCGAAACTAAGGCTTTCGAGATTAAGACAGGTATTAAACAGGGCTGTGCGATGCTCCGACGTTTTTTTTTGTGTTTTTTGTCGCTGTCCTGCATCATATCAAAGGCAGATTGCCGCATTTAATTGAAATATTAATGAAGGCCTATACAACTTGGCACGATTTAAAGCCAAATCAAAAACAAAGAATGTTAGCATAGTAGTGCTGCAGTATGCGGATGACTGTGCGCTTATAGCACAGTCATGGCAAACGGTCATGGGTTTATGTAGTGTGGCTGACGGCGCGTTCGAACTTACAATTAAAATATTGCAATAAACGGTTCCAAATAGGGATAGAGAAACGGCTGATGTTGTGAATGGTCACTGGAAGAGGTAGCATACTTCCCGTGCTGGTGTTAATTTTGGACGTCGAATGAGAAGAGTGTTCAGAAACCGAGGCTGAAGGGAATACTCTAAAATAAGTGTTTACAATGCCATAATACTCTTCTATATCTGGCTGAATCCTGGGTTTTATATCGAAAGCAAATAAAACAACTCGAGAGATTCCATTAAGGCTAATTCCGGAAAATTTTGAGAATAAAATAACAATACTATTAGACTAATGTGGAGGTACTAGAAAGGGCTAACAGTTTGAGCATAGAATACCAGATCATAAAGGCTCAGCTGATATGGTTAGATTTGGTCAAAGAATGCGGGACATTAGAATACCGAAGCAGATCCTCTATAGGCGAATTAAAGAACAAGAAACGAAATCTGGGATATCTAAAAATGATATATGAAGACGTAATAAATTCGCCTCTAAAGAACTCTATCTCAAGCGCTTCCGAACGGGAAATATGTTTCCTTATTTGAAAATGACATACCCAAATAATGTGAACCCGATAAGGAAGATAATCGCCAAAAGGCGGGCGCAAAAAGCCAAACAGGCTGAAGCGCGTGTATCAGTACTGTATCCAGAGGTGGTGTTAGGCATGGGCGACGTCAGCCACCGCCTACAGCATCGTGGTCCGAGTGGCCTCGCGATTCGAAGTTTTTATGCAGTTTCTTTAACTCATGAAAAATATATTGCTAGGACCATTAAAATCCGTGACTGCGGGCAAAGAGTTTACTCACCATAAAACGATAAATCCCACCGGATAGCAAGCATTTGACAATATTAGCCTACCACATACTTTTTTAAAAATCTAGTCTACCTAATAGCCACACTTGCTCAGCAATTACTTGCAGTGAAGTGATTTTTCGGCCAATTTGCCACCAAGTTTATGGCAACTTCTCGCTGGGTAACTGTTAGCATGCAAGTTGATGTAGATGTACGACCGTAGATTAGAAGCAACTTGACTGCAAGACTTGCAGTTAATTTGAAGTAAAACATTCGATCAACTTAACGTCAATAACTGACAAGCAATTTTTGAAGGCAAGTTGAACTAAAGTTGCTGAACAACCTGATGCCAACTTAAACTCTTTTTGTCAAATTCACTTCAGAATCCAGCCGTAGATTGATATTAATTTGCGGTCAGAGTGGCTATTGGGGTTAGAAATGAGTGTTGCCAAATGACGGGTAATTAAATTGATGAATGATTGATATCTAATGACAAACAACTTTCACACCATTATCTAAGCCACGATATTCAAAATGAATTGATTTCATTGATGTCAAAAACAATTACCGATGAAGTAGTAGGGTAAAAGAGGCAAAATATTATTCTATTTGCTTGACTGCACTAGATATTATAGCCGAGGTGAACAAATGTCAGTCGTCTTAAGATTTTGTGATACATCAACCGGAACAATAGGAGAAAACTTTAACGAATTTCTTGATGGTGCCGAGACAACTGGAGAATATCGAACTAATGCAATACTGAAAGAGCGAGAAAAAAATGGATTAGATGTTCAAAACTATCGTCGCCAAGGATGGACAATGGTACATTTATGGTAGGCATAAATAGTGCGAGTTGAAACTCGAATATTAAATATTAATCCCAGAGCATTTTATACATCTTGCGGCTGTCATAGTTGGAATCTACTGTTGTAGACGCAGCTAATTATTTTGGGATAGCAAAAACATGTTTTGGTTTTATTCAGAAAATGTATTTGCGGTTTTCAAAATCCAGCAGACTCTGGCAAATAATCAAAAACAAATTAAAGCTTACTGTAAAGCCTTTATCAGACACAAAGTTTAAAAACCACATGGAAGAATCAGATACAGTCAGTGAATGTTATTCAGTTTTGAACGAAATACTCAGCTTAGAATTCATCATATCATTACATTTATGGTATGAGATATTTTCACGTGTTAAGATTATAAGCAAATTTGCGTACATTTTGTGACTGGATCATCGATAAACTGGGTTCGAACAATATTTGTTTGACGCTCGTCAATTTATCGAGAAAAGCAGTAATGATCTGCCAAAATACTTTAAAAATAAAAGAGTACTCAAAAAGAAAACGCTGTTCGATTATGAAAGCAACGATGAACCTATACAGTCTCCCAAAAGCCGGTACGAAACTCATTTTTTTAACATCATGATTGGTTTTTAAGTGAACAGTATGGACTCAAGAGATATACCTTTAAATCATCATTTTAGAAATTTTGGTTTTCTCTATGTTCTAAGTAAGTTAAAAAATATTCCAAAAGGGCATATATTAAAAAACTGTCAAGATTTACAGGCAGTTCGGCGATTGGGCGAGAGCAGTGACTTCCAATCTTAGAAATTATATAAGGAATTACAAACAATGATCCCAAATTTACCCAATTTCATTAAAAATGTGAAACAGCTGCTACAATACATAACAAAAGATAACTTAAAAGAAATTTATTCAAATATTTATATTGACATTCGAATTTTGTTAACGGTACCAGTAAGTTCAACCTTATCTGAAAGGAAGGAAGGTACAGCATCAGCTTTTCGAAATTAAAACTAATAAAAAAATTATTTAAGAAATTCAATAGGTCAAAGACTTTCAGCTTTGGCAATTTTTTCTATTAAAGCAGACAAAGCCTTTCAGCTGGATTAAAATCCACTTATATTCATTTCATTAGGATTACAAGTAGGACATTTCTGTTTCTTTAGTTCTATACTGTTAGTTATTATTTAATAATTTTAATTAAAGTGAAGATATTTGCATGTTTATGAATAAAAATTTGATAGCTTAAAAAAAAGTTTCTCTATATAACATCCGTCTTCTTGTGCTACCAGAGGGCCTCGCAAAATTTATCATGCCCACATCACATTTAGGTCTTGTCCTGCCACTGACTGTATCCTTTTGACCTTAAATGCCCAGCATGAGGAAGAACATGTCGATCTAAGCTAGGTTACCTGAGCTACTATAAAACTAATAATTCTTCAACAATGGCGCAGCAAAAGTAATGCTAAGGCTGAGGTCATACTCGTATCCCGTTGACAGCCACAATTTAAATTGTTCCTTATCGTTAACAATTAGAAAGTTATTATTGAAAAAGGGAGTAGAGCTATGATTTATCTTAATATTATTTAAAAAAATATAATTACATAATCAAAATTTATACATATAGGATAATAATACACTAAAAATTTCCATAAATTAGAATCCACAATAGTGAAAACAGATAGTAGACATTTTTTCCATGCAATACGTTCAAAAACCATATTGAATCATAATGAGCAGGATGTGGTCTCGATATCAAATAAATAACAACTTTTATAGTATAATCGGTAAACTAAAGTAAGAATCTGTTTTTTTTCTGTGCATTATGATCAATAAATAATATTAAGGTACGCATAATGTCGTTTTTCGATACTGTACAGAATTTTATTTTATTTGATGGTTAATATGGTTTTAATTTGCAATATAATATCCAGCATTGATAATGATATAGATAATATTCGTCCATCTGTCGACAAACTTGTTATTTCCTTTTTAAAAACTGAGGGTGATTTTGAAGAAAAATATTCTCCTGGTGTAGTTTTGATAGTTGTCGGAATAGGAAAATTTTTCCACTAAAGGAAAGGATTGTTCCATAGATCTGAAAAGATAGTAATGTGACAGTGCCGCACTAGGAGAATATGGTCGGAGAGAAAGTACTTCCCCTTCTAATTGATGTATTTTTTCTTAGGTAATTCTGGCTGGGTTGCTGTATAGAATCCAGTGTTTATCTCCACACGATGTTTAAAGGTTGGCAGAATTGACCACTGGTAAGAATTTTTCGTAAGTGACGCCATCCATATGTCAGGCCGGGGAATTATTAACCGATGTGTTAAGTTCAGTATATATATCAAAAGACACAACCGTCATAAATTTTCTGAAATTGGAATCCTGAATAGTCACTATTTTATAATTTAATTATCAAACAATTACCATGTTGAATTTCTACTGATTAGAACCGACCATAGTTAGCATTAACAGGTATGTTTTTTCCTCTGTAATATGTTCAAATAATGTGTTCATTGCTCTATGTTTAGGAAAGATTCTCGCCAGAATCATAGTAAATGTACTGATTGGTATTGTTGAACCAATACTGCCCGAGAATCATGTGGATTCAGACCAGATCGTGAAACAGCAGATATAATATTCTCGCTAAGTCAGATATAAGTCGTTTGTGTACAGAATTTTATTTTATTTAATGGTTAATACGGTTTTAATTTGCATTATAATATCCAGCATTAATAATGATATTGATAATATTCGTCCATCTCTCGACGAACTTTTTATTTCCTTTTTAAAAACTGAGGGTGATTTTGAAGAAAACTATTCTCCTGGTGCAGTTTTGATAGGTGTCGGACTAGGACATTTTTTCCGCGAAAGGTTTGTTCCAAGATCTAAAAAGATAGTAATGTGACAGTGCAGCACTAGGAGAATATAGTCTGAGAGAAAGTACTTCCCCTCCTAACTGCTGGATTTTTTCATAGGTAATTCTGGCACTATGAGGTCTTGCCATGTCATGCTATAGACTAACATTTTCGATTTATCAGCTTTAGACGTTTTTTAATCAAAACCATGTGTGGTCTATCGAACTGAGCACAATAATATTCGCACTTATAGTTTCGTTAAAATTCATGAGCTCATAGTGAATAATTCCTGTAAAATCTCACCATGCTGACAGTAACACTGTTTTGTTTTGCAGTGGGCAATGGTGGTCGTTCTAGTGTTTTCCAGTGTTTTTTTTATGTGGGTTGCTGTATAGAATCCAGTGTTTATCTCCAAGACATCTTGAAGAAAAGGGTCTCGGTAGTTGAATGTTGAATTTTCTTTTGTACCGAAAATTGAAATGGGATTCACATTCCTTCTCTTTACACTTTGTTCGGTTGTTTTAAACACCGTTGTATTATAACTGTGAGGTTTTAAGCTTTGTGAATAATTTCTAAACAGTTTGTTTGTCACCATTCTTAAATTATATAAACCAGCGCTAATATGTTCCGCTATCCAAAACACCAAGATAAACAGCATTACTGGTATTTGTGTCATTGTTATGCTTTCAAAACTCATAAACCATCAAATATCTAACATGTAACTTATCCATATTAGACACCATGCTCTTCCATTCTTATAGGGTTCACCAATTTTTTGTTCAAAACTTAACAATAACCACGCAGAAAATCAATATAATTAACTAGAGTATAGGTTACGATATATTATGTTAAATTATTATTAGTAGAAGTACTTCACCGAAATAATAGGGGGTGTCCCAATAGGTACTTGGGGATTTCCTTGTTAAATAAAACCAACAATTTTAGAAAAATATTATGCTTGTTTATATTATCAAAAAGTAAAGACATGACATGTTTATGTTTTAAAAATAATATTCTTTACACGTCATTTTTTACATAAAATTGTCAATAACAATTTGGCACAATCACGGTTCAATTTCACCAACAACTTGACGCATGTGTTGCTTCAGGTCATTATCGTCTGCGAATTGTTAGAATATACGTTGTCCTGCGATGGTGTTCGCCATTAACATTTACTGCTTCACCATCGTTATTTTCATGAAAAAGTGGTCCAATCCACCAGCTCACAATGCACACCACACTGTTACCCCAAGAGGATGTAAAGGTTCTTCTGCAGTCACTCGAGGATTTTCACTTTCCGAAATCCTACAACTTTGCTTTTTCATATAACCTGTGAGGTGGAGCTTCGTCGGAAAACACAATTTTATAGCAAAATTCTACATTTCTGCAATTATTTACCCAATTCCAACCCTCATAAAACTCTTTAAGCTTTAAAGTAAAGCTTTTAAAAGTAATACTACGTTTACTTTAAGCTGCTGTTTTTGTACGAATGAATTAACAGATCGACTTGAAACTTCACATATGTTAAAACGAAAGATGAAACGTCAAAATGAACTAGATTATATAGTTCTTTTACTGCTCTATAGGTGTCCCTCTGTAAACTTTTCGATTAGCCTAAAGTATATTTAAATCTCCAATTTCTTATTAGAACATGCTTTATATTGCGGTAAAGTAGAGTAAGAATATGTTTTTTTTCTATACATTATTATCAATAAATAATAATAGATTTTAAAATAAGGATAAAATTTTTTATAAGTTTATAATATTCATCCCAAGACTCCACTAGTAATTTATAATTCTCAATAGAATTATTACCTCGTTAAATTTCCACAGCTTAGAATCAGCGATAGTTAGAACTAATAGATTTCAATTTCCTCGCAATGCATCCAAAAAATTTTATTGAGTCACCCAGTTAAGGATCTGGTCTCAATTTCAAATTGCTGAATCATCATTTAAGATCAACGAAATATTAGTGTAAAACAGAGTATTCGATTTTATTCTCAATATTATTTACAAAAAATATTTTTAATTGCAATCAAATTCTTTAATTTAATAGAAATTCATTATAATTTTAATCAACCACCTACATATAAAACTTCCACCGATTAAAATCTATAATAGTTAAAAGAAAGTTAATAAACTTTTTTTCAATGTAATATGTTCAAAACTCATATTGAATCATTATTAGCAGGAGGCGATTTCAGTTTCAAATATAAGCAAAAATTTCTATATTATTTTAATAATATATTACTGTAAAGTAGGAAAATGTTTTTTTTTCTGTGAATTATAATCAAAAAATTATAATAAATGTGAGAATGGTGGTCAATCAATCCTAAGTTCGTCATATCTAAGACACCACGGTATTAAATTCCCATATATATTATAATGCGGAATATTTAGTAAATTGTGCCCTCCAATGTGAGGGATGGGTGGGGTTTCCTAATGGTATTGCATGCCATCTACGATGGATTTATTTCGACGACTACCTACCGCTAACGCTATCTATATGAAAACGGCCGGAGTAAACTTGTATACAGACTCGTCGACGATATTTGGAAATGTATCCACGACGAAGACAGCCGGATTTTAAGATTTTCAAAAATCTTTACCACAGACTGGGTGAAACAAGTTCTTTCCGTCCGAAACGAGACTCCGAAGGCCATCCGAAGACTATAACCACCGATCAGGAAGAAGAAATTGTGATTTGTGTAACCGAAAACCCTGAAGTAAGCACAAGACGCCTTGCTCTGGGAGTTGGGGTAGGCAAGTCCACCGTTTACCAAAATTTTTCACGAGGAGGAACTGTATCCCTTTCACTTCACGCCTGTTGCAGAATCTTCTGGAAGCTGATTTGCCAGCCAGACTGGAATTTACCCGTTTGTGTTGTATCCAGGAAAATGCCAAACCCATGTTTAAAAAAAAATATTGTTTACAGACGAAGCAACGTGTACACGTAGAGATGTATTTAATTTTAGAAATAAACATGCGTGGGATTTAAAAAAATCTACACTTAGTATCCGAACGTCATTTCCAACACGAATTTATAATTAACGTTTAGTGTGGTCTTATTGGTGATTATGTATTGGGTCCATTCGATTTACCACCTAATTTAAACGTCGAACTGTATTTTAAATTTCTTCAAACTCAGTTACCCAAATGTTTAAAGAACATTCCTCTAGAGCTAAGACGAAATATGTTGTTCGTTCAAGACGGAGCTCCGGCACACTTTTCTAGACCTGTCAGAGACTACCTGAATACCGTTTTCCTAATTGCTGGATAGGCCGTGAAAATCAGATATCTTGGCCTCTGATTGTCAACCGGCCGCTGTGGTCTGGTGAGTTAGTCGCCTGCCTGGCAATCCAAAGGTAACTGGTGCGATTCCTGCGCTCGGATGGGTGTTTTTCTTGTCTTGTGTTTTCTGTCCGTCTTACTTCCTACCCTACACACACACTTATATACACTCACATATACACACACACGCCCACACATATCCACACCTAAATGTCTGTGATTGTTTCTAGGCAAGAGTGTAAAATTTGACAACGAATTACCCCTCAGTCACGCCAGTTAAAGGCTGAGTAAGGCCGGATGCCTTCTGTCGATAAGCTTCCTCATAGACTTATGACTCATAGACTTATGGTAGGCACATAACCAAAGGTTGATAGCCTGGGAGGGGTGCTGGCCTGGGTTTGTCAGTAGCTGATAATCGTTGTGCGGAACCCACGTTAAGCTGTAGATCCAGTCGCTAAATAGCCAGAAATGCTGATACGTCTCTAACGGTAAATCCTTTCCTTTCCTTTCTGATTGCCACATACCTTTTGTCTGTGGGGAGATGTGAAATCATTAGTGTATGAAGAAGTAGCGAATTCTCGAGAAGAATTATGACGTAAAATTGAGAATGCTGTAGAATCGAAATGAACAGTTATTATTTATCGAATCAGACGGTCGTTCAGTAAACGGGTAAACGGTAAATGTATCGAGGTGAATAGAAATCACTTCGAAAATTTATTGTCGAAAAGACACATCTTTCTTTACTAATTATTTTGGAATTATTCTAAAATGTTCAACATTTCAAAGATATTTCGTTTGTATTCTTTTTTAAAACGTTTATAATCGTTATTAATGTGTAATAGTTTTATATTAATATATTAATTTAAAATTATAATTTGTAAATTTATTTTTGGAATATGTCAATGATATTTATATTGAAATTCATTATCATTGTCAATATAAATATCATTGACATATCCCAAAAATTAGTGTGTAATGTTATGGTTCCAATTGAGTTATTGTTTTGACGTTATTATTACAGCCCGTTGGCTGTTAAACACGCTCCAATATTTAGAAAATAGTAACTCGGAGCGACATTTGCAAGTTATACCTTTTTTACGTAAAAAAGGTGGACAAAATACAATTTTCATTAAAATGCGAATACACTAAGGTCCAAAAAAGTGTGAATTTTTAAACGTTGAAAAGTGTCGCAGACAGCGCCCTCTATAATCTACATAAAAATTTTCGAAAAATTTAAATTTCTTATTCTAACAAACCCCCCACTACCAAATTTTGTCCAAGAAAGATACCTTTTACAAAATTTATTGATAGAAATTGAAAATAAAATTATAACTTTAACACCCTGTATATTTGTATTCAAAAAAACTGCAGTTTTGTTTATACCATTAATTAGCGAACACCCTATATATATATGTATATATATATATATATATATATATATATATATATATATATATATATATATATATATATATATATATATATATATATATAGGGTATCCAGAATATTGATTTGGCATCTGAGAGTGTTGCTAAAGACCTAGAAATTTTCATTAGTGGGCGATTGCTGCATTTGAGGTGAGGAAAATCCAGGATTGATTCGTGAGAAACGTTTACATCCTAAACCAGTCACTGTTTGGTGATATCGTGAGATGATAATTGGATTTTTGTGGGTTAAATTGAATAATATTAATCTGGAAGATATGTGCCAACAGGATGGCGCTACACCTCAATTTGCTAATGAAACAATGGATTTATTGAGAGAAAAATTTCCTGGATGAGTTATTGCAAGAAACGATTATGTTAATTGACGACCACCAAGATCATGTGATTTGAAACCGTTGGATTATTTTCTTTGGGGTTACGTGAAAAGCCATGTCTATAAAAACAATCCACAACTGATTCCTGAGACAGAGCCACGGTTATACCAAAATGTCATCGACAATTTTTACAAAAGAATGGACGTCTGTGGAGCTGGAAGGGGTGGTCATTTGGCAGATATTGTCTTGCCTTATAACACTATGCAGTTATCAATAAAAAGTTTTTTTAAACAACGCGAATACTGTATTTTATTCAAGAATTAAAAACTGCTCAATTTGGCGGATCATTTAATCAAATTTTCAATATTTTTTAATTTAAAAACCCTACTAGGTAATTTTTTCAATTCAAAAAACGTATTAAATAATTCAGTTAAGAATATCTTAATTTATCGGCCGCAGTCGTTTGGTGGGTTAGTCGTTTGCCTGCCAATCCAAAGGTAGCTGGTTCGATTCCAGAATTCGGATGGGTGTTTTTCTTTAATTCTTCTGTCCGTCTTACTTCCTACCTTACACACACACACTTATTTACACTCACATACATACACACACACACGCCTACATATATCCCGACTTAAATGTCTGTGATTTTTTTTAGGTAAGAGTGTAAAATCCGACAACGAATTACCCCTCAGTCAGGCCCGTTAACGGCTGGGTAAGGCCGGATGTCTTCTGAGAACTGTTCTACGTTGGTCACTCCACAGTCGGTAGGCTTCCTGATAGACTTATGGGTAGGCACATAACCAAAGGTCGCTAAGTAGCATTAGATGTTGATGCGCCTCTAATCGTAAATGTCTCAATTTAAAATTTATATTGTTACTATCTTTAAAAAGGAGCAATACATTATTTTAAAATAGAGTTAGGATGTGTTTTTTCCTTAATATTAGTTAAATAAAATATAATTACAGAAAACGTATGCAATACGCTCAAAAAGAAGATTAGTCATAACTAGTAGAATATGGTCTCAATGTCAAATAAACAACAATATTTTCAATATTACTGATATATTACAATAGAGTGAAAACTTATTTTTTATGTAGAATAGCCATAAATTTTAGAATTTAAATCAAATATTGGGTGGCCGAAATTCAACGACGAATTTAAATTGGAAATAAAACTTTTTATATTGATTTTATGATTAGATTTTTATAGAATATTAAAATAATTTATTTTCCGATTAAATAAAACAAATGTCAACCTAAGCTTTGGTTTTAAATCTTGGTTCTTTTTACAAACTTTTCGATTAGTATTTCACACAATCTCTAATCAATTTGATCGATAACATGTCTATTTTTTTTTAAGGCCGTAAACAGTTCGTGTATTGCCGGCATAGGCCTTGGATTTCAAATAACCCGACAAAAAGAAGTTGCACGGTGTTTAATCATAAATGCTTGTTGGTCAATTGATATAGGCATTTAATGACATTACATGACCAGGAAATTGTTGGTGCAATAAATCAATTGGTGATAATATAATAATCCATGACGAGACGATAATCCATATCGTCTAATTAGTGAAAAAAAAACTCCGTTATGGCCGCCGCTCACATTAACCACATATTCAAACTCATTTGCAAAAAATATATTGGCCTGTCAATATCCGCACCATATGACGAAATGTGGGTCAGCAGATATGTACAAAATACCTCATAAAAAGTATCTTAAGTACAAGATACAAGATATTTTTGGAAATGGTATTTGAAATACAAGATACCAAATACATATTTTCACAAATACTTTTTTAAAATATAATACTTTTTTTACATAATATATTTTTTTATTTTTAAACATATTTGTTAATCTACAAGAGGTCTTTTAAGGAGTTAAATGAGACTTAAGTAAAACCTGTTCTTCAAACATCTGATAACTCATTTTTCTTCGATGGGGTCTCATTATCATCCCATCTGAGTTACCAAAGATCTGAGTTACCAACCGCAAAATGTAAATTCCACGTACAATTTCAGTCACACTTTGTATCATAAGTACATAGTATCTACTGCCTTGGAATGTAGAATAGGCAGTATTGTATAATTATTATTATAAATCATCACGACATTAATTTTCCACAAATCAACAGTGAGTCATCGATTTGAGGATGAGTTTGAATTTCAAATGATTAACTATCATTAAAAATTAGCCGTATATTATTGTAAAACAGAGTTAGGATGTATTTATTCTTCACCGTTATTTAATATACGATATTTAATTACAGAAACAGTATTAAATATATTAGAAATTAATTATTACTTCCACAACCCACCTACATATGAAATTTTCATACACTAAGATTCACAATAATTAAAAGAAAGTTATTAGATTTTTTCGATGTAATATGTTCAAAAAATATTTGAATCATAACGAGTAGGATGTGATCTCAATTTCAAATAAATAACAACTTTTTCCATATAACTAATATCAGAGGTATCTATAAGTAATGCTTTTTTTTCAAATTTAATGTACATTGTCATGTACTGACAATGGTTTCACTTCTATAACTTCTTATCTATTGATATTTCGTGTACTTATAATGAGAGTTGCCATTTATGAATCCGGAATAGTAAATAAAAACAAATATTTATCATTGAAAATAGTTTTATTGTTTTTCAGAATATTCTCCGCGATGAGCTTTGGCATACGTTTGAACCAATTTTCATAACACTTTTTCCGTTACAATTGAGGTATCACAAAAACATGTAGTTCGAACGCATTAACCGCTTCTTTTGGCATCGAAAATCACTGACCACGTAGTTTTTTTTTCTCGGACGGTAACAAAAAGAAATCGATGGATGACCCATCAATTCGATTTTTTGACCGAGCAAATATTGAATTGTTCATTCCGATGTGTGAGAGTTAGGATTGTCATGGTGAAGAATGATTCTGTGTCGATGGTTATTTTTATTATTTATTCAGAAACTTCTGGCAAACAAATAGTTGTGTGCCGTTCTACTATTCTCTATTGGCACTGTAGCCACATGCCCATTAATCCCAAAAAATAGGCGACCATTTACTTCAAAGTGCTTCTTGCGCGAACAACTTTTGCTGGGTTTGGCTAGTTTTGAAAGACCAGTCGACTGTTGTTTACTTTTTGGCTCATACGTATAGATCCAAGATTCATCCTGTGTAGATGTTAAACACGGCTTTTGACGCACCACGATTTTATTTTTAGAGCATTTCTTTGTACGAATTGACACGAGCCTTTTTTTGAGTGATTGTCAAATTATACGGCATCCAAAGCGCACAAATCACGGCTAACTGTTCAAGTAAAACCTTGTGTATAATTGTCATTCTAATGCCCAGAGATACCTCAATCTTTCGATATGTCAAATAACAATCTTGTTTTACAGTTCGCGCACAATATCGATGTCACCGATTTTGGACGACCTTCTTTAAATTCGTGTGTGATCGAACGACGGCCACGATTGAATTCACTAAACCAGTGATATACAGTACCGAAGTGAGTTGATCGATTCACTATTGTTGAGATAATTCACGACAAGAGTCGTTGTAAATAATTATTCATTCTCACGAGTTAATTCCATTTTTTGACTAAGGTGAAATATTTAAGTCGCTGAACAACCCAAATAGCGTCCGTATGACAAAATGTTCTGAATATATATATATATATATATATATATATATATATATATATATATATATATATATATACGGTCAACAATGTCAAACTTTACTATGTATATGTCAGATGGCGTCTAGCAACACCCATGGGCGTGCTAGAAATCATTCCAACTGACGATGTTAGGTCTGAGCTCCAACCACTAGGCTTCAAAATGGTAGACAAGAAACCCTTTGCGACCGTGCTATACCTAACTATACCTCGTAATGAGAAAAATATCCTAAAAGCAAGCGCATCTGCTTCCAACCCGTTAGAGTAGATGTGAAGAAAAAACCAGCACGTAGTTCCACTACGAAGAAGCAATCTTGGCCGCACCAGAGTCAAGTGAAAAAAGACCATCCCTGTATCAACTCTCGAGCCAGCAAATGTAGGGAAAACCCAAAATCCTGCCGACTAGGCAGGAACAACGCACCAGCAAGCTAAAGTCATGGCCGAGCTTGCAAACAAACTTTAGATCCATTCCTCCAGCAGCTTAGTCAGTAAAACCAACACCAGAACTAACGCCGATGTGACAGAATCTGACAGACTTAACCACAAAGCCATTTTCACGTCCAGAACATCAAATCATGAATCGCGATTTTCTCGCACCTTATCGACTGATTTCGAGCCCTGCGGCATGATTCCGAATCACCCAAGTTTTTCTTCATTAACCTCCGAAATATATCAAGATTTCAAATAAATCCCGATCAAGTCGGTACCGCCTGGACTAGCAGGAAGTCAATGACCTCAGTAGAAGCAGGCAAGAGTCCCAGGACTAACCTAAAAACCTGGGTGAATACATCTAAATCGAACCTAGCAACACCATTGTTAACAATTCCGGATAGATCAATAGCAACTCTGGTAATGAGTATCCTATAAGAATATAAAAACAAAGTGTAGATAAGTTCCTTGTTAGACCTTTGATGTTTTATGAGTTTCGAAAGCAAAACAATGCCACCAATGCGACAAATGCCATTGATGGTGTTTATCCTGGTACCTTCGGTAGCAGAATGTGTCAACGTTAATTTAGTACATTTAAGAACGGCGATTTTAATTTTTCAACGATATAAAATCTGGGAGATCTGTTCAGTTTGATAAGGATCTGTCATTAGCTGAAATTTAAGCTGAACCCATTTAGCCATACGGCTTAAAACTCCATGGTACACAAAACGTATATAATATAATCGAAAAGCCCCTTTAGTATCAATTTGGGTACAGGGTTACCCTTTTTTTTACTAATTTAAAACAACTTTTTTAACATTCGATAAATTTGCTTCGGATTTTTCTGTTCGTCATTAAATATGCCGCTTTCTTGCATGTTTTTCCTTATTTTTGTAGAATTCTTCCCAGGGCGCTATTTCATGCTTCTCTTGGACGTCCTTGTAAGTTTTTAGCTGTTATTCACGCTTCCCATATCTGCTTAGCCTGCTCCTCGTCACATTATCTACATATGCCCCCACCACCCTAGTTTTCATTATTCTATGTATTCCTCTAAACTTCCTATATTCATAGTCTTGTTTCCTCAATACAGCGTTGTTTAATAAGAAAAACAATTATTAATATCAGGACAATCACCGTTGCTCATTCCAAAATCAGATATTTACCCTAAAAACTGTTACTGTCAGAATGGTGAGATTATTCACTAAGATAAGGTTCGGAATCCTAATGAAACCATAAGAGCTAAATATTATTGTATTCAGCTTGAATACTCTAAACATCGCTTAGATTCAAAAAGGTCCAACACTGATTAATGGAAAAAGCGTTATACTGCAGCATGATAATGTAAAACTGCATAATACCAGAATCACCAAAGAAATAATCAAAAAGTTAGGCTGGGAAGTACTTCCTCACAAACCGTATTCTCCTGATGCTGCACCTTCAGATTAACATATTTTCTTCATGGAAAATAAAATCCTACTACGACGCCTATCAAACTGCAATTTGGAAAATATTTGAATTCAAAATCACCATTATTTTAAAAGATGTTTCCGTTAATAATTTCGATTTTGCTAAGAGAAGGCGTTACTAACACATTTGTTGGTATAGATTAATAAAGTCTATGGCGTTTTGGTGGGTAAACATACGCCATCAAAAGCCAGTTCGATATTAACTGTCATTGTGTAAAAAAAAAACATTGTTTTTCAGAGCATTGAACATTTCGAATTAAGCACTAGAAAAACACCTTTTCCCCTGGAAGTTTCTTTCATTCGAAGGGGGCGGCTACTGAAAGTTGTTGATGATTTTTGTTGGAAGCATGGTGAACATGCTCTAATCTAAAAACTTGTGAACGATGATTTAAACGCTTTAAAAGAGATGATTTGGATATAAAAGACAAGGAGCGTCCAGAACACCCGAAAAGGTTTCAAGATCACATTGGCAAGCATTATTGGATGAAAACTCAACTCATACATTGAAACAATTGGCAGAAGCATTGAATGTTGCCCAATCCACCATTTCTGAACATCTACACGCATTGGAAAAGATCCAGAAAGAAGGAAAATGGGTTCCATATGAATTGAAGAAAAGAGATATTGAAAGGCGAAAAACTACTTGTAAAATTTCGGTTTCCAGACAGAGAAGAACATGTTTTTTGCATCGAGTTGTGGTAGGTGATGCAAAGTGGATCTATTTTGACAAAGCGCAAAAAAGCATGAGTAGACGCAGGCCAGCCTTCAACATCACAATCAGTACACAATATACATGGAAAAAAGGCTTTGCTGTGTATTTGGTGAGATAGTAGAGGAGCTGTGTATTACAAACTGCTGATACCCCGCTAAACGATGACTGGCGATCGATATCGACAACAATTGATAACATCGAACCGAGCATTGAAGGAACAGAAATGTGTAAAAAACTATTTGAAAAACGTTAAATGGGACGTCCTTACACACCCGCCGTATTCACCGGACTTAGCCCCTTCGGAAGAACACTTATTTCGTTCGATGCGGCACGGACTTTCAGAACAACACTTACATTCTTACGAAGAAGTGAAAATTTGGCTTAGTGAACGGTTGGCTTCAAAAAATCAAAAGCTCTTCTAGCGCGAAATCTATTCTTTGATAGAAAGATGCGAAAAAGTAATAGCTAACGATGGCCAATACTTTGATTATTAAGGTAATTTATTTTGTTATGGAAATAAACGCTCAAATGTTGCAAAAAATCCTCTAAACTTATCTACCTTATTTAGATCATCTCTTATTTTTCTCGGTCGCAGTAGTCTGGTGGGTTAGTCGTCTGCCTGGCAATCTAAAGGTAGCTGGTTCGATTCCAGAGCTCGGATGAGTGTTTTTCTTTAATTCCTCTGTCCGTTTTACTTCCTACCCTACACACACACACTTATATACACTCACATTACACACAGGCTCACACCTATCTATCTACACCTACATGTTTGTGATTGTTTCTAGGCAAGAGTGTAAAATCCGACAACGAATTACCCTCAGTCACGCTATTTAAAGGCTGGGTAAGACCAGATGTCTTCTGAGAAGTGTTTAACGTTGGTCACTCGTCAGTCGGTAGGCTTCCTGATAGACTTATGGGTAGGCACATAACCAAGGGTTTAGAGCCTGAGAGGGGTGCTGGCCTGGGTTTGTCGGTAGCTCATGACGGTGGTTCGGAACCCACGTTAAGCTGTAGGTCCATTCGCTAAATAGCCTAAGATGCTGATGCGCCTCTAACCGTAAACCCTTTTCTTTCCTTTTTTCTTATTTTTGTCAATACAGCGTTGTTTAAAACAACTGAACAAAGTGCAAAGAAAAGGAATGTGGGTGCTATATCAACTTTAATTTTAAAAAATAATGCAACGTGTAACCATCGATACTGCACTGTTGTCCAGTTTAGGCAGATATTATTTTCTTTAACAAATTGTTAAAGAAAATATACGGCAATTCACATAAGAAAAACAATTATTAACATCAGGACAATCACCGTTGCTCACTCCAAAATCAAGTCTTCACTCAAAAAATTGTTACTATCAGTATGGTGGGATTATTGACTTGGATAAGGTTCGGAATCCTAATGAAACCATAAGAGATGAATACCATCGTTTACACGGTTTTACCCGCCGTATTCACCGGACTTAGCCCCTTCGGATGACCACTTATTTCGATCGATGCAGCAAGGACTTTCAGAACAACACTTACATTCTTACGAAGATGTGAAAATTTGGCTTAATGAATGGTTGGCTTCAAAAAATCAAAAGCTCTTTTGGCGCGGAATCTATTCTTTGACAGAAAGATGCGAAAAAGTAATAGCTCACAATGTCCAATACTTTGATTATTAAGGTAATTTATTTTGTTATGGAAATAAACGCTCAAATTTTGCAAAAAATCCACATTATTAATCGAAACACCTATTACAAAACAGGTAATCACGTTTGTCAGAGAGATAGGCGAAGATTGTCAATAACGATAGAGAATTTTTAAAAAACTCTTAAATAAAATAAAATGTTGTACAGTATTAAAAAACAACATTACTTACCGGTACCACTAATATATCACGATAAAGTAAAGTATTTTTTTGTATATTATGTTCAGTAAATCATATTAAATTTTAGAATGAAGATAATAATAAATCTTTCATAAGGTCATGCTGAATCGATTGCAAGACACCACCACATTAAATCTTCACGGATTAGAATCCAGAATACTCAGTTATTAATAATTATGATTATAATTATCATTACCAGCCATCACCACATTGACTTTCCACAGATTAGAATCGACATTAATTAAAATGAATATTTTATTTTCTCTGCGATACGTTCAAATTATACAGTTAGCAAAAATGTCTGTCAGTAAAACATCATGACTTTCACAATTTTTAGGTTTTTTTCTAATAATAAAGTAAACTTTCATTGACATAATCTTGAACCAATTCACCCTTTTAATACTATCTGATCAGAACATAAAGGATCTATCAAATTGAGTGGTTTTTTAAAATTCTTGAAGAAATCACAGAATTCGCGTTGACTTTAAAAAACTTTTTATTGATAATTGAACCAACACGAAAGCTTAATTTGAAGGACCCGTTACATAGACTTAAAGTTTATGTGATAAATAATTTGACAAAACACAACTTTTTATGAGTTTTTAATATCATTAGTTATGTTTAATAATATGTAGGTCCGTCTGTGTTTTTAATAGCTTCACAGAATCTTTTTTTTTTATAGAATAAACTAATTTTGTTGTAATATTAGAATTCAGTAGAGAACACTCCTCGTTCAGGACTTATCGCAGCTGAATTTTATTTTTATGCGTGTTCCTTCGACTTCCTTTTCAATTTTCCCCTGTGATGTTCTATTCGGTTTAAATCCGGTGATTGTGGAGGAGTTCTTAATTGTCTTGGAGTATTGTAGAGTATCTACGACTTTACGTGCTCGATGTTTCTGATCATCGTCGTGTTGGAAAATGAAGCAGACCTGACCCCAAGTTATTCAGCACCTGGATGCAAATTTTCTTTCAAAATGTTTAGGAAAATATGTTAATCCATGACTCCTTTTATAAATTCAAGCTTTAGAACATCAGAAGAACGTATACAGCGACACACCATAACTCAAAAGTAGCACATAATTTTTTCAATGTAATTTGTTAATTTTTCTTTCCACACCATCAAGTTACCGTTAGCTCTAAAAACATGGAATTTGCATTTGTGACTAAAAATCACACGTTCTCAAAAGTTATGAGGCTTAGCAATATTTCATTTAGCGAAGACCTGTTGATTTTTGATATGTATGATTTCTTGTACGTTTTTCTAGACAAACCTGATTATCTTGATGACGTTGCGTGTTGAGTGTAGTGTTACAATCCTTTAGTTCTGTGCGATGTCACTTGCCAATAATGGTACGAGGGTAGTCCCAGAAGTACCCGACTTAACGTAGAGTAATGTGGGGCAAAATAACGCACTTAAGGATTAAATGATTATAAAAACCGCAAGCCCGAAAAAAACGTTTTAATATATAAAGAACTTAAAACATTACATCTAACGCAAAATAATACATTTTCGTGACAAACAAGAACAACTTATCTATTAATAAATAAAAACATCATGACATACAAACATTATTTTTGCCCTTTATGTGGAGCAAAAGTCCGATTAATGTGGGGCAAATATCCGCACACGCTTTAAATGCATAAATCGCATTGAAAATCCCCAATTTTCTCATACGACATACTCTCTTCATGCCAGCACTTTTTGCAGACGTTACACTGAATCCATTCTTCAATAGGAGGGTCTTCATAGGGTTCGTGGCATTCTGAACACACATGACCAGATAGTTTCTCCTTTACCTAGACCTTCTTTTTTGATTCACTTGTAGCATCCTCTGTAATTTTTCTTTTTATTTTGGCACGCGTTGACTTTCCCAAGTTCTCTTCAGCCAGACCTTCCAGTTTTATTTTATTAGAAGTGCTAGAAACTATTAGCGATTTCTTTCATTCTCTTCTTCTTTTTTGTTGGTCTTTTCGTTTTGAAAGTGAAATTATATCCTTAGGTGACACTACTGTTTTTTCTGCATGTTGGACAGCTATTGCAGGCTCCAACTTCTCTGCTGTCAAAGGTATTTGCTTGTCTGCGATATTTCTTGTTAAACCCGTTCTTCTGATATTCTCACTAGGTGAACAGAATCGCTGTTAATTAATTAGGGATTGACTTCATTTGCATTCTTATCTCTGACCTTTGACAGGAGACAATCCTTTTCTAAGAACACACGTTTATTTATTGGATATATTACTTCAAAGCCTTTCCCCTATCCATAGTTGAGCAACGTTCATAAGGTTTACCGAATAATTTGGCAACTTGAAAGTGAATGCTACCGGCATTTGTTGTCAACCATTTGTCTGCACAAAATGTTTTTATGCCTTAAAATAACAGCGATTCAAAGGCTGGATTTTATCACTACTGTGGGGTGGTGTCGTCAATAGATGAATAAAGTTGTGTCTGCAAGAATTTACAGCTTCTAAACTCTCGTGGGAAGAATGATTATCGAATATGAGAAGAACAGGATGTTCTTTATCTGGTCTAACCTTAGAGCGAAAATGTTTAAGTCACTCTATAAATAAGTTGCTATTTATGTATCCAGAGTCCGAACACATTGCTATAGATTCTCGTGGATCCCCATCCATCAGATCGTTTTTCATTCTCTTTCAAGGAAATTTTATCGCAGGAGAAACAAAATTACCCGCCGCACTCATAGCGCAAACGATAGTGACTATTCCCCACGCTCAGCAGAAATTTTTCTCACAAATTTCCTGCCTTTTGTGCTAATAATTTTTGACATTTTGTCAGGAACTGTTGAAATACCACTCTCATCCATATTGTAGATAGCACTTGGTGGAAAATTAAATTTTTTGAACAATTCTGATAGATTTTCAAAAAAACAAATTAACTTCGAAATTCGTTTAATCACATCATTCTTGCTAAACTAGTGGCGTGAAGTGACAGGTTGTATTCTTTATTAAAACTATTTGCCCAATCTTTGCCAGCTAGTTTTGAGTTTGAATTAAATGGCTTTTTATGTTGTTTAAAACTGCATGCTCATACGAGATTTTTCTTAAAGTTTTAAACGTGATATTATAAAACGGGTTATCCAGATTTTGGCAGTGTTCTGCCGTAATAATCGTCGGCAATTTCTTTCGTACATGTTTTCCTATTTGTTTTTTTTTTATATGACCTAAAACAAATAAACTTTATAAGAAAAATTACATATGGTTCTGATGGGGAAAAGTCTGCTTGGATCACATCGAACTTTTGCCCCACATGTCGCCAAAACTAAAAAATAGTTTCTGTTGTCACGTGCAGCCATACGATAGGCACTACTATATGTATTGTAGATTCTTAAAACATAACCTTGAAGTTGCCCATATTTTGTTTCAGAATTAGACCAATTGATTTCATGAAATATCTTACATATTAAGTTGAAAAAATAAGATTATGTTTATCCAGAATACAACTTACCTCATATTTTTCACAAATTTTATCACAATACCTTTTAAATGTCTTAGAGAGTCAAACACATGGAAAACTAATCAAAATTAGTGGACACGTTGCCAGATTTTGCTGTCCTTGGATAAAATTCATAGCTAGGACATTTGCCCCACATGGACTTTTGCCCCACTCTATTCTATAGATGCCTGTGGTTAAAAAAGAATGACTATGTTAGAAAGTACCGACCTTATAAAGCTTAAGTTTAAAGTTTCACGACCCTACGTTATTTGGTATTTATTTGGCAGCCATTAATAGTGAACGCTTTCAGTGAATTGAACTTGGAAAAAATTGGTCATTGTAATGTCATACTATACTTTCATTTGAAAGGATTCAGTCCAACATATATCAAAGCGGAACTAAATTCTACTCTGGGAGAATCTGCTGCTTCGTTTACAACAGGAAAATATTGGACAGCAGAGTTTAAACGAGGCCGTACGAACTGCCAAGATGAACAACGCAGTAGTCAACCAAATGAGGTGACCCCACCAGAAATGGTGAAGAAAATCCACAAAATGGTATTGGATGACCGTCGACTGAAACTGCGCGAGATAGCAGACATGGTAGGCATTTCAAAAAGTGTTATACATCGCATATTGACTGAAAATTTGGACATGAAAAAGCTGTGTGCAAGACCGGTGCCGCGATTACTCACAATGGAACAAAAACAGCGTCAAGAGGATAAACGATCAACGGCGAGGAAAAACAATCAAACAGAAAGGAAAAACAATCCACGACGAGTATTATGCGAACTTATTCCAGCATTTGAGTGATGAAATCAAGAAAAAACGGCTATATTTGGCGAAAAAGACAGTTTTGTTTCATTAAGATAATGCAAGTTCACACAACCGTAATCACGATGGCCAAAATCAATTAGTTAAACTTCAAATTGTTTCTTTACCCATCCTATTTACCAGATTTAGCCCCCTCGGATTATTTTCTGTTTCCAAACTTGACAAAATGACTCGGTGGTAAAAGATTTGCCAACAATGAAGAGGTAGAGTTTGCGGTTGATGGCTATTTTGAGGAACTCGACGATTCTCCCTATAAACAAGAAATCGAAACTATTGAACATCGCTAGGAAAATTGAATCGAGCTAAAAGGAGATTTTCCTGTATACATGTCAAGATCTCTGATTCTTCTTTTCTGGTTTAGCTTCTTAGGACGCGTTCATGTCCCTTTAAAATTTTTTGAACAATTGAATGACTTACTACTTATTTGATCGATAACTCGAAGAATTTTCCATTATTTTGTTATCACTATTAATTTTCTTATATCCAAAGAAATTCACATTCCAGATAAATAAATGAAAAAAATTCTGTTCAATTTACTAGCAAAGCTAAACTAAAATAAATGAAGTGTGAGAGTTTTAATATCCATGTCATTATTTGTGGAAAATAATAAAGGAGACTGTGTACATAGACTTATTTTGCATTAAATTAAAGTTCAATCCATATATTTATCATTTTACCTACTTGTTATTTTATGTTAGGGGTGTGGTTTTTGATATCTAACAGCCTATTATCGATTATTATAATGTTATATAAATTATAACAATTGTATGCCCTTTTTTGATTTAAAAGGAAAAGCCATCCACTAAAATTTACCCTGGTATGCACAGATTCTTTGTACCTATAAGTACATTTGTCAAATAAGGAATTTGGTATCAATTTTAAATTCTTAACTACCATTAAAATCAATAACATTTAACTACAAATCTGAGTAAGGATATGTTTTTGTCAATTTATTATTTGCATTATGATTATAATGATTAAATAATGATTAAATAATAATAACAAAGCAACAAAAATCATGAATTTCCAAAGATTACTAAACTGAACTGTCCAAATAAAAATAATCAACTTTTTTCAGAGAATATATTCAAAAAACATAAACTATGCAAGCAAAGAAATATTTTCAGATTCAAATTAATTCTTATCATTAAAACTAGCAGCAACTATCATTAAAAACAGATAATAGATAATTACGAAAGGTCGTGTTGAGTCATTAAAGAAACGTGTCTTCTCAATATCAAATTCATACGCGTCATCAAAAATCAATACACATAATTATTGATTGATTCATGAAAAATTTTAATAAAATTAAAGATAAAACCATCAACCATCAACAGTAATCGTCATAAACAATTTCTCGATTTTTCAAAAAAACAATGATTAAAAGAAACATTTTCAGTAATTTTTTTGTTGTTTCAGTCTCCTAGCCTTTTCGAGCCACTTCTTAGCTTAGGATCGCTTACGTCAACAAATTCACTATTATGCCAACGTAACAGAGCCGCTAAAGTACGGCAATATGAATTCTAAAATCGGTTATTATCAGAAAGATTGTATCGAAATATGCGGCATAGCCATTCGATTCCTTTAAAACAATAACGTAAAGAAACGGACCTTGAACCCAGCCATTGCATTTCGCCTGGAAAATTAATAAATACGTTAGGCCCGCTACGATTTATACGGTCCCCCAAGCGGCCGATTCGGAAACTACGTAAAAAATTCCTGGCTAAAGAACCACGTCCCTATCTCACACAACTTGACGAGTTGAAAATATAATCTAAATGTTGAGTCACCGCGTGATCGTTCATGACGCCTCGTTTCTTTGTCTCCGATTTCCGACGAAAGCCGTTCGAAATTTTTAAACATTTTACCGGATTCGGTTCGGGACCCATAAATACTTACGAAAACTGTGCGAAAATCGTCGGAAAATCGACGATTTCCAATCGAAAATTCGTTATTTTCACGGGCCAGTTTTGTCGTTTCCTTGGCGAACATCTGTGAAGCGAAAGCGGTCGGTTACAATCGGGCGTGTTCGGACCGGCCGATGGAGTACGTGCTTTCGTCGTAACAGAAACGGCAAACATATCAGATAGGTGGCGTTGCGTGTACACCGTTCAGGGTAAGTAAAAATAAACCCTATTTTTCGTGTTGTTTTTAACCCTCAAATTGTGAAGTTTTTCAACGAAACATTTAGCTGAATGTTCCGACCGTGGAAATTCATCGAAAAGTCCGCGATTAGTGCCGTTTTTGTGTTTTTTTTACATCGATTTGACGGAGGAAATTCGCTAACAGGTCATTAACTTTGTTTACAGTTTTTCATATTACTTTACCAAAAAGTTCGTCTAGTAATTTGCATGCATAGTTACTGTCAAAGGGGGTTCTTATTTTTTTGTGTCGCTTCTCGAGAGGAGAACGAGTAGCGGACAAATTTTAGGGGCCCCGGACGACCGTCTAAAAATAATACGGTGCGGAAGAATAGCTGTACGATTTTGTTTGGTTAGTCGGTGGGTCTGATGGCTGGCGATTTTCGAATCGGTACTGCGCCGCCGGTTTCGATAGAAGTTTCACCGGAGCGCCGGCTAGAGGTTCGGGTGCCCCCTTGTCGCGTTAGAGAAGGTGGGGGGCTCGTGTAAATGTCTGTCTGTCTCTGTGTGAGTGTGTATGTATGTCCTGTTGCGTTTTAGTTTACAGACGTGGATTAAAAATAGGGGGCGCTCGGTTCTAGGCCGGATGTTGATACGGTTTTCTCTGTTGAAACAATTTTTCTTCGTTTTTTTTTCCGAAATATACAAGGTTCTCTTACATTTATGTATTATTCCAGGATTTTTTCAGCGGTTTACAATAATATTTCTGAAGAAAATTACCGGAATTATTTAAACAATTTCAATGTGCCCTGAAAATGTTAACCTTTCTACAAATAGCCGCAGTCAAATAGAATTTTTTTTTTACCATTTTAGAAATATTTTATAACATATGATTATGTCATTCTAACTTTTTTATATTTATATGTATTAATATTGAACCATACATCCTCCTTTGGTACACATAAGTTTAACTTCTTTTAGAATATGCGCTATGCTTTTTAACCCTTTAAATTAATAAATATTTTTATTATTATTTGTAGGACTTCCCGAGTGCAATGCATTTAAAAATTTCAAACCCTACCAATACATTTTATTAAAAATTGTAGCTCTAGAAACTCAAAAATTATCTTATATTGAAGGGGCATTAGTTTATGTCCTCTCCGCTGTTCTATCTTCAATTATTTGATGTCTTCGTCCACCTGGTCTTTCCATCTGCTTCTCGGTCTTCTCCTGGGTGCTTTATTCATTCGATTCCATTCAGTTATGATTCTCAAAGATTCTCTGTTGTCCATGGCAGCACATTTTGATTGATAAAATTGCCGTATTTTTATTTCCCATTGTCCTAAAGTAAAGTAACTTTTTCTTCATTCTTCGTTAGTGGTATTGCTAGTCTTACTAACAGCTTCTCTTTTGTCCATGGCAGCACATTTTGATTGATAACATTACTGTATTTTTTATTTCCCATTGTTGTAAAGTAAAATATATTTTTCTTTATAATTCGTTAGTGGCATTGCTGGTCTTACCAACAGCCTGTAGATTCTTAATTTGATTTTTATTTCAATTTTTTATAGTTGTATATCAATTTGTTGCAGTCTCATTTATATTTTTTCATTTCTTTATTTTTATTGATACTCCTAAACATTTAAATGTGTCTACATTTGCGCTTCTTCAGACATGTGATCCACCCGCATTGAAAATTTAACAATACTTTATCCTCATTATTAATAATAAATAAATTGAAATGAAACTCAAAATGGGGCCAGATTTGGTGAATATGATGGATGCTCCAACACTTCGTAGTATAACTTCTTTAATTTGGTCATTGCAAGAACACCTCTGTGGGCCGGTGCATTGTCTTGATGACAATTTTTTTTTTTATACGCTAAACCAAGTCTTTTTCACGAATATTTGCATTCAGTTGATCCAAAAGGTTTGGGTAATACTACCCTGTTATTGTTTTAACCGGTTTGAAGGTAATCAATTAACAAGATGCCTTTTGCATCCGAAAAAAATAGCATAACCATAAAAATGCCATCGCCTTTGGGCGTTTTTGACCACTTTGGCGGCTTCGGAACTGAACAACCGGGCTCAGTCCATTCTGAGGTTTGTTGCCGCAGTTCAGGATCATATTGGTAAACCCAAGTCTCACCCATAGTTACAAGACGACGTTTAAAATGGATTTTATGCTTTCGAAAACGATCGAAATGTTGGTTAAAAAGTTTAACTCGAAGTGGTTTTTGATCAGAATTTAACAAATGCGGCACCCATCATGCACGTAGCTTTCTCAAGCCCAATCCATTTTTCAAAATATAAAACGTTCAGTTGAGATGTCCACGGCCTTAGCAATTTCACTCAAAGTCAATTGTCTGTCATCCATAGCAATATCACGTATAGAATTAATTATTTGTTCAGTAGTTACACCTATTGGTCGTCCAGATCGAGAATCATTATCCAGGCTTGTACGACCACGTTGAAACTCATCTGCCCACTTACAAACCATTATTTTTGAAGGAGCATGTTCCTACGAACGATGAAACTTCAAAATCTAGTAGATTATATAGGTCTTTTACTCTATCAGTTGGTCACTCCGCGAACTTTTTAGTTGGCTTACTATTCCTTAAATTCCAAAATGGGCCAGCAAAACCCAAAAGGATTTTCTCAAGCATACGTTTGTTAATTTTTTTTTAGTTTAAATAATCTTTTTCTTTGAATTATGTACACAGTTTAGCGCTAATACCGAAAATAAATATATAGCATTTGACCAGCCACCACACATTTTGAATCTACAATAAAAAAAAATATGAAAATTACTCCATGGGAACAGATGGCTTGCGAAGGAAGAAGAAGAAGAGATGTTGCAGATTTTTATGGAAAATATTGTTAATGAAAGGCAAACAACGAAATGATTTATTTTAATTAATTAAATGTGCTTAAGAGGTGCTTCTATAATATTTTTGGTTTCTCACGAAACATAGAAACTGATAAAAATCTTACAGGTTATTACAGTCAGATTTAGGGGAAATTTTAGTAATACTTTTGGTGATAAAACTAAATAATTCAACATAAAAAATGAAAGTTCCTAAAATATATATGGGGCATGCCAAATGAACCACTTTTGTACCCGACCCCTTTTGATTTGACTGAAATTTTTATATGTTATAGTACCCCACTAAATCATTTTCTTGTGATTTTTTTTCAATCTTTTTGACTTTTGACAATTATTATGAATTTTTCATAAAAAAACCCTAATTTTTTTCAAATAGTCATAACTGTTCCAAAAATTAACCAAATAAGACGTTTTTTTCTTAATTATCTGTTTTGAGTGAACTTTTCAAGAAAAGAAAATATTTCAATTTATCATCTTCTATAAAATGTTTGAGTTTTTCGGAATTTTTAAGTTCACCATTTTTTCTTTTTTTCTTTTTTTTTCCAACAAAACTTCCATTCATTCTACGTTTGATGCGCAAGTTCCATTTTGAGCCAGTTATTTTTCTCCATTTAACTTGTTTTAATTATTTTTATAATAAAATAATATAACATTGACAGAAAGGTCCCACAATGGGACTCGGGGCATAAAATGTAGAATGAATAGAAATTTTTTTGGCAACACAAAAGACAAAACTTCCGAAAAAATCAAAAATTTTGTAGAAGACGAATTGAAATCTTTTTTTGTAATTGTTTTGAAAACTTTATTCAAAAACGAATAATTTAAAACATAAAACGTCTTATTTTGTCAATTTTTGGAAGAGTTATAATTATTTGGGAAAAAAATTCCAGTTGAGTAAAAAAAAATAGAAAAAATCATAGAAAAATATTTTGTAAGAACAGTAACATAAAAATTTCGGCTTTGGCATGGAATGTCCCATATATATATATATATATATATATATATATATATATATATATATATATATATATATATATATATATATATATATATATATATATATATATATATATATATATATATATATATTAATGTTGGCATGTATTTAGGAAAACGGGTACATCAGCTGAACGACGGAGAGAGATGGAAAAGCGAAAAACGGTGTTCGAAATTTTGCTTCCTCGGCATAAAAGAAAACTTTTTTGCATCGGATCGTGAAAAATGTACATTTTTCGAGGATCCAATACGCAGAAAATCATGACCAGGACAATCTTCAACATCGACCACAAGACCGAATCGCTTTGAAAAGAAGGGAACGCTGTGGTTTTGGTGGGGTCAGAAGGGTGTCGTCTTTCGTGAGCTTCTGAAAACAGGTGAAACACTTAATGTCATTCGCTGTCGTCAGCAAATGATCACTTTGAACTATGCATTGATCGAACAGCGACCAGAATGGATTTCAAGACCCGGAAAAGTGATTTTGCAGCACGACAACGCCCCATCACACCCAGAAAGGGGTCAAAGATATTATTTCTGCGTTTGGCTAGGATTTTTTGCCTCACGGATGTCTCCGTTCTATGAAATACTTCAATAATTATGGACTTGCGTCGAAAAATGGTTTGATGACTGGACAACCTCAAAAGATGTACAGTTTTTCTGCGAGGGCATCCATAAATTGCCAGAGAGAAGGCAAAAATGTGCAGCTAGCGATGACGCATACTTACTTAATAAACCATTTTTCACTTTTCTTCCAAATTAAATGTGTGTTTTTTAAGTAAGAATTATTAACCGCCACACCGAGTATATTGTTGTCTTTCCAGATAAGATAATTTGTATCGTTAAGGCAATAATTATACATCGATCTATGGTATATATTTTCAATTTTTCTCGAACTTATTAATATTCTTTACAATTACTTCAAAACATTAAAATGCCACAATTAAATGCAATATATATATATATATATATATATATATATATATATATATATATATATATATATATATATATATATATATATATATATATATATATATATATATATATATATATATATATATATATATATATATATATATATATATATATATATATATATATATATATATATATATATATATATATATATATATATATATATATATATATATATATATATATA